>VXBX01001485.1:161855-244412 GCA_013400415.1 Scytalopus superciliaris | reverse complement strand
AGCTCCCCCTTTGCCTTATATACTCCTGATTCCGTAAAGAGATGGGATGGAATACTTCCTAGGTTTTGACCCTGCTTACCAAGGAGGGCCTACAAAAAACAACCCATCACACCTGCACACACAGCCCCGCTCACCCCCTACACGAGCCCCCCTCACCCCTCACGGGCCGCTCTCCCTCGCTGCCTGCAGGTCATCAACGCCATCGAGCAGGATTACCGGCTCCCGCCGCCCATGGACTGCCCCGCCGCGCTGCACCAGCTCATGCTGGACTGCTGGCAGAAGGACCGCAACACCCGCCCGCGCTTCACCGAGATCGTCAACACCCTCGACAAAATGATCCGCAACCCGGCAAGCCTCAAAACTGTGGCTACCATCACCGCTGTGTGAGTGCCTGCGCCCCGAGCCATGGCTTAAGGTGCCCCGAGTGCCTCGTGGTGCCGGTGGGAAGGACGGGAACTCATCAGGCATTTATCGGGCACGGGGGGTTTCTGTCTTTGCTCTGCCTGACAGTCATGCGAAGAACATGCAGTTCTCAGCCAAGCAACAGCAATAATTCTCTTCTGTTGATTCTTTATGGGGTGTGACCACATGGCTGCTTTGCTGGCGCCTCCATCCCTGTGGGTCCTGCAGCTGGATGGCAGTGGGCAGGGTTGAGAAGCTGCTTGGCACAGGAGTATTCCCACTGGACAGGCCTTCCTCATGGCCTTTCTTGGGGGACCACAAGGGCGCTGGGGGTGTGTTGGGGAGCACATCCATGTGCTGGCTGGGCTCAGGGGTGCCAGTCAGGCTTATATCCAGCAATGTGTCCTGTTTCAGGCCTTCTCAGCCCCTCCTCGACCGCTCCATCCCCGACTTTACTGCCTTTACCTCAGTAGATGACTGGCTGAGTGCTGTGAAGATGAGCCAGTACCGGGACAGCTTCCTGACTGCTGGCTTCACCTCCCTGCAGCTGGTTGCCCAAATGACATCAGAGTGAGTTGGGTGCCATGCCCGGGCTGCCCACAAGCTGGGTGCTGCCTGGTTGGGAGTTGGGAGAGGTGGGAAGGTCAGTTCAAGGTAAAGGATGGGTGCGAGTGTCCCTCACACTGGTCAGGAGCACCCTGGGTCTGGAGGTGGCCACATTCACCACTGGGGAGTCAGTGTGTGGGTCTGTCCCTGCTGTCAGTCCCAGTGATGCTGACAGGGTTGTGCTCGGGCCCTGTGCCTGTTCCAGCTGAGCTTGCATCCTTCACCTCACTTAGAGACAGCAAAAGAGGCTCATCACCCTCAGCTGCCCATTGATCTTCCTCTATCTGCCTGTCTGTGTTCCAGAGACCTCCTGAGAATAGGGGTGACTTTGGCTGGGCACCAGAAGAAGATCCTGAACAGCGTCCAGTCCATGCGAGTACAGATGAGCCAGTCTCCGACCTCGATGGCATGACGTCCCTTGCTCGGCCGGGAGGGGAGGGGAGGGCACGCAGAGGAGGGGCAGAGGTGGGAGGGGAGGAACTGGCGGGTGCCACGGGACAGTGTTTGGAGAGGAGCCGCTTCTGCCTGGGGACTGCGGCCGCAGGCGAAGGATGTTCCTGGGACTCATCTCTGACTGGTGACTTCCGTTCCTCACCAACAGAAGCACACTTACCAATGTCACGGGGAACAGCGTATAAATACATATAAATATGTACAAATCATATATTTAAAAAGAAAAGCAAAATGAAAAACATAAAAAACAATGAAGACAGACCAATGTGCATTGGGGAAGCAAACCCAAACCCTAGAGACCAGACTCCAATCCCACCACCAGTGAGCAGTGGTCGAAACTGAGAAGGAGGAAGGGGCTGTTGGGGAAGGGAGAGGCATGAGATGGAGCATCCCGTCTGTAGAAAACCACCTTCCTTTTTCTTCTTTTGCCCTCCCTCCCTGCCCCAGCCCTCCCGGTTCCCCCCGCTCCCCTCTCTGCTCACAGACTGGGTGGAAGTGTCCTCAGACGTCTCCACAGCTCCCTGCCATCCTACCCGGGTGCCGCTCCGGCAACTACCAAAGGACTTCGCTGACCACTGCATGGGGGATCCGACTCAATCCAGTTAATGTCTTCATATTGAAGAAGAGATGTACCTTCAATAGAAAACCTTGGGTTTTGGTTTTTTTCTTTTTCTTCAGTTTTTTTTTTCTCTTTCGCTTGCATTTTTTTTGCAAAAAGGAAAAAAAAAAAAAGGGATTAAAAAAAACAAAAAAAAAAAACAAATCTCCATCCTGGAAAATGGAAAGAGGTGTTCCCTCCCGTGTGTGTGTGTGCGCACTCGTGCGCCTGTGTATGTTGTCAACCTACCGTGGACTCACTGCTTGTCCGTCACCGGCGATCGCCGCTGACCCTGCGTCCGGCCCGGCCCCAGCCCGGGGGGTCCAGGGTTGTGCCCACAGCCCCCCCAGGGATGGGAGGTGGCCGGGAAGCCCCTGACAGCGAAGGAAGTGCTCGGCATCCTGGAAGCGGGGAGGAGGACGCCAAGGGCCGGCGTGGCAGGGACCGGACCGGACCGGACCGGAGGAGCCGCCGCATGGCTGTGACTGGGTTGGTGGCTGCTGGAGAAGGAGGAGAGATGCTCTGGGAAATGGACTGCTCAGGCCTTCAGAGCCTCCCTGAAGATGGCTATGGAGGACTTTTTTCCCCCATCTTGTGGACCTAAGGATTTTGTTACTGATTTATGGACTTAGGTTTCATGGCTTTGGAGGTAGGTCCGTTTGTCATGTGTGCCTCTCTGTCCATCCATCTCCATATTTTTCTGCTCACTTCCTTGCAGCCTCTCTTAGTGGATGTTTCCCAGTGTTAAATTTGATTTTTATTCTTTTCTTTTTTTTTTTCCCTGTTCCTCCATTGGTCTCCTTTGCAAATTGATCCCGTTAAAATTACCAGACGCGTGTCAGTGTTTACCCAGAATATTGTAAGACTGGGCAATCTGACTTCCCTCCGTGCACTGCGCCACGAGTTTATAAAACAAATGAACTCTTAATATGGCTTTTACTTAGAGGGCTGTGTGTGGGCTGTAATGATCCATCACCGCGCTCTCGCCGGCACTGTGCTGGCAGCCAGCGGTGCCAGGGCGGTGGGGAGTGGTGGTGTGGGGTGGCTGCCCAGTGTGCCACCAGGGCTGTGGGTCCCAGCCAGAGTCTGGTGATGTGGGGGCTTATATGTGTGTGGAGACCCTCCATCCTCCTCAGTCACCCTCTGTCCTCATTCACCTTCCATCCTCCTCACTCACCCTTTGTCCTCCTCACTCACCCTCCATCCCCCTCATTCACCCTCCATCCTCCTCACTCACCCTCTGTCCTCCTCACTCATCCATCCCACTCACCCTGTGCCACAGGGATGCCTCAAATCCTCCTGTGTCATGGGGCTGCTTTATGTCTGTGCCATGACAATGCCCACATCTGTCTGTGTGTAGGGATGCCCTGTGCCTGTCAGTGCCATGAGGATGGCTCATGTCCACCTGTGCTGTGGGTTTCCCCCATGTCTGTCCTTGCCGTGGAGCTGCCCCACATCCATTCACACCATGGGATTGCTCCATGTCCATCTGCCCCATCATATTCCCACCATCCTCCTGTGCCTGGAGATGCCTCGCAAGATTTCTTGCTGCTACTGATCTCAAAGGGACAAGCCCTTCTTCTGGCTGCTGCCATCCCCTGTCCACATGTCCTGGGGGGATCACTGCCCCCTGTGCTGGGGCCACTGGGGTCCTCTGTGGCTGAGGTATCCTGAGGGGAGCACATGCTTGGTTCATGATGGTTCATGAGGAGCACATTCCTTGGTTCATGCTGGTGATTCCTCACCACCAGCAGATGAAGGACCCTGGTGATGGGGTGCTCTTTACACCTCCAGCTGCATTTCTTTCCTCACCTAAGGAAGATGACCCACGCTGTGCCAAAGAACAGGAACTAACAAGATGCAGGAATGAGCTTGTTTCAAATCACTGAACTCCCCCAGAGAAAGAGGCGGAGAAAAACACCCCTTGTTTACAACAGCAGGGACTGCTCCTCGTCCTGTCTGATAGACGATCGCTAATACCTCTCGGGATACTCGTGGCCCAAATCTGTATTCCAGGATGTTGTCACATGGAATACAACATGCAGATGGAGCAGGCGCCGTGCATGCTAATGCGCCGCCTTGCCACATTGATATTCACTGGTGGTGAAGGGTCCTTTGTGGGTTTTTTTATGATTTCTCTTTTATTAGAAGGAAGCTAAAGGCGTTTAAAGGAACGAATGACAGCCTCACAGGCTAAATATCAATACTCCACCTTTATGACTCCCCTGCGTCGCCTGGCTGTGCAAGCACCTGCGAGGCTGCAGGTCCTGCTGCCCTGCTCACAGTCCTCTCTGTGACAACACTGCCCCTTTACAGCCCTTTCTAACCCTTTTTAAATATAAAACCTTTAATACAGACTCATAGAATCATTAGGGTTAGAATAGGTCACCGAGTCAACTTTTGACCGCTCCCCACCTTGTGAACTAGGTCAGAGCACTGAGTGCCGTGTCCAGTCTTTCCTTAAACACCTCCAAGGATGGGGACTCCATCACCTCCCTGGGCAGCCTGTTCCAATGTTTAACCACTCCTGCAGTGAAGAAATTCTTCCTCATGTCCAATCTGCATCTCCCCATGTGCATCTTGTGGCCATTTCATCTTGAATATGAAATATGAAGTCCTGCCCATCCCACCCCACAGACTGGGTACTCCTGAGTGGATAAACAGGCTGCCCAGGTGCTCAGATGCTTTTGGAGATACCAAGTCCTGCTTTACATTCCTAGCTTGCTTTCCCAGGGTGGATGGTGCTCCTTGGCTCACCTGTGCTGCCAAACACCTTTGACACATGGCCACAGTGGTGCCCCTGGGCATTGCCAGGGCTGGTGGTCTCTTCATCCTGCTGCTCTTTTCCAGCTGTCTGATGGTTCCTGGGCTGTGTTGTAGCAGATTATTTCCATATCCCACCTCTCCTAACCAGCTTTCCCCACAAAGGTGGCTTCTTGGCCTTGTGCTGGGTCCACCCAGCTCAGGGGCCTGGAGATGTCCCCCCCAGGGTCACACGAGAGCCCAGGAGCAGGTTGATGGTGCCCTGGGCTGAACAAGGAGAGTGCAGGTGGCTCAAACAAATCCCTGCACTGATGAGGCATCATGGGCCAAGGGAGTTGCTGTCAAGAGGATATTGGAGAGAGGGTCACCACGAGCCATGTGTTCTCCTGCCTTTCAATAAAAGGCTTTTCATCCAAAATGGAAGAGTTCACCAAAGGCCATCAATCTGTTCATGGAAAACAAGGGAGAAAGTGCAAAATAGCCATGTTTGATTTTTGCTTTTTATTGAAAACCAAAAAAAAAAACCCATAAAAATTTCAGATGATTTCTGATGGACCATTTTATTTCTTTAGAGGCTTTTCTTCCAAGTAAATCAGTTTTCCAAACTGTGAAGCCTTTCTGTCTGGGAGTGACAGTGTTACCCCTGCCTGGCCACGGCAGCAGGGTTGTGTTTGGACTGGTCCCTCCTTTTCCTTTATCAGATGCTAAGGTGGTCCCTCTTTGATGGTGCTCTGTAGCTCCTCCCTAGGCAAGAGCCTCTTCCTTGGTCTAAAAGTGAACACTCCCCTTTCACATCTGATCTGTGCTGGTTGGTGTTGGACTTCTGTTCCTTGTTTGTTTTCTCACAAAGATTTGGGTTAAAAGGAAGAAAAAGACATTTTGGGTCAAAGAGGACCGACTCCACAGGCCTGTCCTCCGGGCTGGGCTCCATCCATCACACAGGGTCCTGATCTGCCATGTGCCAGTGCCGGGAGATGCCCATTGCTGGCAGACCCCTGTGGGGTGGGTCCTGGCCCCTGTGAGTGTTCGGAGGTGGGGCTTTGGAGCCTTGCTCCTGTGGCTGTGTCCCAGCTCTGAGCAGCAGCACATGGATCCAGCTCCTTGCCCGGGTGAGCCCACCTCATCCTCGCCCCCGATCCCGTCCTTTCACTGAGACACTGTGCGGTTGTCAGCTCCTTCTCTCCATTTCTATGGCAACTGTAAAAACCTCAGCCCTTTTGTGTCTTTTTTAGGGTTTTTTTTTGTGTCTGGGTTGGCTTTGTCTTTTTTTGCATGGAGCGTTACATCAGAAAATGAGACTTTCTGCTACCAAAACCCTGCTCTGAGCTTGGCCAAAGGTCTTGTGTGAGAATCAGCGGGCAAGATGCTCATGTCTGGAGTGGATGTTGCCAACTGGCTTCACGTTGCCTCCTCCCTCCACCGCCAGCCCTGCTGTTGCTCCCCCCATCCCCCAGAAAAATCCCCCTTGGCAATTCAGCTGCATCATTCTCCCTGGGGCTTTTCCATGTCTTTTATACAGCCCCATGCCTGGGTGTGATGGAGGAGGCAGCAGCTTTCTCAATAGCAGTAATTAAAAGGAGATGTCGTGCCGCCCCCAGCGAAGGTGAACCCAAGGCTCTCGCCCAGCCGAGGCAGGAGCGGGGAAGAGGAATGTGTATTAATGGTGTCATTATGTTCCTCTTTCTATTAAAAAAAAAAATAGAAAAAGGAATGTATTTTATGCCATTTAATGACCTTCAAATTAACAGTTCTTTGAAAGCACTTATGTATATTTAATTTTAAATGTTGCTGCAAGTCAGAGCGGGGCTGCGATGAAAACAGCAGGCGGCTGGTTTTTAAATAAGAGCGATCTCAGACCATTATTTCCGAGCCTGTCAGCTTTTGGTGCCTCTAATGGTCCTTTCCCCAGGAGAAATCAGAGCTGTCCTTCTCTCTGTCCCCCTGTTGCCCTTCCCTTCTCCACTGTCTCTGCTCCAGAAGCTCCCCACACGCTGGTCTGAGCCCCATGGGATCTCCTCTTCTGCCTTCTGTTTCTCTGGGGTGTTAGATTCAGAGGGAGCAAAGGGTTGGTTTGGGGTTAGTTTGCAGAGATCTTGTCAGTAAATCTGCCTGCATCCTGTAGACATCCCTGTGGGAACATCCCAGCTGGCCCATGGCCTGGGATAATTCATTGGGCATCACCTATGAAGGTTTTTTTGCACCACCACCAGCCCTTGCCGTTGTTTTGCAATGGGGACAGACACGTTTCTGTTCTTTAGGGTCTGAATTAAGGCTTTTGCTTATGATCCATAAGAACTGCTGATGTATTTGAGCCACCCTGTGTTCACTTGGAAATCATTACTCTTAAACATTGAATTTGACTTTAAAAAGAAAAAGGATCAATCATCTTCTGAGATGAGGAATGGATTTACAGACTCAGAAACGTTCTGTAGCTCCAAAGCCGCTCATTCCCCTTGAAATGCTGAAGGTAAAAGTGGGGGGTGGGAGCCAGAGGTCACATCCAGCTCTGGCACCCATCCAGGTGCTGTGTGTCCCCTGCTCCCCCAAAGTCCCCACTGCACAGGGAGCTGCAGGGGGGATTTAACACCCATATCATCTCCTGCTGTCATGGCCCTTCCCTGAAGGATCCCGCCAGGGTGGGTGCTGATCTTGTTACTTGGGTCAGCCATTCCCAGAGTCTCCTCACAATTTTGGAAGAGCCGGAAACTTCTTGAGCAGGGATGGAGTAGAGGCAAAGTCCACACTGATGGATTCCCATGGCAATTTTTTTCACCCCATCAGTGGTTGCTCTGCTGTTCCTGTTCCAGCTTTTATTTTTCATATTTTTGGGAGGTTGGAAGGGTCCTTTGGGATCATCTGGTCCAACCCTTCTGCCATGCATGAATGGCTGTGCCTGTCACAGCTGAGCTCAACCTCCTCCAAGCCCTGTCTCTGGAAAATGTGAGAGTTTTCACTCTCTCTCCAGTTTTTGATGTCCTCATGTTTTGGTTCTGTGTTTGTGTCTCAGGGGAGATCTGCAGGCTTGTGTCCATCACTGGACCCTGATGGGCTGTGTTCCCATACCAGGACTTGATGTGGAAAGAGGAGCTGTTCCACTCAGGAGAGGGTTTCCTCTGCTTTGCATGGCAGGAAGAGATGTGAGATGGGAAGTGTGAGCATCCATGGCATTGAATCTGGTCTCTTGGTTCACATCAGAGCAGCAGATTGGTGCTGGGAATGGGAGTGTTGTGGTGACAGAGCAGCACAGTGAGCTACCCCTCTGTCCCTGTCTGTGTCTGAGCATCTCCACTGCTTCTGCTCTGCTGTGGCCATTGGAATTTAAAAGCCTGTGAAACCCCTGGCTGTCCCACCCTGCTGCTGGTTTTGGGGTCCCAGCAGATGCCAACACATGGAGAGCTGCATTGTAGGTGCCATGACCATGGACAGGGTGGCCCCATCAGTGCAGAGGTGGGATGGTGTTGAAGTCTCCTGGCTCGTGTCTGGAGGGAAATGCTGGAGGAGGTTAATCTGAACAAAGCAGGCACGTGAGTTTTAAGTAGATTAGTTGAACTCTGCTCCTTCCCAAAACAGACAGCGCCCTTTTGGGCCGGATGTGGAAGTGGATTAGGCAAAAATCTCCTTAGTGCTGCGTTAAGTCTAGATAAGTGTAGTGGGATTAATGCCTATCCACTTAAAAAAATTAATTGGAGTGAACTTTTCTCCATGTCTCCAAGTAAACAAGGCTCAGCAGCTTTCCCCATGCACCAGCTGGGCTGTGCCTTTCCCTTCCCCACTCTCCCATCCCCACACTTTGCACAGGAGCTGCCACTGTGGTGGGGGGAAGCTGCTCCTCCTCTCTTTGGTTATCCTCAGGGGTCTCATTAGGCAATTGAACCCTTGCATGAGGGTAAGGGAGAGAGGGCAGGAAAATTATGGTCACCACTAGTGCAATTATCAATGCTAATTAGCGTTGAGCAGGCCTGACGGCAGGAGGCACAGCTCATGCCAAGTGTTGTCTGAGGAGCCAGGAGAGCCTTGTGTTGGAGCCTTGTGGGGGCTTCCATGGGCAGGAGCACGTGGAACATGCTCACATTGGTTGGTTTGGTTTCCTCCCCAGTGTGCTTTGGGTGGACTCTTCACATTCTTCAGCCTAAACACTTGGGAAGGTGTCCACAGCCAGAGGCTGCTGTGGGCAGGGGGGTCTCTTGCCTGGGGTTAGTGCCAGGGTGGCAGTGCCATGTCACAACCCTGATGGTGCCTGGGTGAAGCTTCTTGGAGGCTCCTGCCCTGATGCCCCAGGGGAAGGGCAGTGGGATGTGACTCCCCTTTGCAGAAGGGCAAGGTACCCAGGGAGGACCTGCAGGATACAGCGGTGCCTTTGGATCACTCCCAGAGCTGCCTCCATGCCTTTCCTGCTCCCACCAGCTGCTCCCCTTTGCCTTGGCACCTTGTGGGCACAGCAGCTGGGTTTACAGTGCCATTCACCCTTGGTTATTTTGGGTATTTGCAATTCTGCCCGTACCCATGAGCGTGGAAAGGGAGAGCGCCCCGGGGCCGGCGCAATTCCCACATCCCAACCACGCTGGGGCCGATCCCGCCTTCCCTCATGGAACGCCTTCCCTCGTGGAACGCCTTCTCCTCCAACAAACGTGGCCTTTGGATTGCTATTTGTGTCACGCCAGCACTTCCAGGCGGAGATCAAAGCCCTGCGCGCCGCCTCGCAGGGGTTCCCACGGCGNTAAATAATACAATATAATATAAAATAAATGATAAAATAAGGCTTCCCCGGCTGCGCTGCCGGGCGGGATGGATGGGCGAGGGCAGCCGAAGGAACTGGGAAAGCCGCGGGGGAGGGCAGAGATGGAACCGGGAGCATCGCCCGGGGCTGGGACCAGCACTGAGCACCAGCTCTGATGTGGCCGACCCTGCGGCCGATACAAATCGGCCCCGGACCTGGGTGCTCCCAGCTCGGTTTACACCCATCCCCAGGACCCGCCCGGCTCCAGCACCGAGTTCAGCGCCCTTACATTAATTGTATTTCTGTTACTGCTTTTTCCCAGCTGTTTTGCGGTTCTGCTCCCAGTAACATGGACGGGAGCTGTGAGACCAAACCTCCAAGCACGGCACCAAAAATGGACCCCCGTGCCTAAGAAATACCCAGCAATATCTTTTCCCCCAGCTGAAAGTCCTTTTTTTATTGTTTTTTAAGATAATCTCAATTTCTCTTCCCTTTTCTCTGCCTCTTTTTCCACCAAACATTACATTACTAAATAAAACTTTCATTACTACCTGGGCTTGGTAAAGAAAAAAATCATTTCCATTCAGGAGAACGATGAATTTTAATAGGAGTGAAATGTCAGGCACAGCTGGAGTGGGTTTCTGAAAGCATCAGTATGTTTGGAGAGGCACAGAGACCCCGGCAATAATTAGCCAGCGAGCCCCAGCTTTCGGTGGCCCAGCAAAGGGATCCAGCAGTCAATTGCTTTGTTATTTAATGTGCTGCCTTTGTGTTTCCAAGGTGCAATTGTATATTAAAAGCATCTTTACCTCTCCAAAGTGGCTAAATAATGGGATTTTGCTGCTGGGCGGCACTTCTTGGTTGCAGGGTGAGGGTGCTCCTGGGGCTGCTCCTCTGGTTCTGAGGCGTTCTGGCTTCCCCCCGGCAGCGGAGAGGATGGGGATTTTTTGTTACAGTGGAAAATGGTTCATGGTGCTTTGTGGTTTGCTCCTGTGTTAGACCCGGGGGTGCTCATCTTGCAGTGGGAGGTGGGGAAAAGGCATCCGGGCTGCTGGGGGACATGGAAACCCTCCCGCCCCCGAAGTCGCGTCGCAGCCTCCGCTCCCCGAAGCAGCTCGGCTTCACAAAGAAATCCGTCTCTTCCATCCCTTTCCTTTTCCCCCCGAGGAGAAATGGAGAGCTTTCAGCGAAATCATCATTTTTCTGACAGCATATTAATTAATCCCTGCTTTTTGTGGGTTTTTCCTCTTTTTTTCCCCCTCCCTCGTTTTGAGAGGCTGTATCTGCTGTAAGAAGCCTTTGGGTTTCGCTGGGCGCAGTCCCCGCTGCCTGCGGGGAAGGGGCACTCAGTGGTGAAGGAGACACCAACTTTTGAGCACTGGCNTTCCTTCTCCATCCTCCTCCTCCTGTCCTTTGGGATCCGGCCTTCGGGATCGGCCCGAACCGTCTGTGGCTGCCCCCGCGTCATTTTTGCCGGGGCGCAGGGCGGGGATGCAGCGGAGCCGGCAGCAGCCGCCACCCCGGCCGACAATAAACCCCCGGAAANGGCTCCAGCACCGAGTTCAGCGCCCTTACATTAATTGTATTTCTGTTACTGCTTTTTCCCAGCTGTTTTGCGGTTCTGCTCCCAGTAACATGGACGGGAGCTGTGAGACCAAACCTCCAAGCACGGCACCAAAAATGGACCCCCGTGCCTAAGAAATACCCAGCAATATCTTTTCCCCCAGCTGAAAGTCCTTTTTTTATTGTTTTTTAAGATAATCTCAATTTCTCTTCCCTTTTCTCTGCCTCTTTTTCCACCAAACATTACATTACTAAATAAAACTTTCATTACTACCTGGGCTTGGTAAAGAAAAAAATCATTTCCATTCAGGAGAACGATGAATTTTAATAGGAGTGAAATGTCAGGCACAGCTGGAGTGGGTTTCTGAAAGCATCAGTATGTTTGGAGAGGCACAGAGACCCCGGCAATAATTAGCCAGCGAGCCCCAGCTTTCGGTGGCCCAGCAAAGGGATCCAGCAGTCAATTGCTTTGTTATTTAATGTGCTGCCTTTGTGTTTCCAAGGTGCAATTGTATATTAAAAGCATCTTTACCTCTCCAAAGTGGCTAAATAATGGGATTTTGCTGCTGGGCGGCACTTCTTGGTTGCAGGGTGAGGGTGCTCCTGGGGCTGCTCCTCTGGTTCTGAGGCGTTCTGGCTTCCCCCCGGCAGCGGAGAGGATGGGGATTTTTTGTTACAGTGGAAAATGGTTCATGGTGCTTTGTGGTTTGCTCCTGTGTTAGACCCGGGGGTGCTCATCTTGCAGTGGGAGGTGGGGAAAAGGCATCCGGGCTGCTGGGGGACATGGAAACCCTCCCGCCCCCGAAGTCGCGTCGCAGCCTCCGCTCCCCGAAGCAGCTCGGCTTCACAAAGAAATCCGTCTCTTCCATCCCTTTCCTTTTCCCCCCGAGGAGAAATGGAGAGCTTTCAGCGAAATCATCATTTTTCTGACAGCATATTAATTAATCCCTGCTTTTTGTGGGTTTTTCCTCTTTTTTTCCCCCTCCCTCGTTTTGAGAGGCTGTATCTGCTGTAAGAAGCCTTTGGGTTTCGCTGGGCGCAGTCCCCGCTGCCTGCGGGGAAGGGGCACTCAGTGGTGAAGGAGACACCAACTTTTGAGCACTGGCTGTGCTTATTCTCACCCTTTCCTCCTTTCCCTCTTGCCTTGCAGGAGTGTCAAGTGCAGCATTGCAGCCGGGCAGCAGCGCCAAGAGGGGGTCCCCAGGGACCGCTCCCCGCCACCCACCAGATGATGCTCCGGGAGGTCCCTGCAGCACCCCGGGTCCCCGTCCCCCCCATCCCTGTCCTGTACATAACCAGTGAGATGTCTGTAAAAGATTTCAACCCTTGGAATTTTTTTTGCCCTCCTTCCCGACCCCCCCACCTCCCTTCCTTCCCCGATTTGTTGATTGTGTTGAAATTGTCGGAGTTTGTAACAGTAACTTTCAGAGAAATTGTACTAAAGAGAAAATTGCACTCAATAAAAATGATGAAAGAAGCCTGGTCCCTCTCCTTCCCCTTCCCAGGGGCAGCCTTTCTGCTGCCGGCTTCTCTTCAGCTCAGAGCTGGGGGAGTATTTGCCATGAATATTCATTTGGGGAACTGGCAGTGCTCCATCACTCCTTGACTTACCTCGAATGTTGATGTCTATCAGATTTGGCTCCCCGGTTTGTAAATGAAGTGACTTTATTCTCGGCGATCCCTATCGGAGGTTGCTCGCTGCGAAAGAGCCAGGAGAAGGAATTTTCTTGGCACAGGTTTTTCTGTGGAGTGCATTTCAAAGCCCTCGTGTGCGATCGCTCAGGGGAGCCGCGCTGGAAGCGCTTGCTGGGATGAAAGTGCCGTCCGTGCTGGCGGAGCACGGAGGCTCCTCACTTCCCGAGCCGTGCTGGAGCCTGTCCATGGAAGGCTGATGCTCATCTTGAACCTGCTTTCCTTAAGGATTACTGTAAACCATGGCGGGAAAACAAATTCTTCCTTTTGCCTTGGCTGTGCTCGGGCATTTTATCCTGCTGGGATCTCACAACCCATCCAACTCTCTCAGGCACCGAGTGGGATTCTGGGGGTGTCCCGTGCAGGGCCAGGAGCTGGGCTCCATAATCCTTGTGGGTCGCTTCCAGCTCAGGACATTCTATGATTCTGTGATCCATGTGAAGCTACCTGAGGGCAGCACTGGGAACATGCAGGACAAAAACAGGGGGTAAAAGTTTTGTAATGGATCCATTTAGAAATATTTAGAAATATGCAGCCACCAATGACGTACTTGGAGTTCAGAAAGAGGAGCTGCTACTGGGAGAGTTTTGGAGGTGTGGGATACAGGCTTCCCCCACCCCATGGTTTTGGGATGGTTGGTGGGGAGGGAGGTGAGCGCTGGCTCAGCTGGAGGTGGGGCTGGCACGTCCCTGCGGTCCCAGGCATCCTGTAATTCTGCCCTCAGAGGTGTTACTGCTGTGGGGTGTTCCCAGGGCTCCCATCAGGAGATCTTCGAGTCTTTGCTGCTTCTGTGGGGTCATTATGGCTGGGAGATTTTTTGTGACAGGGTTTTTTGGCTGGGTGAGTTCCACGTGCCGATGGTGATGACTCCAGGTGCCCGTGGGCAGGACTCTGCTCTGGGCTCATACACCACAGTAAAGTTTGCCTCACACCTTGTACATAGGGGGGGACTGTTATTTTGGGTGTTTGGGGAGTTTTTTGCCAAGCCCACCTGACAAATGAAAACAGAGCATCTCTGCCACAAAAATCCAGCCTCCTGGCAGGTCTTTGGACATGCAAGATGCAAATAGGCAGCAGCTGATGGAGGGCAGAGCGCAGTTGTTTGTGTGGCCTTAATGGAGTAGATACTTGATTTAATGGGCTACTGGTGTGGTTGAAATGAGTGTTCGTGTTTCTGGAACCCTCTGGGATTTGGAGCCCTGAGAGGGTATATCCTTTACACAAGTTGCTCCAAGGTTTGCCTCTTAAGTAACCAAAAGACATTTACAGTCAGTGCTTAACATTCCTGAAGTAACTTGCTTGGGAATAGCCTTTTAATGGGGTCTGGGGGAGCCCTGCTGACAGTTTGATGGTTAATGGGATGTCAGGGAGCCCTGAGCCCCTTGGCAGAGCCTGGATGTGTCTGGACCTTCACCTCCCTCATATGGATTTACACAGCTGCAGGCTGTGGAACCTGTGTTTTATTTTCCCCGTGGGCCAACGAGTCACCAGCTTCACCTGCATCCCAGCTGGAACGGGATGTCATTTACCGAGGCTGCACAGCAGCCAAAAAACTTTCCCTGAGCTTAGAATACAGACACAGGTGGCTGTCACAGCCGGAATGGAGACCAACCCTCAGAATGAAAAATCTTCCCTTCATGGCCCTCGGGTTTGAAAAATGGAAGTAGTGTAGTGGCTCCAATTACCCCTCAGCAGCTCCCAGAAATCTCAAAATACCCGATGCTCCAGCACATCAGTGTGATGGACTAACTCTGGCACTGGTGGTGGAATAAATCCTTGTTTACCCCATGGTAAGGAGGATATTGAGCTGGGATGGTGCTTGACATGGGGCTCCCTGGGAGACACCATGCTCCATGGGGTGCAGTGTGGGGGTTGCCCCTTGGGGTTCATGTGTGGGGTCTAGGTGGGAGGCACTTGCTCTCATCCCACTGATGAGGCTCAAGGCACAGCTCTGGCCCCAGAACAGCCCTTCCCAAGGGAAGAGGTGGCTGGGAATGTATTGGCTGCACAGAGACATGGGGGCAGTGAAGGGAGGGGAGGTCAGAGACACACACATATCCCGGTCCTTCCCCACCTTCCCTCCCTCCCACACTCAGCAGTGAAAGACAAATAAAAGACGAGCCCAAGAGGACCATTGGCTAAATTGTAATTGGAGCAATATGGGCCGATGATAAAGTTACGTGCCAGCCCACATTAACTGGCAGCAGCTGCTGGAATTATTGGAGATGCCTCATTGCCTATTCCAAGTGCTGGGATTTTCCTGGAGGACAAACCAGGCAGGCTGCAGCGGGGCTGGGGAGGGGAGGCCGGAGCCAGGAGGGCTTGGATGGAGCAGGGCTGAGGCTGCTGCAGTGCTGAATCTCCTCCAGGCCCTGTGGGAGAGGTTTTGGGGGATGCTCTCAGGAAAGTCACCTCCTGTCACCAGCTAAATGTCTTGGTTCTGTTTAGCTGGCCACACCACACACACCTCAGTGACACACACAGCCTGCACCCCAGGGGGATGGGGACAGGGTGGGATTTACTCCACTCAGTTGTTTTTATCTGGATTTCAGGTACTGCCTTGATTAAACCCACATGGCCACCCAACCCCTCCCTTGCTGCCCTAAAGCCACCATCATTGAGGAGGGGATTCTGCCCCTCTGCCCTCTCAGGTGAGACCACCCTGCAGAGCTGCCTCCAGCCTGGGGGCAGCACAGGAAGGACATGGAGCTGCTGGAGAGTCCAGAGGAGGCCATGGAGATGCTCCAAGGGGTGGAGCCCCTCTGCTCTGCAGCCAGGCTGGGAGACCTGGGGGTGTTCTGCTGGAGAAGAGAAGGTCCCAGGGAGACCCAAGAGCCCCTTCCAGTGCCTAAAGAGGCTCCAGGAGAGATGGACAGGAACTTGAGACAAGGACATGTAGTGACAAGACAAAGGGAAATGGCTTCCCACTGGCCAGAGGGTAGAGTTAGATGGGATATTGGGAAGAAATTCTTCCCTGTAAGGGTGGGCAGGCTCTGGCACTGCTTGCCCAGAAAAGCTGTGGCTGCCCCATCCCTGAAAGTGTTCAAGGGCAGTTTGGACAGGTCTTGGAGCAACCTGATCTAGTTAGATACTAGGAAGGTGAGCCTGCCCATGGCAGGGGGTGGAACTGGATGAACTTTAAGGTCCCTTCAACCCAAGCCATTCTGTGATTCCATGGTTCCCCATGAAGCTCTCAGATATGTGCTCTCACCCAGCCAACTGAGAAAATCCCACCTCCTGGGATCTGGGTGGGAAGGAAGACACCTTTGAGCTGCTCCTCTGCTGTGAGCTGAGCTCCCCTCTCCCTGCCCTCAGCAGTGGAGAGGACTCAGGATGCTTCCCTGCAGGACCAGCCCCCCTTGGCAAGGCCTCTTGCACCTCCTGGCTCTGGAAAGAGAGGGAATCCTTTGCTGTGAGGTGCACTGGGGTGCTGGTGTTACCTCAGGGGGAAATTGTCTTGGGGACTGTCCCTGCTGCGTGCAGAATGCTGGAGATGCTGGTGGCCCTCTGAAGGAACATGGAAAGTGAGAAGCTCCCCCAAATCCTGAGGTATCCGAGCTGCCTGGCTCATCCTGGTGCTCCGAGGTGGTCACTCCTCACTGCAGCTGGAGGAGATGTTGCCCTCCCTGGACCTCTGGTGCTCAGCAGCAGCACTGGAGCTGCTCCCCAGCCTTTCACCCCCTGCAGTATTTACTGTGTGCCTTCCCAGCATTGCACTGTACCTGGAGTGCTCATCTCCCTCCTGGGCCCTTTCTGTGGCTCTCTAATCAGAGTTTCTTAGTTCCTTACAAACACTAATGGATTTATTTCCCCATGTCCTTATGAGGGAAATGGAGTGTTACATATTCTTTACTCACAGGGAGCTCAAGTGTGGATTTGGGGACTTCAAAGGGTGTTGGCTCCCTGGGAGGCTGGGAGAGATGGTTTTCCACACACTGGTTATGTTTGGCACATCAGCCAGTGTCCCAGCAAGGGGGTGGGTGATGCCCACCCTAGAGACTGTGATCCCCACTCAGCCTTCATCCCAGCAGCTCTGTCCTGCCAGGAAACACACCTTCCCTCCTGGATTTAGCATCTGTTTGGTCACTGGGTTCTGTGAACGTGTGGGTCTGATGTTATGGGTGGTGACTCCTCCCCAGGACTGCTGGGAGAGGATCTGGGACACCCACCTGCCTTAGTGCTGAGGAGGAGGGTGCAGCTTTGCACGCCAACCAGATCCCCAAATTTGTGTCCAGCTGGAGATTGTGCTGGGAGGTGGTTCTTAAAGCAGCTCCTGTGCTGGTCAGTGAGGGTCACCAGGCAGCACACAGTGTCTTAGAACAAGTGTAACCAAACCACCCTCAGCAGCTTCACCCAGCTCTGTGGGATTTCCTCCCAGGACAACTCAGGGGAGGCTTAGGTTGGATTTTAGGAAAATGTTCTTCCCCCAGAGGGTGGTGGGCACTGCCCAGGCTCCCCAGGGCAGTGGGCACAGCCCCAAGGCTGCCAGAGCTCCAGGAGGGTTTGGACAACACTGCCAGGGACAGGGTTGGACTGCTGGGGTGTCTTGGGCAGGGCCAGGAGTTTGTATGGATGATCCCTGTGGGTGCCTTCCAACTCAGGACATTCTGTAATTCCATGGTTCTAAGTCAGAGAGAAGCCTGGTGGTTTATTTGTCTGGGACCTGCTGTCCCCAGCAGGGAGCTCAGATCTGTCCCTAGCTATAAACGCGTCCCTGGGATGCCTGGGGGCACATCAGAAACTTCCAGAGTGCTGAGGCATCCCATCCTCGCCTGTTCCCCTTTCCCATTTGCTGCTGCGGACATCCCTCCCATCTCCCCATAAAATGCAAATGCCCTCGTCCCTTGCCGGGCCATTCCCGCTGGATGCTCTGCCGGCAATTTCCCCGCGAAGCTTTGTAGCTGCACAGCCGCCCTCCCTCCCAGCAAAGCTGCCTGTGAGACTCCGCTCTCCTTAGAGCAGGCGCCGGCACCGATAGCCCTGACAAGCAGCAATTACTGCGCTGACAAAATAAAAGTTTTGAGTTGTTTTGCAAATATTTTTGAAGCCCCGATACAGCAGCAGAGGTGGGCGTAATTACACATAAAAGTGTATCTCCTTTATAGTCTTTTAATTATCTACTCAGGTGAACCATAATTTGAGGGGAAATGCTTTAAATCTGTTCATTTCTATAAGAAAAAATGAGGTGGGAGAATGTTACTTTAAGGTAATTAGGAGAAGATAGGGCTGGATGGATGGGTGAGGGAGCAGGGAGCTGTGCTGTGCTCCGGGGACCTTGGGCTCTGCTCCCTCCCCTCTCACCGTGAGTCCCCTCTCTGTGCTGGCCAGAACATTAACACTGTGGTGGAAATAAATGTCTGTTCACAAGTGCTGGCAATACTCATGTCTTGCCATCAGCCTTCCTGAGCCCAGCTTTGCCAGGACCTGCCCTGTAAAACCTGGGATCACTGAGAGACCCCCCTGAGACAGGTGTGCTCTTGCTGCTCACTCTCCAGCCACATCAGGAGAACCTCTGAAGGCCAATGTGGAACTGAGCGTTGTCCTGTGGGAAGTGAATCATAACAACAGGAAGGACTCTTGGGGCTTGAAGGGACCTTAAATCTCATCTCATTCCACTCCTCCTTCCACTATATCAGATTTCTCCAAGCCTGGTCCAGACAATCTGGGCACCTCCCAGGACTTGGTATCTCTTGCTGGGGAACCAGGTGCCCACACCAGTGGTGGAAACTGTGTCGCTCCAAGCTGAGTCCTGAGTTAAAACTGGTTCCAAGACTCCAGCCTCTGCCAGGAATTAGCTGACACACTAATTTCTCCTCTTCCACTTCCATTCCCGAACTGCTGTCAGAGGAGGCGCCTTTTAAAATAAGTTATTTCCATCCAGTCTGCAGCTTTCCAAGAGAAGAACGAGTGTTGAACTTTATGTTTCTTATAATGGCTCCTCGGAGCCCCAGATAAGATCAAACCCTGGCTCCTCTGTGGGCTGTGTGCTCCACACATGTGGTGCATCTCCTGCAGAATCTGCACGGAGGATAGATGATCCATCTTCTTGGGTGGAAAGCTAAGGCACGAGGGGATGAGGTGACTTTTCCAGGAGTCTGCAGGCAGCCTGTCCCGGGGATGCTGCAGGTGCTCATGTAAGACACTCAGCTCCCTGTGTTTCCACCTCCCAGGGATCTTCCCAACAAGTGAAAAGGCTAAAAACAGGGCTGTTTTCATGATTTCATGGTTTCCCAGGAAGCCAACAGTCCTCGCTGCCTGTCTGCGCCGTTCCTGTTATTGTGAATGTCAAGCACTTTGCAAACAGAGGCATTAAATGTCAGATCCTGTCCCTTACAAGCCCTGCTTGTAATTTGAATGCTCAGACTTGCTCCGTGGTCACCTCAGTCCCGTTTCCTTCCTCTGATAAGCCGTGTCCCTGGGACTGCTGTGCTGAGGTGAGGCCACAAAGCAGTGCTCTTTATCCCACTCTGGACCTTCATCCCAAAGTCTTCATCCTCCCTCCCTGACGTTTAAAAATATTTAGGATTGGATTTCCACCTGGCCCCCTGCTTTAGGGATGGGAACAGGCATTTTGGGTGGTGTTTGAGTCCCAGTGACTTCAGTATCTGTGCTGGACCCTGTAGCCATCAGAGCCAAGCATCCCTTGCAGCCCTGTCCAGGTGAGAGCTCTTCCCCTGAAAAGCTCAGGCTCCAGCTGAAGAAATGCTGCTTCAGGATTTCTTGCATTTGCCCTTGCTTTCCTCTTGGGTAAGTGAGATGAGGCATGAAGTTCCAGAAGGCCAAGTGCAAGGTCCTGTGTCTGTCTCGGGGCAATCCCAGGCATGAATGCAGGCTGGGTGGAGAAAGGATGGGGAGCAGCACTCAGGAGAAGGGCTTGGAAGTGGACAAGAGGGAAAGGCTTCAAACTGCCAGAGGGCAGGGTTAGGTTGGTTATTAAGAAGAAATTGTTCCCTGTGAGGGTAGTGATGCCCTGGCACAGGCTGTGGCTGCCCCATCCCTGGGAGTGTCCAAGCCCAGGTTGGACAGAGCTCAGAGCAACCTGGGCTGGTGGAAGATGTGCCTGCCCATGGCAGGGGGTGGAACGAGATGATCTTTAAGGTCTCATCTAACCCAAACCACTCTATGACCTCTCACATCACACACTGCAAACTACCTTGTGGCTTCTCTCCCTTCCTGCTATTCTGTCAGTTCCCTGTATTTGCCTCTTATCTCCTTGTTTGCTGTTATTTTGGATACCGGGGTGGCCCAGCAGTGGACTGGTGTGTGTCCTTAGGGAGTTAACAAGTTTCCTCCACTCCTCTATTACTGCTTTCCCCTTGGTGTGCACCCAGGTACTGAGCAGTGGGAACAGCCAGGGTGGCTGCCAGCTTTCTGGTTGTTTGTCCTTGATGGAAAAGCTTTCCCCCAGGAACTGAGGCCGTGCCAGCTCCGAGGGCGCGGGTGACAAAAAGTACTCAGCTCTCTTCCATTTGGCGCCTTTGAGATGGGGTTTCTCATTTGCACTGTGGCATTGACACAGTAAAATAATACATAAAATACACATAATAAATTAAAGCAAATACTGCATGTGGCGGTGCCCAGAAATTTGGGACTTGCTGCACGGCTAACAAGATGCATTTTAATAATTACAAATGAACCTGTGGCCAAGAGAGCCCTCACTGAGCACACCTGTAATGAATGCAGATGCTGCTGCTCCCTCAGAATGCAGATAATCACATTTGCCAGTGCATTAGAGCTGATTTAGGGGTAAACAATAGCTGCCATCTGAATTTGCTTTACAACCTATTGGCTGTAGCAGGTACCTTTTTTCAATTATTTGAAATACTTGTAAATATTTTACCAGGCCTTCACGCTGCAGTTGTTTTTTGGGTTTGCTTGTTTTGTGTTTTGGTGTTTTTTTATTTTATTTATTATTTATTTATTGTGAATTGACAACAATTGTGTTCAACCTCCATCTAATCCAAGCAGCTCATGGTTGTTCCTCCCCTCTCCATCCTTTGTCGGAATAATTGTTCTTCCCACAGTGCCTGCTGCATGGTTTGTAAGCTTATTTCAGGCTCAACTGTGGGGATTAGTGATAACTCTGCCTATTGTACCAAGGTTCATATTATTTAAAACTGGAACTAGAACAAAGACAGTTCAATTCCAACTCCTCTCTGCCTGGGTGAAACAGCATTTACTGACACTGGCCAGGAAATCCAAGGTACAAGCTGAGTCTCTGCCTGTCTGGAGGCTGGAAAAGGGAGGCAGATCTGGTTGGGCAGGATTTGTTCAGCCCCAGAGCTTGGGAATGGCCTTTCCTTGGGTCACCCCTTCCCTGAGGGTTGTTATTAACTCCTCCTCAAGCACTGCCCTTGACCCAGAGATCTCCCAGCAGCTGGTGCAGCAGGGGTGGGATGCTGTGTTGCAGTGGAAACGCTCAGGTTTGGTTTCCTCCCAGCACAGCAGTGTCTTGGGGGCATTCCAGTGGGTCCACACTGGGAGCTGAGAGTGGGGCTAGGGCTGCCCCCATCTCCAGGGGTAAGGGGTCTTCTCACACAGCCCTGCTGCAGCTGGGATCTGGTTGAGGAGCTTGAGTTGAGCTCTTTGTCCTCTCTGCTTGGCCAGTCAGGTGAGACCAGCTCTCCAGCAGATAGCCCACATCATACATGTATAATTTAAGCCAGGTTACTACCAGGAATGTTTCCAAGAATGCTTTGGCACATGCAGAGCTGGTGTTCTTGGGCATCAAGTGCCTTTCAGGAAGCTTCTCCTGGTTAGAGCAGAGGAGCTCATGGCAGAGCTGTGTGATCACCCTCGGCCTCGTGGTGGGGAGGCTGAGAGGGCAGGAGTTGCCAGGCTGGCATGGCAGCAGTGTCAGCTGGCATCACTGGACCTCTCCCTTGGAGTTCTGCAACCCTCTATCCTGGCTATTCATGCCTTCCCCCTTAGATTTCACATGGGGGTTCAAGGGATGAAGGCAAGGTGTTGCTGCCTCTCCTTCCACAGAGCTTCTACAGGCATTGAGGTTCATGGAATCATGGAATATCCTGAGCTGGAAGGGACCCACCAGGATCATCCAGTCAAACTCCTGGCCCTGCACAGACACCCCAACAATCCCACCTTGTCCCTCAGAGGATTATCCAAACCCTCCTGGAGCTCTGGCGGCCTCGGGGCTGTGCCCACTGCCCTGGGGAGCCTGGGCAGTGCCCACCACCCTCTGGGGGAAGAGCCTTTCCCTGAGATCCAACCTGAGCCTGCCCTGACACAGCTCCAGCCATTCCCTCAGGTTCTGTCACTGGTGGAGGATTTAACTACAATACTTTTGTCAGCAGTGTTCAACTCCCTGCTCAGCTCTCCCTCTACCCCATCCCTGACCCCAAAATCCCACACTTGGCACACCCTGCATGGTGACACTGACTTCTCCTTCAGGCTGGGAGATGCTGGTGTGACCTGCCCTGGCCACTGCTGGTCCATGACCTGCCCATCACCCTCCTGTCCTCCCCCAACCTCAAAAGGAGGAGAGTGGGGGGTGTGTGTGTGTGCATGGGGGGTGGTGAGAAACCCCAGACACACAAAAGCTGGAGGAACCACCAGCAGCTGTAACCCTGGCAACTGTGTCTCAGGATTTGAATGTAATTATACCTTGAACGTGATAAACACTCCGAAGGACTCCTTATGCGGAGATCATACTAAACAAGTCTTTGAAATTACCCTCATCAAATATTGATAGAGGGAGAGTTTTTTTAAAAAAAAATAAATAAAAGAAGGGAAAAGGGAATGGGAGAGAAAAGGCGAATTCTTGCTCTTGCCCATGGGCCGGGGGTTAACGAGGATCTGTGGGTTTATCACCACGGAGCAAGGCCCACCGAGAGCTCTGGCACACGGCGAAATTAAAAGTGGGGGCGGGAGGATAAGGAGGAATAAAACCATCAGGTGAGGCAGCTGTATCGATTGGCATTTTGTTTTATGTTTGCCATGCAGGAAAGCCATCCCAATAAACACCATTCATCTTGCCCAGCCATGGCAGCTAGGGTTTAATTGCTTTGCAGGGGGAGTGGGTGGAGGAGAAGGGGCGTTTCTGAGGGTCCGTCAGGGTGGAGGGTTGTGTTGGTCAGCAGAGCACTGAGGATGGAGATCTCCTCCCACCTGTGGGTTTGGAGACCGCAGGCAGAGTGCTCTGCATAGGGAGAGCAGGCTGAAGTGCTGGGTGGTTTCCAGCACGTGTGGAGCAGGAGTGGAGCAGCATCCCTGGAATTGGTGGCTTTGGCTCAGTGCAGGGATGCTCCAGCACTCAACTCTCCTTGCTGGCACTCATCTCCTGCCAGAACCCTCTGTCCTTGGAAGAAGCTCATCAGGGACCTTCCTCTGATGGTGTGCAAAGGGAGGGAGCTGGGCTGCACTGCTCCATTTTCACCCTCTCCTTAAGCCTGGTAGGTGCAAGAGATGTCCTTAATAACAACAACAACAACAACTCGGGTGGTGTTGGGACTGGCTGTTGTGCTCAGCAGGTGCCCTGGCAAATGCTTGGAGGAGCTCTGGTGAGCAGAGCAGCTTCTGGTCTCTGGAGTGATCTCTGGAGTGATCTCAGCCCAGTGTGAGGCCAGGAGGGAAATGGGCGAAGAAGCAGTGGGGCTGCCAGGAAAATGGAGCAGCTAAAACTCTATCAGAGCAGAGACTGGAGATGTGGAGGAGAAGGAGGAGGAGAGGGAAATAGCTCTTCATTCCGGCTCTGCAGGCAAGGAGTGTCAGGGGAAAGAAGGCTGGAGAGGGCCAACTCTGTGAACTGTTGGTTGTGAGGTACTTAGTGATTTCATGAGTTTGCTTTTAACTGGGAGAACAGGCGAAGAGCTGAGCACAGGGGTGCCCTGGCTGCAGTTCTGGTTGTGGTGAGTGTTGGCTGATTGACCATGACTGACTCTCACCTGGGCTGATGGAGACCTGAAGGTAAAGGTATGTTCTCCCTCTGTGCTGGTGGCAGGATGGTGGTGGGGTCAATGTCCTCTCTTACTTTCACCTGGGTGTGGGTTTTATCACTTGGTAAGTGTTTATAGAACAAACCCAAGCACCTGAACAAGAGGCAGCAGCTGGCACATCTTCATGGTATCCACTGTGGGAGCAGTGGCCAGTGCTGTGGCCAGGGGTGACTGGGAGTGCAGCCAGAGGCCAAGCAGGATCCTTTAGTGTTTTAATATGAATGATGGAGGCATGATGGAATTACCAGCTTGCTGGAGAGCCTCACAGCCCTGGTGGAAAACCTCCCTTCCCCACTGAGCATCATTACTGCTGGCAGGTTTGCACTTAAAACCACCTCTCAGCGCTCTCAGAAGGGACCTGGCAAACATCTCCTGAGCAAGGAGAACACCACTTTTCAGCTCCAGGCACCCAGCTCTGCAAAGTCAATGTGATGCCAGGAGATGTGCCAGGATAGATGACGGCTTTGCAGCCTGTGACCGAACAGGAGTGGCACAGAGCTGTGGAGACCCACACAATGTGCCCGTTGGTCGGGTATCCCCAGCTCTGTGCCAGAGCAAACGTGCTGTTTTTGCTGGGAACAGTGGGCAGGGCTGTGACACACAAACACTGGAGCCCCGTCAAGCACTGCCGGCAATTTAATGGGCTGCTTGGAAACAGTTGGAAACCTCTGTGATGCCAGTGCTGAGTATTAGTTACTGTTAACATATCTGGGAGTGGAGAGAAGGGTGAACTGCAGCTCTGAAGGATGGTTCTGGTCCAACCTAGAGGGTGGGTTTGTGGAGCACAAGTCAGTTGTGACTCAGGTGTGGAAGGCAGAGGGTTGGTCTGCTGGGCTGCTCGGTGCTGGGAGGTGGTTGCTGAGCTGCATGGAGGGTGTTGGAGGCAAAGAGCTGCAGATTGTCCTCTGAAATGTATTTCACAAATGATTTATAGCAAGCTGCACTAAGCCTATGGCTGCCCAGCCTCCTGCAGAGCTGCTGGCTGGAGCTGTTCCCATCCAAGGATGGATCGGGGTGGATCCTGTCTAGTATGTGCTGGGGAGCACTTGCTGTGAGCTGGAACAGGGAAGAGGGGTCTGGATAGCATGTAGTATCTGCAGCCTTTGTGGAGGGATCCAGATGGTGTCTGTATCTCTTGTTTATCAGGCTAAAAATAAATAACTTTAAAAAATCACAGTCTTCCTTTCCCACTGGAAATTACCATGAATTCCTCATTCTTGGGCCTTTGGAAGGGATGAAGGCAGTTGGGTTCCTACTCAGTACCCCTGGGAAATGCTCCTGTCATCAGCAGAAGGTGCCAAGGGCTGTGCAGGTGCTTTGAAGGGAGAGTCACTGCATGAGGGAGCTGTGAGAGCTGGCAGTAGGAGGGCAGATGTGGACTTACATCACCCGGGGCATGAAAGGAAGAAATACCAGCTGAGGGTAAAAACAGAGCTTTGACCTTTTGGAAGAGCTGTCTGAGTGAGGTGGCTGAGGTGCAGTGAATCATTTAACAGAACAGCTGAATCCTTGGGCTGAGCCAGGCAAGGACCATCCCAGCAGAGGAGCTGCTTCTCCCAAGAAGGCTCCCCGGGTTCATGCTTAGATGGTTTCTTTAAAGGTTAATTCCCACCAGCAGCATCTGGAAGAAAACCTGGAGTACTCAGAGGGAACTCAACCCACTACAAAGGGTCTTCACGTTTGTGGGTATTTTTGGTCTTTGTTTCTTTAAATGTTAAAATTTGCTCTAATTCATTCCTCAAGATTAAAACAACCCCAACAAACAACAAAAAAAAAAAGAGAGAGAAAAAGCCAGCCCTCGAAGCTGGGCTCCCGGTGCAGAGGCACAAAGAGGCAGCCCCGCCGCTGCCGAGCTGGGAGCGCGGTGGGCTGAGCTTCCTCCTGCTCCAAGGTGGCAGAATAAAGAGCTCCCGCAGTCGTCTTTTTTTCCAAGAGTTGCATTGTTAAAACCTTCCGTGGGGAAATCCAGGGAGTGTAATTGCTCTGGTCTGACTCTGCCTGCTGAGCCGCTTGAATTAAGTGGGTGTTTTGGCATCCTGAGCAGAGCCTTGTGGGAAGTGACCTTCGCCTTCCTGCGCTGCACTCTGCAACCTGCCGCTAATTAGGATGGAGAGAGCCTTCCTTTGTTTCCCAACAGCAGTTTGCCTCTGTGCCGGGAGCTGCCCGGTGTGCCTGGGCACACAATGAGGGGGGCACGGCCGATGGGCCGCCCGGCACCGCCAAACTCCTCTCGGGAGGGAGAGCCTGGCCCGGGCCGCTTGGGGAGCCTATTCACTGCAGAGCCCCTCATTAACCAGCCACGGAATTAACATCTGAAATGATGCTTTGTTAGGCAAAAAAAAAAAAAAGAAACATAATAAAAAACCATCATTTCCATGGCTGCTTGCAGGCAGTATTTGCAAACTTGGGAGTGGCGTCAATGCACGCGGCGTTGTGCGGAGGGCATGGCTGGAGCTGCGGATGGGAGGGCTTGGGGCAGGTGTCAAAGGTCCACGGCTCCCTTAAAGGATCACTGAATGCTTTGGATGGGAAAGAACCTTAAAGATCACCCAGTTCCAACACTCGTGCCATGGGCAGGGACAACTGCTGTGAGAGATGGGCTTTGCCTGCCCGTGGGACCATTTACCCAGGTTGTCTCTCCTTTGTAATGAGACCTGTCTTGGCAAACATCACCTGAGCAAGGAGAAAACCAGTTTTCAGCTCCAGCCACCTAGATCTGCGAAGTCTATCTGATGGCAGGAGATGTGCCAGGGCACTGGTTTACCTGTGATGGGTGATGAAGAATTCCTGCCTTTTGAAAAGACAATTATTTCCAATTTTATTAAAAAGGGACAAAGACGATGAAGTTTCCAAAGGTTAAACTCAACACCTCCCCTGCAGGAGAAACTGGAATATGGGGACACTGAGAGTGTTTTAGCCAAATTTATTCAAAAAGAGGATTAGTTAAATTGTGGTGCAGTTCTATGTGAACACCCCCATTCAAAGGTAATCTGGTTTATCATCGTTTGTGTTGGAAATGAGCTTGGTAAACCCAATTAATGTCACTTCAGTCCTGAATGAGGACACTCTGTAGGGATTTGCTAGCTTTGAGGCAATCCACTTTAAACTCACCCCTTTAACTCTACCCAGTGCTCCCTGTGAGACAGTGTCCAGCCTTGTCTGGTGACAAGCAGACAAGGAACCCAACAGATTTATCTGAACTTGTGAAAGACCTCTGCCTGTACTCTGGAAGTACTTAGACTCCAATTCTCCTGAGACATCTTGGATCAAGGGGATCCAACCCAAAAAGCATCAGGCACATGAGTGAGGTTACCAGTGGGTTGGAGCTGTGTCTGCAGGCAGCTCAGCAAACAGGAGGACATTCATTCAGTCCAAAAGGTGTCTTCAAGCAGAGGCTGCTGCTGCTGCAGGTCTGGTCGCTGCCTGCTGGCATGTGGAGCTCGCCCCTTGGAGACCTGCTGTCCCTGCCAGGCAGCAGGAGCTGGAGTGGGCAGAGCAGAGGGTGTGTCATCCTGGGATCAGCCTGGGGCTGAGACCATCCTTTGGTGCAAACTGTGGCAGGGATCTGGTCCCTCCAGGGCGGGTGGTGTGGCAGCTCTTGGCTGGAGCAGGAGGAATGTGCTCTACACCTGAATCAACAGACAGTGAGCAGGTACTCAGAGGAGAGGGATGTGCTGGAGAAGGTGGTGCAGAGACTGAGTAACCCACCCTGCAGGGACCTCAGGATGGGCAAGCCATGTCAGGGCCACCTCAGCACCATCCTGCCCAGGCCTATGGAGGGGTTCTTGCAGGATGGCTGCCCTTGGGCAGAGCAGATGCTCGGATGATGTCTGGGTGGAACAGGATCACAGCTGACATCCTCAGGAATGACAGCACTGCTCCTGATGGGGGCCAGCTCTGCGGGAGCCAGATCAGATACTCCTGAGCAGCTTGAGCAGCTCCAGTTTGGGTCACCTACTGGCAGCAGGTGGAGAGGTGACCATGCTGCAGCCTGTGCCAGGTGCTGCCATTGCTCCGTGTTCAGTGTCGTACACAGGGAGTGGGTTGGATCTCAGGGAAAGGTCCTTCCTCCAGAGGGTGGTGGGCACTGCCCAGGCTCCCCAGGGCAGTGGGCACAGCCCCGAGGCTGCCAGAGCTCCAGGAGGGTTTGGATGATGCTCTGGGGCACAGGGGGTGCTCTTGGGGCTGATCCTGTGCAGGGCTGAGGGTTGGACTGGCTGATCCTTGTGGGTCCCTTCCAGCTTGGCATATTCTGTGATGCCCCATTCCCTGCACGTGCTCCCAGAGGATTGCCTGGCATGAGCTTTCCAGGAGCTGCCCCTCAGCAAAGGCAGTGCAGGGCACAGGCTGCCTGCTTGCCACCTCCTCACCAGTTTTCCCTGTGTCCCTAAATGCTGCCGAGAGATATTGAAGCTTGGATAGTAGCGCCGAGTTGGCAACTTTTAATATTGCTGAAACATAATCAGCTTTTGCTTCTACAGCAATTAGCATGTTATTACCCATAATGTTTTGCATGGCAATTTTGTTGTAAACATTTGTACTAATTCACCATAACCTAATTATTTTTATGACACATAATTATGAAATATTTTTGGAGGAGGAATGGTTTCATTTTCTATTTATACCATTATTTCCTGGAAGTGTCAGTTATTTTTAACATCAGGAAACAGCGTCTGCCCCCTTCCCCAATTAGCCCTTTCTATTTACTGCCTCGCCTTGCCTGGATAGCACAGTAACTGGGACCACGTTCTCATGGAGATGTGTGATGGATTCCAGGAGAGACTAATTGAGCTGTGATTTGTGGTAGCGTGAGACGTAAATGGAGGAATGTACCAAGTGGTTTTCTTTGCTGCTTGGTGGGTCCTCGTGGTGAGTCCCAGTTACATACAGCTTCTGCTGTAATGTCCCTTCCCAAAGTATTTAAGGACAGAATGATGTGATGAAGCCGTTGCTTTAGGATTGTGTTTTTCAGGAGTACAACCACCCTGAATCGGGAGGCAGGAGCTCTTAAGGGAGGTGCTCTTGGGTTTCATGGAATTATAGAATCTTCTGAGTTGAAAAGGAGCCACAAAGATCATCCAGTCCAACTTCTGGCCATGCACAGACACCCTGACAATCCCATCCTGTCCCTGAGAGTGTGGTCCAAACCCTCCTGGAGCTCTGGCAGCCTTGGGGCTGTGCCCACTGCCCTGGGGAGGCTGTTCAGGCTGTTCTTCACCCTCTGGGGGAAGAACCTTTTCCTGAGATCCAACCTGAGCCTGCCCTGACACAGGTTTTGACATCAATAAGCTCTTGCTCAGACCTTGGCACCCCCGAACCAGAGCAACTAAGAGACTCCTCAGCCCACCCTGTCTTCCAGCTTGGTGTGAATGTGTAACTTACTGAGGGGAGCGGTTGGAGGGTACCAGAGGTGGGTGGGGATGCCTGAAGAGCCAGGAGAAACATCTGGGCTGTGCTTCAGGCTCCGGAGAAGAATCCTGGGCCCAAGCTACAGAGGCAAATACAAAACGAACGTCTGGAGCCCAGCAGTGACGAGCCCAGCCTTTAGGGCTGATGTGAGAGGGGGGATTGAATCCCTGCAGCAACATTTAATGGCAAGAGGCCTTCCTTAATCACATTCATGGAGGCACTGTATAGAAAACATTCAGAATTCCGGCTCACTCTTAACAAGTATGAAACTTGGCAGGCTGAAAGGCTTGTATATCTTGTCTGATCTCCAGTCTGGAGAGGTCTCAAAACGGAGCCATGTGTAGCACATTGACATCTTAAAAGAATTTCTAAAAAAAAAAAAAAAAAAAAAAAAGGCCTTTCTAGATGACTGTATGTCATATAAATGAGATTTATTTCAATGCCTGTCATGATAGTTGAGGCAGTAACAAATCCAGTAATTGCCAGTGCTACGGTCGCATACGCTCGGAATGTTTAACTCTGAGCTGCATTTATACAGCGGGTTTTAGGTTGTTTAGTCAATCCTTTGCCCATTTTTCTCTCTCCTGGTTGGTGAATGTGGAGCTGTACCGTGTGTTAGCCCTGTTGAGCATGGTGAGTGTTGCATGCAGGCTGCTGTCCCAGAACCTGCCTGTAATTATCTGTTAATCGTGTGGAACTGATGAGGACCGTGGAAAGTGGGTTAAGAGGAGCTCACTGGCTTTTCAAAATCATACCCAGTGCTGGATATTAGTGCGAAGTCACACCTCCAGAAAGCCTCCAAGTAATCAGAGGTGCAGAGCTGAAATGATACAGTGATTTTTTGTGACTGCAAGACCTAAGAATTGAAGTGGGTTGTTACATGTGGAATTTTAGCAGCTCTCTGCCCTCCCTGAATACCAACAGCCAGAAGTGACTTGTCCCACAGCCCTTTTTAAATGAGGTGGCTTTGTTCTGTGAGTTATTCGCTGCCTGTGAGAAAAGAGAAGGTGACTTGCAAAGTTCTTTCATCTCCAAACTTGTTATCCTTGATCTTTCTGCAGAAGTAATGAACTGAGATAGTGCAAAGACTATCTCATGAAATATCTGGGAAATGAAGTGAACTCTGCGCTGGGTTATGATCCAGCTGATACTGACACCGAGGTTATCCTTGGCAGAAGTTGAATATTCTGTGCCCAGCTGTCACTGCGACTCTTATTTTTCCCCAGGGATTGCACATCAACAAGGTTATTCTGAACATCAACAAACAGTTAAAAATGTGTCAAAACTGGGTATCGTGTTTGATGTCTATCAACTGAACTCCCTTAAAGGCATCACCATTAAGCATCCTGGGCAGGGATTTTGAGATTGAATCAAGGATATCTCGGAGGTCCCAAGTGACTGGCAATCACGCTGCTGACACAGGGAGGTCACATTTGTATGTGGTGACCTTTTTGCATGAGATCTGTATGGGGTGAGCAGGACAAATACAGTTGCAATGGATGGGAATGGGTCAGTCCTGCTATTCTAGTTCCTGTGGGGAATTGTGTCTCGGGTGGGACCAAGCAGAGGATGTTTTAGTCTCCAAGGTATCTAGGAAAGATCACACTGACCTAATCTAATACTGTGGAGGTCAGGAAACTGGGAACAGGGGATCATTGCACCAGAGAAGTTCACCACAGTCAAGAGGTCTCCAATATACCTGATACTCCAAGAGATAACTTTCGGGTCCTGGCACTGCTTTGTTTTTTTGCAGGAATGACTAAAATAAAAACAATAAAAGGAAGCAAAGACAAAGTACACCTCCTCTATATCAAGAATCATATGAAAAACCCATCCCTTATCACTGCTGGAGCTGTTATGAAGATGGAGGTATCTGTGTGTATGACCACGTGAGCCAGATCTTATTTGTGAGAGCAGCCAGATTAGTATCACCTACTCATAACCCCCCCCAAATATTCCATCTGCTTCACCTTCACTGGAGAGCACATTCTCCCTCTGCTCTAACCTGCTGGGCCACGTGCTTGATATACATGTAAAATTAATACTTTATTAACATATATTTTTAAGTGCCTTGACAGAAGGGGGAGAGTGGGCAGCCTGCAATGGGCAATCTCGAAGCACGTCTTGAAGTGGTTGTCAAATTGGAGTTTGAATGACTCCTGGAGGTCATGCAAGTGTCAGAGGGATGGTCTGCGGTGGATCCATCTGTGTCAGCCTGGCAGTGAGGGAAACCACACACAGGGCTGGTTTGCCATAAGCCTTAATATAGTTGCAGATTTTAATGTAATTTTATATAGTTTTATAGTCTTTTGCATTTAAAAATTAGTTTATAACCCCTGTACCAAATACTTCAGCTAGATTTTAACCTGTGTGTCACATTTTTGAAGCCTGTTTCTGTGCTAAGAGGGAGATAGTAGGCTGTGTTCAGACAGCTTTTAGAGCAAGTTATAGTCAAAATACAATACTGTTTAGTTGTAGTATAAAGAGGAGGTTAGAGGGTACTGGAAGGACTCCAAATAGAAGACGTAATGCGATGAAGATGAGGGTGGGGGGAGGAAGGAGTGGTCTTGGGACCACCGACTCAATTCTAAGGGGGTGTTTCCAGGGGGGTGGTTTGAGATAGCTTGTGGGATATGCTAGGTAGACATTGGATGTATATTTTAGATAGGGAAATGAAGTAGGGTGATAAATTTGTAGAATTCTGTGTTCTCGGTGCTCCCATATTATGGATTGCTAAAGCTTTAGCTGAACTTCTAGTAAAGGATCTTTCTCTGCTTTACCCTGTTGTGGAAGTTTTCTTCCTAGGAATCCCAGGCAACAATGGCAGGTACCCGAGCTGTGTGAGCTCATTCTGGCTGTGAATTTCTTTTACTTCCCACGGTTCAGCCTGAAATGTGCCTGTGGGTTTTGCAGCGCAGGGATGTTGAGGGAGCACCACGGGAACCGACAGATGGGCTCGTATATGCACGGGAAGGTGGCTGAGACATAAGTGTGTCCAAATTTATGGTGGCCATAAAGACCTGTGGAAATGATGGATTCTGCTCGTTGCTCATGCAGATAATGACAGGTTTTAGAACAAAGCAGTAACTGATAGCCCTCTGAGCTGGGAATTAAATCTCTCCTTCCATGATGTCATCATGATGTCATACTTTATTGCCTGTAATTTGACAGTCTGTCAAGGCCCATGGCAGTTGTCAGCATGTGTGTGACATCACACGTGGTGTCAGCTCTGCTCTCTGATGATGGTGCTCTTCTAATTGTGATTTAAAGTGCTTTCCTGATGGGGGAAGTTATGGCTCTCTCAGGGTGTATCTTGTTCCAGGCCAAATGCTGAGGAGGGGGTGTCATTTGGAAAGGTCTTTGGAGGGCAGCAAGTGTAATTCTTGGTGCTGTGTGTTCAGAAAAATATGGGTGTTGTGGCCTGGAGGACACTGTCACAGTGAGAATGATTGTTGGGGGATGAAAGGGTGGCTGACACATGCAATCCTCACGTCCTTTGCCTTCTCTCTCCCAAAGGAGTACTGAGCTGAAGTTCTCTGAGGACAAATAGGAAGGAGAGGAAATATGGTCCCAAACGCAGGCATGGCCAGGCTGGTTGATGGATCATCATGATCCTCCTTGGAATGGACCTTCTGCTCAAATGAGGACTTTGGGAATAAAGAAACGCCAGGTAGTAAGTGAGATACAACTTAATTTTCCTCGTGTCCTGGGGAAGTGTCTCTTGCCTCTTCCAACCCCTGGCTCTTGTACCTCGGAAAAGATGCTCCCAAGGGCAGGTGGGACACGAGCAGTGAAGCCAGACCTGGGCAGTGACTGCTTGGATTTAGTGAGGGATTCAGGTTGTTATTTGGTTACCATGGTGATACACGTGGTGTTCAGCCACGATGGATGGATGGATGGATGGATGGATGGATGGATGGATAGATGGGAGCATGGCAGGGGGTTGTAATCCTGTGTCCCCAAGGCCTGTACTTCACAGGAGAGCACACCAGACCCTGCAGTGCTCTGACCACAGCGAGCAGGTTGAAGGCGCAAAGTACATCTTACCAATACACATTATATCAAATCTCTCTTTCCTCTTTTTGTTCTGGAGAGGGAAGGCTCCTGGAGCAGATCTCTTGTTGGAGTACACAGTCATCTTCTTCAGCCCTTTGGACTTCTATCTGTAACCCTTCATGCTGATTATTTTTAAGTAGAAGGTTTATTTTGACACTTCTGCTGCCTCCCATCCTCCCCTCAGCCTCCTCCCCAGCTGGCTGAACCGTGTCTGGATTCCCTCGAACAGAAGGGGAGGCACAGGAGCAAAGTCTGTCGTTTTTTTGCGAAGCCTGTGGCAGCAGATTGCAGCGTTTTCTGTCAGTTCATTAATTACGAGGGCATTAACTTCCGAGGCAGAAAACACTGGGAATACCAAGGTTGCTGCTCGGATGTTATGAATAACACATTGGGTAGTTCTGGAGTGGTAGAGAGCTCAGAAGCTGCCAGGTTTTCCTGGGAATACCTGGAGCTGGGAGTTAAAGGAAGAGCCTGTGCTTTGTTGGCCAACACAATTTGTCCAGTGTCAAGGAGTAAAGAGTAAATGTGGGATTTCTGATCCTGGAACAACAAGTTAAACTCGGTGTATTCCCACTGCCAGCTCATAGGAACAACCCTCCAAGAGTGTAAAGTGATATTGTTTCTGGATTGTGGCAGAGCTGTTGTCCCAGAACTGCCCCAGCAGACCTTAGGAAGTTGACATCAAAGCTCTCACTGATACTCAGAATCTTTCTGGTGGGTACCAGCCCTTGTGGAAGGAACAACCCAAACCAAAGACACAGAGGCAGGAGCAACACTGAGTTTTGTGGTTTGTTTTAATATTTTAATTTATTTTTTTATTAAAAATACACCCCTGTGGCACAGCTGGCTACTTGCTCAGCACAACAGCACCAGAGAGGAAATTCCTTCCCAGCGCTCACAGGTGATCAACTTACACATTGAAGCATGAAGTTTGATTGCCCTTGTAACATTTTATTAGCTTGCATAGCTGCAAATGTTATTAATGCTCATAAAATTATCCAGTCCTTTAAAATGTCTGTTCCACTGGTGTGTGTCTCCATGACTTCCTGGGGTAGTGGATTCCAGAAGTGACTGCACTGGGTCAGGTCGTATTTTTATTTTATTTCTCTTAAATCTACAGCCCTTTTGTTTCATCAAGTGCCCCCAGTTTGCTTTTAAATTACAGGGCAGGCTAATGTGTAGCTGGTTTTGATGGCAAACTTTGCTCTGTCGTGGATTTTATTTTTTTTTAATGCACTGATATTTTCATGTATGGAGTGAATTAATGAGTAATGTATGTTTGTGTGTATATGTGATGCCTGTGTGTGCATCTACATGTGTACAAACACACACACACACACACACACACACACACACACACGTGTATTTTGTGTGTCACTGGAGTATCCTGTTGGTGTCCTGGGTGCCAGGGTTTGGTGCAGGGATCCCACCCCCCTCTCTGTGCTGGTGAGAGATGCTCTGGGAGGCAGAGTGAGAACAGGGAAGAAAAATGCTGCTCTGAGCCGTGTGTCAGCAGACTTCAGACACAATGGGGCCCGTGTTTCCAGACAAGCCTTTTTAGCTAATTAGCTTAGTAAAAAATCTATTTCTCTTCTTAAATTCCCTGCCATCCATCCACCTAATAGAGTCAAGCAGCTCTATATTGTGTGAGGAGTATGCAATGCATCATCTATCTCCAGCATTTATCTCCTTGTTCCCAGCCTGGTCTCTCCATCTCTCTGTCCACAGAAGCTGCCTGGGTCCCCATCCTGGCTGTTCCCTTCTGGCACTGACTGCAATGGGAATGTGTTGGAGTTCTCCTCATGTTCTGGGTGTCCCTTTGATGTCCCACAGCAGCTCAGCCATGGCCATGTCCTTACTTGTCCCCTGCTTTTCCTACAACAAACATCCAGAAAGGAGAGACTCCTGTAGCTGTGTGGTCTGGGAGACCTTCTCACACTGCAGCCCACGGAGGGTCTGAGCTGGTCTCCACCATCACCTCTGGAGCTGGGATGGGTCAGGGATGGGGCTCTGGGAAAATCAGGGAGAGCTGCTTTGGCTTCAGTGTAACGCAGGCAGGAGGATGCACCCCCTGAATTTTGGTTGTGTGGACAATTGAGTGGGAACATCTCTTCTGGAAAGACATCTGAGTCTCACAGACCCATATGGCAACAATTTTCACCTAAGGTCTGGATCTGGACGTTGTAACTCCAGCCTCTGGCTGTTGGACTGCAGTGAGCAAGATTAAAGAGCCACTAATACTAACCATTGTTTTGGGTAGGAATGCATGGACCAGAGTCAAGTTGCTTTTTAAACTTCTTAGGAAACAAAATTGGCTGAACCCCTGAAGGTTCTCGCCTTAAGGCTGTTTTTTCACACCCAAAATTACTGTTGTAGCCATTGTCTGAACTCGCTGTTTCTGACAGTACTTTTTTTTGTAGGTGTGAGTACAAAAGTTGGACACAATGTTCTTGCCAGCACCAGGTAGGGCTGTGAAATACAACTCCCTTTATACTCCACTGGGCAGGGAAAGTGTGGTTGGCTTCAGCTTGGTGCTGGAAGCTCATGTTTAGCCAGATGTCTACCCTGACCTTTGCTCGCTGCCCCACACGGGGCTCTGAACCCTCCTCTGCGTGCCAGAGAAGCCACGATGCTGCACGTGTGTGGGCTGTCAAGTACTCAGGGATGACAGACTTTGGGACTGACGGATGGTGAGCTGCTTTCCTGGGCTCTGCTTTTGTTTGCAGCTCTTGAGATGCCGGAGGAATGCGGAGTCAGCTCCTCTGGCTGGAGGAGAAGCGCTGCCGCACCGAGTCTTTGTCTTGAATCCTGTATTTTCTTTTTAATCTGTTTACGACCTCACGTTGTATGAAATTGTCGAGCCCTCATTCATTTTCCAAGAAAACGTATTTCCTACAGCTTGGTGACCTGGCCTTGTGTGGAGTTACTGTGCTATTATCCTGCAGATGCTCTCAGCCGTTTTCCAATGTGTTGCTGAAAACCCTTGAATGTGAACCGTGAGCTGCTGTGGTCCTTCCCCTCCTTCCTATATCTTTTTACTGTCTTGCTTGTTTTAATAACAGAAATTAAAGTGTTGGGCAACGATTTCTAAAACTGTTTAAAAACAGAACAAAAGCCCAAGAAAATTCTGGAACAGAATGCCTTTGTTGGCGAGAGTTAAGGTTTGTAAATATTTATTCTTCACGAGCAAAAAATATCAGGCTGTTGTGAGAGAAAAAATCCAGGCTACTCGAATTTAAAGTGACAGCCCCTGCGTAGGGATGGAGAGCCTGCAGAAATGTCAGTAGGTCAGGCCCAGCCGTGGTATTGGCGTGCAAACTCCTCTGCCATCCCAGTCCATGAGAGCACTCCCGACCCTTTGCTGTGGTTTGGAAAACAGACACCAGTGTGTTTGTGTTTCTGTGCTCCTCCCAGTGGGTTACCTCACTCAACCTGTGCTGCAGACCTCTGTCATCCCAAAGTCTGACTTAGAATCATAGTTATGTTGGATATTAGGGAATATTTCATCACTGAAAGGGCTGTCAAACGCTAGCACAAGGTGTCCATGAGTCCCCATCCCTGGAGGGATTTAGCAGACATGTGGATATGGCCCCTGGGGACATGGGTGGCCTTGGCAGTGCTGGGGGAATGGTTGGACTTGATCTTACAGGGCTTTTCCAACCTACACCATTCCATGATTCTGTGCTGTGTGGATGCAGGGAGGAGACCTTGAAAGTGTTTCTTGGAAAGGAAAAATTCTGTAGCAACTCCTTTTTGGGGTGTTTTAGAAGCAGAGCAAGGCATGGAGGATGTTGTGCTGAGAGGGACGAAAAGTGTGTAGATGTGGCACATGGGGACATGGTTCAGCAGTGGGGTTGGCAGTGTTGGGGCAGTGCTTGGACTGGGTGATCTTAGGGGGCTTTTCCAACCTTAATGATTCTGTGATTCTCTAAATCACGTGCTAACAGGTGATGTGAAGCCCCACCTCTCGACTTTGCTCTCTCACTTGCCCCCGGCTTGGCTGTGTTTCAATGCTGGGTGGAACCCTGATCCCAAGACACCTTCCCTGGCTCCTGCTAAGGGTCAAAGTAGATAATGGGTTTTGCTGAATGACCAGGAGCTCTTTAAACCTTGGTGTGACTCCCTGGGTGCAGATGACTGGCATTAAGGGATAAATGTCCTGAGTGGCTCTGCCTGGCCAGACGCTCTGGAAGCAGCATGAGGCTTTCAAGGTGTGTTGGCTGCCTGGAAGATCTGCTGGGCACTCTGCAGGAGTTTTGCTTCCTGCAAAGGAAGGAGGCTACTACTGCATGCTTGAGTTGTGCAAAGTCAGTGTTGTAAGCTGGAAGTTTGGCATAGGAAGCTTTTCCTAAGATAAATTAAATAAATAAAACAAAGGCATGGGCAGGGAACTGAAGGCACGACAAGGCCTTTGTTCTGCTTTGTATTCTTGCCTACTCTGTTCAGCTCTGCATTAATCTCTGGTTTACCGTGCAGCCTTGGTGCTCAGACAGCACATCCTCCGAGGAAGCGGCAGTGCAGGTACTCCTGGAGGTCACCTCACCCTGCATCTTCGGGCCACGACTCGCTTTTTGTGAGCAATAATTAATTGCTGCTGCGGCACCTTGATTTCCCCACCCTGGCGGGCCGGGCCGTGCTCGGACAGCGGGGAGGAAAGCTGGGAGCTGAACCCAGCGACGCTCCCGCAGCCAGAGCAGCCCTGATGAAACGGCGTCAGCGAGGAGCGGTGACAGCCCGGCGCCTCCCGGAGCTGTGACCTTCCTGATCCCCAGCGAAAGGTCATGGGCAGTGGCGGATCCTTTCAAAACTAAGACCCTCTCTGAATCCAGCAGCTGAGAATTGGGCTTCAGCACCAGCTTTGGGCTGTGGGATGTGATGAGCATTCGCAAGCTGCCTTGTTTCCTCTCCGCCGCTCCTCAGAGCTGCTGTGTTTGGCAGGAATTAATGGATCTGGAAAAGGATGCCGTGGTTGAAGTGCTCGGGTCAGGTAACAGCAGGCCTGGAGGTGACGGGGTTTGCTCTGCCAGCTGTTTGACAGTCCTGCTGCCACCCAGCATCGTGCAATTAGAGCTTCACAGAGCACATCCCTGTGCCTCGAGCTGTGACGCTTCTCATTTTCAGGCCCTGCTGTCTGGTCCTGTGGGTGTGTTCCACCTTATGAAAATGGCCACCTAACGAGCCCTGGATGATTATGCTCAAATTGTCGTGCTGGTGGGTACGTGTTTCACCATGGCCGCTCCATCTTCCCTGCCCCAGTGTCAGTGGCTTCTGTTGCATCTCTGACTTTTGCAGGATTGGGGAGAGCAGGCAATTTTTATCTTCTCCCGTGCAGTTAATTAGGAAGCATTCCAGTTTGTGCCGTTTGGTGGGGAGCATATCCAGGCTGCTCAGCAATGCTAGCAGAGAACAGACCTTGCAGAGAAACCAGGGATTCCTGATCCTGCTCTCTAATTTAGGATGAGCTCAAATTCACCAGCAGACGTATCCTAATTTTTAAGGCTCAAGATTGCAGCCTCTCCTGTGATCATTGGCACCAGCAAATGGAAAAAAGGAATACTCATCTAAGAGTGGAGGCATCTGCCTGTCCTTGGCCTGGAATCGCTGGCTGGCTGCGTGTTGGGTCAAGGAATCGAAGCAGGACTTGGCTGATGAAGAATGCTGAGTTCATGGGGAAACAAATTGCTTAGCAACTCCAAGTGGTCTTCACACAACAGATCAACAGCAGCTCTTGCTGGGAGCTGTGGGCTAAACAAATTAGTTTGGTGTACCAGGGAGCAAACTGCATTACGTGTCCTTCAGGATTAGATGAGCTGTGTGATGGGATTAGGCTGTATCTTGGAGCTTCCACACTCAGGAAGGTGTAGCACCATGCGCCCATCCCAGTGCACTCATTATAGAATCACAGATTAATTTAGGTTGGAAAAGCCCTCCAAGGTCATCGAGTCCAACTTTGGACTGCCAAGGCCAGGACTAAACCATGTGCCTGGGTGGCACATCAATACATCTTTTAAATCCTTCCAGTGATGGTGACTCCGCCACTGTCCTGGGCAACCTGTGCCAGGGCCGGACAGCCCTTTCTGTGAAGAAATTTCTCCTAATATCCACCCTAAACCTCCTCTGGCACAACTTGAGGCCATTTCCTCCTGTCCTGTCTCTTCTCACGAGAGAAGAAATCAACCCTCACCTGGCTACAAGCCCCTTTCAGGTAATTGCAGAGAGCAATTATTTTCTCACCAGCAAGTGCTGGGCTATCAGGATGAGAAAGACAAGTGGCCCACAGACCTCAGGCTGGCCTGGATAATCTATTTATGTGTGATTGACACTGGGAAAACATCACTGAACCCTTGCAGTGGGGTGGCAGCTCATTGGGATTCAGGCTCAGTCACTGTTCATCCTCTGCAAAAGGCACCACCTGGCAGGATCACTCACCTCGACCCTCGGTGACAGAAAGGGACAGCCACCAGCTCTCGGTCACCACTGGGGCACGTCACTGGGAGTGACAAACTGGGAGGGAAGGAGCACAGGGTAGGAGAGTGGGATTGCAGGGGTGCGCCTGGAGGAAACATCTGACTTGGCTGAGCTCAGGGAAAGCTGCAAGAGCAGCTGCTGTTGCACAAACACCATCCTCCATCCTCTTGGGGACAGCCAGGCAAGAGACTCCTGCCTGCCACAGCAGTGGGGATGTGCTCCTGAGGGCCAGGAGGCTTGGAGACAGAGTGGTGTGGGGAGGAGCAGCCTGCAAGCTGGGCCACTTGGGACAGAAATGCCTGGCTGGGACAGATCAGGGGGTCATCTAACCCAGCTCCCTGCCTCCAGCAGCAGCAGCAGCAAGTGTCCTGTGGGTCTGGCTCCTCCTGCTATCCCTTCCAGTTGTGTCCAGCATCCACAGTCATTGGAAGAGGGGATTAGAAGGTATCTCTCTGCTTTCTCCTTGTACTCTCTGTTGTTTGGGGGGGTTTATTTCCAGTCTGTGAATCTGTTTAATCCAGTTTTGCTGCCTGATGGCCCCATGCTTCGATGTTAATGTACCATCACCCACATCTCAGCTGAGTTTGTTGTTGTATCATCACATCTGTCTGAGGGTTGAAGAGCTTGCCCCTGCAGCCTTCCCCAGGGAAGGAGATTTGGCATGGCAGGGTGGTCACCACCATCCCAGCATTACCTGCATCTTCATGACAAGTCAGGAGCTTCAGCTGCCTCCAGGTGAAACTGGGTTTGCCATAACCTGGCAGCTGGAGGGAGCTGTCCTGTGTGAGGCTTTGCCACATCGCTGAGCATGGGATGTGGCTACAGATCATCTTCTCTCTGTCCTGCCCCATTCCCATCTCTTGGCACACTTAAACATCTTGGCTAAGGTAAGAACTTTAGGTAAGACATTGTGTCTTGCTCACCTGACTTGTGATCTTTGCTCCTGCCTGAATTAAGGGTCACCCCCTGACTCTCCATGTCCTGCTCCCACCCAGGACTCAGTGGGCTCTTCCAAGCTGGAGCTCCAAGCAGAGGGATAAGAGGTGGTGTCTGCCAATGGGCTGCTGTCAGCCAGTGTTGACAGGTAAGCTCCAAGTGGATCACTCTCCTCTGGGGTGGCACTTCTTCACAGTCATTAACCTTTATTTGGTTTGCTTTATTTACTCAGGTGGCGAGTTAGGTCACGTTCAAGTGGCTTCTGTTAAACTGAGCAATGGCCACTTGAATCTGGAGTGACTGTGTCCACACTGAGGTTAATGCAGTTTAAAGCAATCACTGTAGATCTCCCCTCACTGCTAGGAGGAGGGATTTCCATCACTGTCCCTGCTCGGGTCTGTCCCTTGTGAGGCAGAGGAAGAGCAGCCTGGTCCCAGCAGGGAGAGGGGAGCCCAGCCCTGCTGCTCCAGCACCTCAGCACAGCCTCCCTCTTTGCCCAGAACAGCAATCCTGGTTCTTGGAAGCATGAAACTCTGTTTGTATGTTGATTTAGAATTTGAGCTGAAAGAAAATGAATAATGCTAATTGCTGTCCTTAGACTCCTTTGCGTCTCAATATGATTTTTACAGCTCTCACCATGCACAAGACAGAAGAACAAGGTTCCCAAGAGAGGCAGAGTTAACGAGTAAGGAAAATTCCTGATTATTGGCAGGTGCTGGAGGGCTGTGCCAACGCTGTAACTTTGTCAGTGTTGGGCTCAGTAATAAGAAATGACCAAAGAAGGAACTGCAGAACATGGTCTTCTGGGACCTGGAGATGCTCTGGCTGCAGCAGCTCTGACCCTGACAATTTGGTACAGCTAAAGCAGAGTTTTGACTGTATTATTCTCTTGCTTGAGGGTGGCTGGAGCTTCTGTTTAGTTACTGGTCCTCTTCAGCACCCTCAAGACCTTTGCAACTTGGTAGGAAATGTATCAACTATTAGGAAGAAAATCACCTCCATCCCACTGAATCCAGGACTCCAGGGCTCCCTCTGTGCTTCAGTCCCGTGGATACAAACCCCACCCCTGTGTCCCAAGGCATTTTGTGTCTAAAGGCTGCAAAGTATTAACATACTCCAGCAAGGCTGGATGAAAAACTGCTCTAGATGTAGATTCTGTTTTAGACCCTTCCTAAACCTGCAGACTAAACAGAGTCTCAGTATTAACACTCTGGACAAAGCAAATGCTCTGAATGGCCCTCTCCAGGCAGTAGGACTCAATCAGTGCAGTGCAACTTGAAAAGACAAGCCCCCATCCTCACTGCACTGACCCCCTCGCTCCTTCTGAATGCTCAGTGGGTTCAGCACTGGATTTGCCATGAGGCCAAGCAGCCAGGATCAGTGGGATGCTCTGGCTCTGTCAGCAGCTCCCCCAGTGCTTAACACCACCAGGAGGACTAATTAGTTGTGCCGGGGCCTCACTGCAGAGCTCAGGTTGGGAGGAAGCATTTGCAGTTATTTCATAGAATCACAGAATCTCCTGAGCTGGAAGGGAGCCACCAGGATCATCCAGTCCAACTCCTGGCCCTGCACAGACACCCCAACAATCCCACCCTGTGCCTGAGAGTGTTGTCCAAACCCTCCTGGAGCTCTGGCAGCCTTGGGGCTGTGCCCACTGCCCTGGGGAGCCTGGTCAGTGCCCACCGCCCTCTGGGGGAAGAACCTTTTCCTGATATCCAGGCTAACCCTGCCCTGACACAGCTCCAGGCCATTCCCAAGCTGCAAGACTCACCACAGGGAAGAGAAGCTGCAAGGCTGGCATTGTGCCTTCCATCCAGCTTGGTCACCCTAAGCTGAGCTCAGCCTGGACAGATGCTCTGCTCCAGCCCTGGGTGAGACTGGCTATCAGGAGCTGCTCTGGATGGCTTGAACAACTTTTGTCCTTGAAGTTCATCCCTTTCAGCACCTCCCCTCTGAGGAAAAGTGAACTTTAATTCCTGTAGCCCATGAGCAGAAAGGAAGGAGAAGGGAGAAATAAGTGGTTGTGGTGCAGGCTGAGCTCAGCAGGAAATCACAGTTGTCCCCCAGACCTGCAAAACACAAACTGCCCTAAAACTGAGCACTCCATGTGGAAGGAAACGAGGTGACTGATAAGAGAGATTACCCTAATGAATAAACAAATGTTTTAAAAGATGGACTCCTCGTGCAATATGTTATTTTTAACTTGGCAGCAATTTGCATGCGAGTCAATTTGCATACATTAAATACATCACCCCTTCTGCATCGAGTTCCTCCTCCCCTTAGTACAACATCTCATTATGGTGCTGCTGGGACTGAGGAGCTCGTGGCTCTGGAGGGGATTTTAATTTGCCCAACACATGCTGTGTAGGTTTTTATCACTTGCTGCACATTGGACCCGGTGTCTTTGAAGTCACTTGTGCCTCAGAGGACCTTCTGCTTGAGGTAGTTGAAATGGAAAAAGAAAGGAAAGGGGGGGGGAGCTGCCTGCAAAAGAAATGCACGGGCAAGAAAGGAGGTTGTTTAGCTTGTGTTAACTCGACAGAAAATGAGCAATGCAGAAACCTCTCCCCTCTGCCAGAGAGCCCAGGTGTTGTGAGTGGGGGGAATTTTTGGTTTCCTTCTTGTTTGAGATGAAATTTGCCATTTCCTGGGAACTGTGGAGAAGGATGCTGGTGAGGAGGAATCAGCCACTGGGAGCCTCAGGAGGACATGGGGTGGAGGGACAAGTGGTCTTGCCAGATTCTGCAGTGTGTTCTGGTTTTGGGGTGGAGGCCAGATGTGGCACCTGCCGTAAGAGGCATGTGGAGGTTCGTGTGTGGTAGGACACCTTGTCACGGCTTAGTATGTGGAGATCCTCATGGGGTCTTGGGAGGTGGCAGCTTTCTTCCTCCAGAGGAGGATATCAGGAAAAGGTTCTTCACTTGAAGAGTGGTCAGGAATTGGAATGGGCTGCCCAGGGCAGTGGTGGAGTCACCATCCCTGGAGGCGGCTGAAAAACCAGTAGAATGTGGCACTTGGAGATACGGCTTAGTGGGCGTGATGGTGTTTGGTTGAAAGTTGGACTTCATCCGGGAGGTCTTTTTCAGCCTTAATGATTCTATTATTCTATGCTTTGGGAGCTGCTGCCGCCACTCTGTGCCTCTGTTTCCCCTAGTGAGAGACAAGATTATTGATGGTAACTCTTCCTAGAGGGCTCAGAGCACGTGCTGATGGAGAATCAGGGGGACCTGATGCACGACCTGATGTTGGTGTGAGGGGTGTTGTGATGAAAACATAAAGGTGTCGTGACATTCCTTTGCCTTGGATAGACAGAGAAGTCACTTTGCAGCCCTAAGATCGACTCGCAGGATTTTGAAATGCTGCTGACGCCGTGGAAAAAGCCTTTGCTGCTGTACAGTGGAGCCCAGGGGGACTTTTCACAGTTCCAAGTACTGACCAAAAACCCTGGAAACATTTTGAAGAAGGAATGAAAAAGAAAATTTCTTTCAATTAGTTCAGCATTTTTCAGCCAGTTCTGGTTGCAATCAAGAACATTGTACTGTGCTCAAGTGTTTCTTTGAGAGAGCCTTAAAAATAATCATCTAGGGAAATGAATAGAGGAAGTGACCCAAATCTAATCTAGACTGATAGACTGTAGAAGACTTATCTTCACCAAGTTACAAGTCCCTTCTCTCTTCCTATGTAACATGAGTCTTAGCCAAAGCTCCTGCAATGTGACAATTCAGGAATAAATGTCAGCAGCTCCTTCACGCCAAGAATGTTTGGATGTCAGCAGAAAGCAGCAATGTTCCTGATAAATGGATGCAAATGGGATGCTGGGATCAGGGGTGAGATTGGCACTGGGTAGCTCTGATCTCATGCAATTTCCATGCTTTGAGGGTGCCCAACCACTGCAGAGCAAAGGGACTCGGGGAGGTAAGAGACAGCCTATCCTGTCCTCCTTAGGAAACCTGCCATGTCACAGATCCACATAAACACCAGCAAAGGGGAGTGGAGAGCATGGCATGAGGGTTTTTTTAATTAGAGAGGATGGGAAAACCCATATCCTGATATGTGTTCCTGCCCTTTGGAGTGTGTGGCTGGGGGGGGGTGTGAAAAAGGTGTGTGAGGGTGAAACATCTCACCTTGGATAGTGAGCAGGAATAAAAAAATTCAGGATACTAGCTGGAGGATGGTCAGTTCTGTTATAACTGGTAGCTGTGAGTCCAAGGCAATTGTTTCTAGGTCCTTTGGAGCAGGGGCAAGTGTCAAAGTGAAGGAGAGATGCCTGTAGAAAGGCTGGTCTTTGCCTGGAGTTGTGCAGAGTGGCTGCTCCCAACCTCAGCCTCGTTCCAGCAGGGTATGATGGAGAGGGATGGTTGGGGTCAGAGATGACACACAATCCCAGAATATGCCAAGCTGGAAGGGCCCACAAGGATCAGCCAGCCCAACCCTCAGTCCTGCACAGCCCCAGCCCCAAGAGTCACCCCCTGTGCCCCAGAGCATCATCCAAACCCTCCTGGAGCTCTGGCAGCCTTGGGGCTGTGCCCACTGCCCTGGGAAGCCTGGTCAATGCCCACCACCCTCTGGGGGCAGGACCTTTTTCTAGTATCTAATTGGGTGTGTTGTGATGGACTCTGGGCCACCTCCCTGGCCCCAGAGGTGTCCTGTTGCCTGCCAGGTAGTGCCGTGGATCCTTCACGGATGGAAGCCCACCTCTGACAGCTGTGACATCCCTGATCTCAGCTCCTGTGGTTAAAGCCAGCTCCCCCTGCCCTCCTGAGGCTGCTTTTCCGAGGGGACATCATGAAACGCGTCCTTTGGAGGCGGCCCTGCCATACAGGATGCCGTAAGAGCTGCCGAGTGAAGCATCCGGCTCCGCTCCCTCCCGGCTGGCCCCACTGCCGGGATTGTTTCCACGGCAAGAGAACAATACCTCCCCTTCCATCCAAGAAACATTTATTACATGATACGTTTCAGATGTCTCTTCGGGGAGGAGGGGGAAAGCGCAGGAGAAATAGATCTCTGTGTTTGACGGCGGCGCGGGTTGATCCATCCCGTAATGGATTAATTATCCCCGCGCGCGGGTGGGGTGAGGGGAGCGTTTGGAGCAAGTGCCAGGGTTGCCTTCCAAGAGGAGCAGACGTGAATATTTCTAGCCTCCTTTTTTTTCCACGAACTAAAAGGGGTAATTAATTAATCTGAAAGCTTTCATGTGCGTTATAGTTCCCTCCCTCTCCTGGTTTTCCTCTCCCCCTTTGATTGTATGAAACGTGGAAAAAGGTAAGGAGTTTAGGAGCCTATTGTGCTGCTCATTCCCGAGTCCTTGTCAATCTCTCTGCTCACTTTCATACCTCTGCCTCCTTTTCTCTCCCTTTAAAGCCCTCAGAGGTCAGAAGCATTTCCTGGCTTTCCTTTATGTGCCCTGAAGGAAATGGTCTGGGCCAGATTATCTAAATCAGCGCTGATGCACAGACCTGGCCAGGGGAGTGTTTCACCCCGCTTCTGTAAGCTCCCTTCCATCCATCACAAGGTCTAGGGAGGGGAACCGTCCCGTGTGCCTCCTGCTCTTCAGCTGGGGAGGAAGGCCCAGGGTTAACGCTGAGAACAGCAAACACTGCCCAGGTAGATTGTAGAGGCTCCAAAGCCCACGAGGTAAATGCTGTTACGGTGCCATTTCCTTGTCCTTTCCCTTTTTTTATTTCCACCAAGCCAAGCTGCAACTCGAGTAAGAACTATAAATCCTGCTGTCCCTCGACTCCATGTGCTCATGGAGCTAAAGAGACATAAAGCCCATAGCCAGAGTGAGCCAGTCCATTATGGAGTGTTCTGAGAGAGGCTGGCTCAGAGCTGGAGCCGGGGATTAGAGGACATCCCGCAGCAATCGCGGCCCCTTTGAGCAAAGCACAACTTCTCCAAGGCACCCAACAAAAACTAACCTTCCCAGGGATGGAGGATTGGAAAAATCTCATTTCAGAGCTGTGGATCCCAATTATTTTAACTTTGTGAGACCCAGAGATGGGCTGGTAGGAGTTGTTTTCACATCCCCCAGAAGGGAAGGAGCCCTCACCTGGAGGTCTGGGTGCTTGCTGGAGACTTGGTGCTATTCCGAGCCTGGCTGACTACCCGGTTTTCTGTAGGAAAGGTTCTGGACAGCCCAGCCTAGAAAAGCTCTGTGGTTCTTGGAGGAAGGTTGCTGGTGCTTTACTTCCCCTCAAAGCAAGGAAGGAACTTGGATCTGCATCCAAAAGCAAGCCCTGGCCATGGAGCTTTGAGTGAACACCCCAACATTATCTTTCCCTTTACCCAGTCCTGTGAACATTTAACATGCTGGTCCGAAGGTTAAAAAAACAGCACAAACCCCCCAAAATCCCCTTCCAGAGTACTCCTTTTATTTTTTTCTGATGAGCGTCCTGGTGATCAGGGAAGGAATTCACGGTGTCTCAGAAAGCCTGTTTTATTCTCTTTGTCTGCCTGCCTGGTGTGCTCGTGTGTCATTTGCTGCTCTTGGCAGTGAGTGGGAGTTTGTGGAATGAGAATGTGAAATCCCTCCCTCTCCCACATGGGTACATCAGAAGGATGGGTTGTCCTGGCTGCATCCCTCTCAGTCACAGGATAAATAATGGGAATATGAGGAGCTGTTGTCCGCCTCAGTGCTGTGCTCAAAGGCTCTTGGTTGACTAAAGAGCAGGAGAGGCTGATTCCAGCAATAGGATGTCTGTTGTTCCTCTGCCTGAAAACAGGTTTAATGAAGCATTTGTTCTTTTCCTGCCCTCTCCCAAACTGCTCAGCCTTCCCTCAGAGCTGGGTGACAAAAGCAAAATTGTGTCCTGATGTGTTTGTTTGAATTCTTAAGTGCATTTGCTTGGGCGATATTCCCAACCTTTCCCTGGTACCTTTCCAAGAACGTTCAAGCAATGAGATTTTTACTGGCAGAAAAGGAAAAAAAAAAAGTAAATTTCAAAGTCACATTTGCAGGTTTTTTTCCCACTATTGATACCTGCAGCGCTAAAATATCCTGACATGGTCTTAAAACAGATTGGAGAAGAGTTTGATGAATAATGAATTGTGATTTCTTTTTATTTGCCTTCTGGTTCTGGTTGAACTCTTCAAGCTCTTGAGGTTTTCTTTGTAATCATGAGACCTAGAAATTGATTTTCCCTAGGTCTGAAATGATGAGTCTTTGTAGCTGAGTTTGCTGAAATGCAGATGTTGTTCCTCAGCATTTCTTCAAGGGTTGGTTCTGGTCCAGTTTGGACCATAAATGGATATTATTATTTCCCCCCAGATCTTGCTATAAACAGGCCATTCTAGACACAAACTCTCGCCAAGGTATGATGTTATATCCCCCCAGCTCTGCTGCCACTCTGGGTAACCAGCATTTCTTTCAGCTTGATCTGCGCCTGAGCAGGTTTACCAGGGTCACGGGCTGGAACAATTTGGATGAAAAGGGACTTGGGAAACCCTTAGTCCAACATCTTGCATCAGGGTTTGTTTTGGGATCAGAGCAGGGTTTGAAAACCTCCAAGCATGGAGACTGCACAGCCCTTCTGGGCAACCTGTAGCGCGTCTGACCATCCTTACTGGGGCTGTTGTTACAGCCAGTTGTTTCCATGTGGTTGTTTCAGTTTGTCTGTTGTTTCCCATCTCCTTCTTCCTGGTAAACCCCTGCCTCCAGCTCCTAGAACCCCCTAAGCCCAGCTTCCTTGGGCTCCTTTTGGGGCAAAAAATGCCTGGGACCCCGTTTTTCCCAACTCCCTTCTATCCTCATTCCTGCCACAGGACTTCCCCAGCTCAGAAAGGGCCGTGCCAAAGCTCCCCGGTGTTTAGCTGGAGCTGTGGAGCTGAGAGGTGACTGACACAAGTGTGGGGCCATAGCCTGGGTTTTCTGAGAGCTGGATTTTTCTTCAGCTGCTGCAAATCATTTGATTGTGGGGGGTTTCTCATGAAATGTATCTGCTTCCATGGGTTATTGCTTCCTAGGAAAACTCGATTTCGGCGGGAGACAATTGACGGGCTCCTTTCCTAATAAGCACCACGGAATCATCTGGTGTTATTGGCAAAAGAATGAGAGCTGACAAAATATTTAATTTGAAATATAGAACTAACTAATACTGGGGGGGGAAAACTAACTTTCCCGCTCCACTAGGGACCAGTGCAACGCCAGGGGATTCACTAAACAGCGCAGCTCGTATTTTAAATATTTGCTAAGTGAATGTAGAGGCAATTGTTTGGGCAAGTATTTGTCAAATAAACTCAAACAACAAATGCATTTGAGGAAATTGGATTTGTCCACCTGATAATGCGGGAACAGGAGAAGAGGCTAAATTCATCAGATAAACTGTTCATCTGAACTGTTTGTTCTCCTCTATCCACCCTCCAATCATTATTTTAGAGAGACTACAAGTGTTGTAGGCACTGTGCAGAAAATTTATAGGCAATGGATCTCAGGCTGCTGAAGCCCAGAGCCTGCATGATGGACGTGGCAGATAGGGGAAGATTTAGCAGTCTGGGGAAGGAGGAGAGCCTGTCTCAGCCTGCAGAGCAGTGAGTTCTATCCCTGCACCCTTCTTAGTGACTCACGGGGTTTATTTCACCTGGGTTTGGTTATTTTAGTTTATCACAGCGGTGGGAGCTGCCACTGTAGTTTCCATGGTGTGGGTTGAACCTTGAGCAGGTTCCATCCACAGCTGCAAAGCAACAGGTAGGAAGGCAGGGCAGGACCTCTGGGATGGGAGCATCGACTGGGAAATGTGGGGCACCAGTGGTTTGGACCAAGTCAGTCCCACCCTGGCCTCCTCCCAGCACCTGGAATGAGGAGGCAACTGCTCCAGGGCCTCACAGCTGGGGTGATTCATGTCTGAGGGGGAAAGGGGCTGTAGCAGGGGCTGCCCATCTCCATCAGTTATAAATAGGAAGCCTTTGGCCAGATGCTTAAAGTAGGATGGGGAGATGTGGCTCACTTCGTTTTGCAAGTGGGGAGTGTGGAAATCAATTTTCTAGCTGCCCTGGCTCCAAGGAATGCCCCGTTCAGGTGGCAGAAAGGGGGTCCTCGGAGTTAACTGCTGGGTTTGAGGATGTGACTGCAGAGCAGAAAGGGGGACACAGTCTCTACAGCAGCCTGGAGTAACTGAGAGAAGAAAGGGGGAAAAGAAGAAGGAATATGATCTCCAGAGGAGCAAATTCAGGGAAGTAACTCAAAGATGGATTCAAGAAAGCGAATGGTGCAAGGTTGCTGTTGTCAGAGCAAAGACAGTTCTCAAATGGCTTGGGAAGCTGAAATCAAGACAGGAGGTGACTGTAGTTTGGAGATGCAAGATGCAGGGTCAAGAGCCAGAACTTTGAGCTGCAGAAAGCTGAAGCTGTATTTTAGGCTTGAAAAGAGAAGAAGAAGTGATGGAAGAACACGTGGCAGGAAGAGAAGAGGGAGCCCAGAGCAGGTAGGACAAGAGATTTGATGTGCAGCACTTGCTATGTTCACTCTGTAGGGATCTCAGCTGAGATCTCAAGGCCTGTCTGGCTACCAGTCTTTATCCTCTGAGTCCTGCATCTGTACAGGAGGGTTCAAACAATCTGTGTTAGGCTGGCAGGGGGTTTTCTTTCCTCTTCCTGTGCACAGAGAATTTCTCTCAACGTCATGTCTTCCAGAGCTAGAAAAATTCATGCCTAGAGCCTCTCAGTTTTTCATAGTAGAAATGAACATGGTATAGAAATATCTAAATATCTGGATAAAATCCAAACTGCAAACCTGTAGGACTTTCCTCTGTGTTTATTCCTGGAGTCTTTTGGTAGTTGGGTTTCACTTGGATTTAACTTGCTAAACTGGGATATGTTCACCTTGCAGCGTAGTGAACACTATGGGATGGACTCCCATGGGATACCACAGGATGTTTTCTCTGGGTGTTTCTCTCCATGACCTGCCTGCTGGACTTGGTCTGTGCCCCACATTTCAGCTTAGTTTTCAGATTTCTTGTGGCTTTGCTGAGGTAAATCCAGAGTGGGTGTTTGTGCCAGAGTGTGCTTTGCTTTAGTTTTGTCAGCAGGTGATGGGATGGAAAGAATGATCCACTGGAGTGGGAAGTGCTTGAATGCAGGACTCTGCCTCCTGGTTGCTTGGTGTTTAGTCATGGTAGAGGATTGGGATGGTGGTGGGAAGGTTGGGAGTGAATTTCTCCATGTGGGTGTAGGCACACCAGCTCCTGGTCTGTGGTGGCCAAAGCAGGGGCAGACTGTGCTCAGCAGCTCTGTAGGATCAGGATATGGCTCAATTAGGAGTGTAGGAAGGATTTGCTTCCCTTACTCTGGAAATTCAGGTCAGTGAGTTTGGCTGCTTTTTCCTTTGTGTTCAGCTTCAACTGAGGGATTAAATTTCCAAGGACTTGAACTCTCAAAAGCTGAGCATTGGATTTAGTCAAAGAAATCTTGACCAGAAACCTCAAGTATGAGCTTCTTGTCCTCCAAGCTCACGTTGTTCTATTCCATAAGGGGTACCCCAAAAGGTGCACCCACCCCAGCTCCCATGGGGCGGCTCCCAGAGGGGAACTCCTCCCCAGGCAGTCGCTGAGATCCAAAGCAAACCCACCTGCTGGAGCTCTGTGCTGCTCTGATGCAGAGCAGATGTGTGTTTGGGCAGGTGTGGGGTGGGATGGCTGCCAGCCCTCTCTGTGCGTGTTTCCAGGGCTGACAGACCCTCCAAAGATAAGTCTGCACTTCCGATGAGGGGGTATTAAGTTTTTTGCTGCAGGGCAAATGCTGTCTGCTTTGTAATGCAGCTGCTGATGAAGTCATGTCCTTATTCCAGGGACCTCTGGGAAGAGGCAGCTCCAGCCTCTTTCTGTCCAGTGACACACTGGCTTTACCTGTTTTCATTCTGGGGCTTGCAACCTGGACAAAAACTTTGTGTGGGTGATATGTCAGTTCATGACAAGTACCCTCTGTGCTGTGCTGGGAAGCTTTCTATGTCTGATTTCTAGTCTATATTTCTATATTCCTTTTCTATATTCAGTTGCAGTTGGTGGAGGTGTGCTCTGCAGCAGTCTCCATGAAGGCTTTGTTGTCCTCCTTGCTCTGGGTGTTTTGATCTCTTCCTGGCTTTCTAGGTTTATCTGAAGGGTTAAAAACCCAGTCATGTCTAACTCTGCACCCAGAGGCACAGATCTGGTGCTCAGAAAGGCTCTGGTTCCCAGTCAGGCACGTGCAAGGTGTGGCTTACCCTAAGCTGTGCCCCATGGTCAGGTGGCATTGCACCCTCCCTTGGGTGGCTGCAAGGCTGATGGAGGGTCTTACCTGCATGGCTTTGTAGGAGCTGCTCACATTTTTGGCTGTGCAATCTGCCCTCGTGCAAAACAGTCTTAGCAGGACTCTGTCGAGCACGGGAGGAGGTGACCTGGAGGATTTACGTCTCCAGTGTATGTAGTGCCCTTAGGTCTACTGATGGCTTGGGGTCGAAGCCAAGAGATGAGGGGGGAGGATGGAGCTTTGTCTCTGTGCTGGCAGCACCTCCTTTCACACCTGCACTTAAATCCTGGGCCAGATGCCTTGTGCCACTTCAGTCCCTGGCCCAGCTCTATTAGGAGCGGCCCTAATCAGCCTTTGAATGCTGGAGACACCAGGAGAGTTATGTCCATGATTTATGGCTCTCCCGTGGCGGTGTTGGCTGTGGGGGTGACTCATGGAACAGGGAACTCCACCTCACTGGGGGCCACATCCTCAGCTCTTTCCCATTCCCTCATTCCAGGGTGGGGATGCTGAGTATTCTCCAAGCTGAGATTATTGTGCACAGCCCTTGTTGTATGATCCCACAAATGAGCCTAGGGGCTGCCTGGTGTAATAAAAGGGCAGGGAAATTACCTTGATGGAGCAGCCTGGCAGAGCAGCTTGTTTGCCACATCCCTGAGGACACAGAGCCGTTCAGAGCCTTTGTGGAGCAGGCTCTGCTGCTCCATTTGTACACGTCCTGTACATTGCTGATTGATTTAGAACTCATTTTGTACTAAACAAAGCAGGAGCAAAAAAACCCCACTTGAACACAGCAAAGCCAACCCTCCCTGGACTTGCAACTGACACACTGAAGCTTCTGGAAACCTGTGCTTGATGATAATCATAGAATAGTTTGGGTTGGAAGGGACCTTAAAGGTCATCTAGTTTCAGCTTCTCTGCGGGGATGGGGTTGGATGGAGAGGAGCAGGAACACGTTCCATTAGACCAGCTTGCTCCAAGTCCCACCCAACCTGGCCTTGAATCTCTCCTTGTGTTTTTCCATGTGTGTTTCCCCCCCATTTAACCATGTCAATGAATTCAGGCTTTGCTTTCCTGGATTAGTCCCCTTTCAGCAGTGGCTGTGACCTGATCTAACAGCCTCTCCAGCAGCAGAGGGAGCAAATCAAGGACTGTAACATCTCCCCACGTCCCTGGGGCTGTGCTGGGCCTGTGGTGGAGGCAAATGATGATTTTTGGTGGATGCATTAAGGATGGAAAGCAAACCAAGACGTGACCCAGTGCTGTGAGTCCTGGGATGAACACGAGGAGTTCTGATCTCATCTTGGCTCTTCCCAAAGTGCAACGAGCCTGCTTAGACTGAGTGCATCTCCTGCTTGCCCCATTCCAAGGGTGAGCACTCAGTGGGCTGCTTAGGCATGGCAGAGCTTTCCACAGGCCATTTTTGCCATTGGCTGTGCTGGAATTTGTTGTGTATTTACAGCTGGGAGAGTATTTCCACAACTTCTGCCCCTGTCCCAGCTTCCCTGCCTGCAAGAGCCACGAGGTTTCTCCCCACTGACCCAGCTGCGAAGGTGGATGCAGGGAGATTGCTCAGGGCTGTGTTTGCACTTTGTGTTGGACATGCTGAGCAGTCAGCCTGGGATATTCAGGACACAGGGAAGACAGCACTGGGTAGAATCCTGCCTCTCCCACCTCTCCAGCACCTTCTGCTTGCTTTGGTTTCCATCACATCCTCCTGAAAAGTGTTTCACTTAGGAAGAAAGAGGTTTGCCTTTTTCCCTTTGTCAAAAAAGGAAGAGTTTTCTTTAAAACCAAAAGCAAGAAACAGAGAATTGGAAGATTTTTCATGGAGTTTAGACTTTGTCAAAACCTCATTTTCCTTTGAGAGGGAGGAGAGAGGAAACAAAGGAAAAGCATCTAAATCATGTCATGAGCATGATTTGTGTGTTATTTCCTTTCGCCTCCTTCTCCTCTTGCCATGTTCCCTCTGACAGAGTCTCTTCCAGGGCCTTCTGCATCTCTCAAAATCGATTTCTCTGTAGCACTGGCTATTGGTTTATCATACTCTGAGCTCTGTCTCACTTGTGTGTTGGCCTCTGAACTTCTAAGTGGACTCTTGCCACTGGATTTTCTTTTAATACCCTTCTTACTGTAACCATTTCTGCTCCTCTCTCAGGTTCCCTCTGACCAAATCAGCAGAGTCATCTGTCTTGGAGCCCCTTCATCACCTGCCCTGCATTAAACTCTTAGCAGAGTTGCAGTGCCAGGGACTGCTCGATGCTGACAGGGATGAGCAGACCCTGTTCCTGCTCCTCCCTACTGTGCTTCCATCAGCAGAAATCTTCATTTACAGAGGGATTTTCTTGGCTTCTCTCTCACAATTCCTGGCTCCCCTGTTCGTATCTGAAGCGGTGGTTTAGCAGAATTTGTTTTGACAAAAGCAAAAGGATATTTTCAGCCAATTAAAAATATGGTAATGGAAAGATGGGAAAGAAACTCGGCGCATCCTCTGCTTGAGGGGTTTGCTGTGAGTTGTCACTGTGCTTAGGGGGATTAACTGTGTGTGCTGTAGGTCCATGTCAGATTGAATGTTAAGCTCCCGGGCTACAACCACGCTCTTGGGAGCAGGGGAACAATAATTCATTACTGGTGGGGATGGGGGGATTACATCAATAATTTGCTTATTTACTCATATTCTTTCTCATGCACACACAACTGCAGCATTCATTTGATTAGTGTCGCACGCTGCAGATGTTGGAAATTTAGGGTTGTTGAGGTAGTTTCCCCTCTGATATGGTGTCTGAGATGCCTGGTGGTGAAAAGGGCAGGCCGAGTGAGGAAGGCTAGACTTGCATCCCCACTCCCACCTGAGAACTTGTAGTTCTGGGGGGGTGTGTCTGGAAGTCATGGGTAATGGGTGGCCTGAATTGCTCATCATCCTCTTAGGGTACCCAGGGTTGTGTGAGCATCCCAAGCAGGCAGTCTGAGTGCAGATCCACATCTGAGTTTTTGTGCCTCCTTTTCCTGCCTGTGGAAGGGCATGCAATTCCTCAATGGCATGGGGTTAGTTGGTGGCTGAAGCCGTGCAAATCCATGAAGGAGTAAAAGTAAAAATGGACCTCTTGGAATCACCTTGTGCAGATTCCTCTCAGTTGAATGGAGGGCGTTCCATGACTGTTAAAAGTCTGTCCTGGTTTTCTGGAGTGAATTAGGAGGCACACATGACAGGTGATGGATCACCTCTGAGGTGACACCTTGGGCTGTTTTCAGAAATGTCACTCTTAGCAGAAATCAGTTTCTTGCCACATCTTCTACCTGTATGCTTGGAGACATATCCATCTTCTTATTCCTGGGGAATATTGTGCTGGAGAGACACTGGTCCTTGCCTTCACAGACAGGCTCTCTGACCTCTACCTTCTTGCCTCCCCCGTGCTCCTTACCTGCTGATATTTGTTCACCCTTTGATTTCTCTCTTAGCCCTCCTCAAGGGTTAAAAGTCCCTGGATTGGGCTGGACTTTCCAGTTGCACGAGGAGCATCCTGTCCTGCTCTATGAAAATGAACGTGTTGAAAAGAGTTCAAAGGTGTCTGGCAGTCATTGTGGACCCACTTCCAGCTTTTGTGTGCCTTCAGAGAAGCTCCCATGCTCCTGTTCCTACTCCTATTCCCACTCTTACTTGTTTGTTGCAGTGGCAAAGATGTGAGGTGACAGTCTGATCCCAGTTCATGTGCTGCTGCCTCGGGAATGCTGGGGTCTTGCTTGGCATCTTGTCTGAGGTGCTGCTTGGCCCAAGAGCAAAACCTGAAGGTTGATGTGCAGAGAGATAGAGGGTTGAGTTGCTTCCTCACAGCCTCCAAAGGGTTACATGAGACAGCAAGAAAAGGGACTTTACAGCACTGTCGTGTTTTTTTAAACAGGCAGCCCAGACTTGTAATATCAGCACTTACTGAATTAATTTACTGTGTAGCACCAGTAAAGCTTCAAGTTCTTTTGGTGAATTCCAGTTTTGAGAAAAATCAAGAAAGTAATTACTTGGTTTGGTCATTAATTACTCACTACTGGACATTTTGGAAGGTGTAGTATGAAAAGCCCGAGGCAGCTATTAAGAGTAGCTCTAATGCTATTGATCTCTTTGTGCTTATCGTGAAATTTCTCTGCTTTTATGATTATTTGTTGAACTGGGGGACACAGGTGTGTGGAGCCAGGGAGTGGGAGCTGCTCTTCCCCATGCTTGGCTGCTGCTGTTGCCCTCTTGGGGCAGCAGTGGTGACTTCTCAGAGCACCCTGTTGGGATGGTGGGCACTGGGGGTTGGCATTTGCACATCTGCATAAGCCAGACTGTGCTTGGGCATGGGGAGACATCCCTGCCTTGGGTCATGTCACCAACAAGATACAGCCACCACAGGAGGGGAGGGAAAAGTACAGCCAAGCAAAAAGACTTGCTTGTGTACTTGCAGAAGGTCGGTGGCAGAAAAATGTCCAGATGGAATCACAGAATCATTTAGGCTGGGAAAAGACTCCCAGGATCACCGAGTTCAACCTTTGGTCTCCACCTTGTCACCCAGCCCAGAGCACTGAGCACCATGTGCAGTCATTTCTTGTACCCCTCCAGGGATGGGCACTCCACCACCTCCCTGGGCATCCCATTTCAATGCCTGAGCACCATTTCTATGCAGAAATTTTCTGATGCCCAACCTGAACCTCCAGGGACACAACTTGAGACTGTGTCCTTTTGTCCTGTCACCAGTTGCCTGGGAGAAGAGGCAGAGTCCCACCTTGCTATAATGTCCTTTCCTGTGGTGTAGAGACCTCCTGGCATCCAGATGTGCACCATTCTTAAACGTGCCAAGTGTCCCTTAAATGTGTTTCACTGGCACTTTTCCCATCCCAGTGCTGCAAACAACTCTTTTCTTCCATTTCTGCCTCCCTTCCTGTGGCTCAATACCACTGTGATTTGACCTGCAGCCTTTGGAATTAAATATTATCTGGATAAAAGTTACCTACCATGGAATTGCAGGCCAGGAGGGGCAGGCAGAGCATGTCTAGGCAGAGGGACTTGCTGCTTTGCTTCATTCCTCTACACCCTCTGGGATAATCCTTTCTTATTCCCTCAAATCAGAGCAGCCCATCTTCCACCCCTGGATGTGCTGACATGGAATTTAATCCTGCTGGCAAGAGGGAAAGGTGTCAGCCAAGAGCAGCAGGGCCATTTTGTGGTGAGCTGGAAATGCAGCAGGGAACTGTGACAGCTTTTGGAAAAGGGCAGGGTTGTCATTTGGTTTCCAGGGGGTTTCTCAAGGTGGACCAGGGTCTCCTGAGCTTGGTGTTGGTTGAATCAGGATTTGTTCTGGCTTCATTCCCAGCAGCGAAAGGTTTTTCCATGTACAAACTGAGACAGAAAATGCCACCCTGTCATTATTATACTTTTTCTCCTGTACCTCGAGAACCTGGAAAAAGCAACACACATTTAACAGTGCCAAGGGGATGTGGCTGTTCTGCTGGTGCCTCCTGGCCTTTCTCCTTCTCCCATCACACTTGGCATGCAGAATTGAATCACACCCTTCTCACCCGCTTCCCACTGGGGGAAAGGTGGCCTTTAAATCATAATATGATTGCAGATGATGTTGCAGAAGGGGAAAATGAGATGAACTTTAAACTCCCCTTTGCTTTACAAATTTGTTCACGTCTCCCCTCACAGCTGCTTAGTCATCCCCATTAGATTTACCATTTTGTGGAAAGGAAAAGCGGAGGGGAATTTTATTATCTATTCAGCATCTGACTTGGTGCCTTTTTTCCCCCTCTTTTGTCTAGTTTAATCAGAAATTTGCCGAGGTTTTGATTGGACTCCTTTGATCAGAGTGCAGAATCCCCCAGGTACGGGATCGTTAGTTCTCATTAGCAGGAGAAACATTTTTCCGTGACGGAGCACATCCTTGTACAGCTAATTGAGGAATCATCACGGTGACTTTCCTGCCCCATTACTTTCCTTGGATACCTCAGAAACCTCCAGCTACTGACCAGGTTGAAAAGGAGAGGGATGGGAAACAGCACATGGAAGGGACCAGCCATTAAATTAATTAGTAACCGCTAAAGGAAACACTTTGCATCTTTCTGTGCAGTTCAGCGCTACTGGATGAAATCAAGAAAATGAAATAAAGGACTTGGCAAGTTTTATAAGGAGGCTGGGTTGGTATTTGCATATCAAAAGTAGCCAGAATTTTTGGAACAGTAACACACGTTTTGAAAGGGATTTTTGGTCTTTGTGTTTGAAGAGTTAAATCAGTTTTGGGCTATTAAAGGCTGCAGAAGGAGCCCTGATTTGCATATGTGCTGTCGGTAGGAATCTTATACTTCAGCCTGGCACGTCCCCAAGTTGGACACTGGACAAGATGTCCATGTGCCTGCTCCTGCCTCTCAGTTCCCCTGGTCTTGCATTTGTGGTGATGGGGTGGAGGAAATGGAAGGGAACGGGCAGGAGGGAGAACATTTAATAGGCAGGAGGAACATCTCTGCAGTGGGCTGGGAGCCAGCGGGGCTGCACCAGCCACGCAGGAGCCTGTGCTCGGAGCGGGTCACGGAGCTGGATCCCAGCCCTGGCACTTCTGCAGCCATTTCAATTAATGTCATCCTTCAAGGCAGAGCCTGGGGCTGGAAAATCTGCACTACTGTGAAACGTGATAGTGTTGTGCCCTGGGGTGGCTCTATGGAAAGTGGTGAAATATGCAGTGCTGCTCGCTGAAGTGTAGAAGGTGTGGGAGAAGAACCTGATACCTGAGGGCTCCTTACTTGGTGGTGACAGGATGGGACCCACCCACTCAGGTTGAAGATAAGAGACCCATGTGGGAGCAAGAGGCATTTTCTTCTTTATGTATTTCCTCTTTTTTTCCTTTGCAGAAGGAGTATTTAGATGAACAGATACCCAGTAGATGCAATCAGATCCCTGTTGCTGGAACCCCTTCAGGTGGTGTCGGATACCTATGTAAAAGATATGCTCCACCAGATGTCATTGGTTTTCCACGGAGGGTATTTTACCAAGAACCAGTTAAATAAGCCAGAGAGCAGCAACAGGCACTCCTGGCCTTAAAACCAAGAGCTGACCTCAGCAGTGTTTTGTATGGGGCATGTTTTGTTCCAGACCCTGTTCCACTCTACGTCTGTGACTGGATTTTTAAGCTCCTTGTGGATGTGGCACAGCATAGCCCAGGCTGCAGCCTGGTGTGGTATGGCCATTCCTGCCACATTAATGGAATCACAGGATGATTTGGGTGGGAAGGGACCTTAGAGATCATGCAGTTCCAACTCCTTTGCCATGGGCAGAGACACCTCCCATTAGTCCCTGTCCAACCTGGCCTGGAACACTTCCAGGGATGGAATATCAGTGGACTGACATTTCTCAGTCTCTGGCCTGGGGATGTGTGATCTTCCTGCAGAGTCAAACCCAGGTGGCTGCTGGGAGTGGAGCGGTGCTGGATAAGCACTCCCACCTATTTATTATCCCATTTTCCATGTCTGATGGGGGGGCAGTGGGAGAAGGGGGTGTGAAGGAGGGCCAGGCACTGCTGGGCCATGGCTGTTCATCACTGGTACAGAGGTTCTCTGGCACAGCAGCCAGGCACAAATACTCCCCCAGCCTCCTGATCTCGTTATTGTATTACATCTGACATTCCTTTCTTCCACTAATATGTTATTTTTGGTCTGACAGCTTTATGAAGGAGAAAAGAGAAATAGAGAGGGAGACACGCACCCGAACAGACACAGAGAGTATTCATTCCTTATCAGCAAGGAACGGGGCTGACTCAGGCACGAGAGATCTGCTGATTGAAACATCTTGCTGTCTCCAGCAGCTCAGTATCTGTCATGGAAGGGAGATTCCCAAAGCTTGCAGATGGGAGTGAAAGGGACAGCATTAGATGGGGAGAGTTGTTTTTCCAGGGATCTTGCCTTCCTGGCCTGAGATGCTCCCTGAACTCCACTGGGATGTTTAATTAGGGGGAGAAATTAGTCTGCTGTCTGTGTTGGGATGTTGCCAGTATGGTGGGAGGGTGGTCATTTGGTTGATCACCTGTAGTGCCTGGTTTCAATGTTGGGTGGGGAAAGTCATACAGACAGGAGATCTCATGGAGGGATGTCCCATCTGGGCTGGTGGGAGAACAATGACATCCCCTTGGAGCCCTGATTCTGGTTTCACTTTGCAAAGAGAAAGAGGGGAAATGGAAAAGTGTGTGTGTGGGAAATGCCACGTCAGACACGGCCGCTGGTTATTGTGTTTCATTGGAAGGCCAGTGGGCAGAAGGAAGTGTGTGTGGGAAGTGGGAGAGGCAGGAATGAAACCTAAAAAGTTGAGGGCTCTGATTGTGAAGGTGGAAAAAAGGAGTGTGAAATAAACCCGAGTTCATTTGAGCTGGATGTTTGCTGGCAAAGTGTGCAGGGGAAAAGAAAAGCAATGGGGGGAATGAAAGTGAGGGGGAAAAAATGTTCCAGTATGAAAATTATGCTGAGGCTTGCTCTGCATCCCGTGATTCACCAGGTGACCTGGAAAATCCACAATGTCCATTCTCACTGCAGGGGCCACCAGTCAGTGAGGGGGGGCCCATTGGCAGCAGGTCCCTTCTTTGGGTGGTTGGTTGGGCAGGTATCAGCTGGCAAAAGAAGCCAAAGGCCAACCCACTATCCTATGCATCCATATGCTTCTCTGTCTTGGGCTTATGCCCTTTTCCCAGGATGCCAAACCTCACTGCACACCCTCTGCAACAATATTTGCATCAGGAAACTCATGCTGTCCCCAGAGCAGCCCCTCTTGCTCGCTGTGTTCATCTGCCAGGGAGAAACAGCTTCAACCCTCCCCATTCCCACATTGCAGCACAACCGTTCCCAAGCATTATGGGAGAAAGGCTGATCAAACAGAGCAATTAATTCAACAAACAATAAAATTAAGCTGCAATCCCAGTGTAGTTTCCACCCAGAAACAGAATAAACAGCCTTCCCAGCACGGATAAATAAACTCACAGATGGAGGCTTTTGTGAGTGGCGGAGTTTTCCCTCCACAGCTTTCTTGAGAGCACATAAAACCCGCGCAGTACGTAAATCTCTGGCTCTGCATCCTCGTGGATTGGGAAGGAAGGAATGGGGAGCCTGCTGTGGGGCAGATGTGTGCTGGCTCGAGAGCCAGGGCAGGGACGCGGGGCTGGAGTGGCGAACAAAGGCTGCGGCAGCTGCTCTTCCAACACCCCTGGGGCCAGCTCCTGTCATGCTCCTGACACGAAACACATGGTGTGGAAAGCTGTGAAGGAGGAGAGTGACCTGCTTCACACTTGGCTGGACTCACTTGTTGCTTCAGGAGTTGATGGAAAATCCCCTTGTTTGAATAGGGTTTCAAAACAGTCTGAGCCGGCGGTGGAAAAAGTCATCTGCAGAGTGCTTGGGCAGGGTACAGAGAGCAGAGCAGAGTCACTTACCCAAGGAAAAGGGAGGTAAATATTTCCAGGGATGATGCTGGAAATATATGCTGGATTTATAAAAGTCTGCTGCATGGAGGTGGTGGGATCCACACTGGCTGGCCTGGCCTTTTCCCAGAACAGTCTCCAAGCTTTTCCATTACAGGTCAGCCTACGTCCTGAGTTATTTGAGTGGGTGACATGTTACCTCCCTTGAGGGCTGGCTCACTGCAGGAACATCAGGGCAGCGCGGGGAAGGAGGATGTGAGAGTTTGGGCTGGACATCTGTGGGAAGAGCAGCTGGAGTGGAGGTGTTCTGCTGCCATCAGGGCTGGAAAGAATGGAAAGGGCAGGCTCGGGTTGTGCTGCAGCTTGTTCGGTGTTTGGGGTCATCTCTTTGAGAAGCAGCCAAGCTGGAAGCGGGAGGGAATTGTGCAGTTTAAGAGGTGTGAAAAGCCTGTGTGATGTGACCCTGTGGATGTTGTGAACAGAGAAAGGAAAGGGTTTTTCCAAGTTTATATGGTGCTGTATGAGCATTGTTGTGCTGGGGAGGGCTGGCTGGAGGCCAGGGAAGAGCTGGGTGCTGCAGGTGGGTGTCACTGCAGAGCCCCTCTGCTCTGGGAGCTGTGGGGAGTGGGTGGCAGCTGCTCACCCAACTAAACTCCCCCCAAAACGAGATGCAGCTGAGTTATGTCATTTTTCCTGCTATATTATGTTTCTATTGTTCTTCTTTCCTCCCCTCCTGCCTGCTCTTTGCTGGATACATTGCTCAGGAACTTGTTGATCACCCAAATGGCTTGATTTAGGATCCAGGATCCCGAAGTAGGGGATGGAGGTGGTGAACCTGGCACGAGCCCCTGCTGCTCTTGAAGCCTTGGCAGGCTGCTGTGCTAACTGTGAGAGGAGCTGGGGAAACCATTTCCAGCCTCAAATTGGGTAAAACTGAAAGGAGGGAAGGGTCGTGCCAAAGTGGTTCCAGCTTAGGAATGTCCTGTGCATGACACAGGAAGGTCAGCAGCTGGAGGTTAGTGCCAAAGACACTTGAGTCAGCAGGAAACTTGCTAGTGCTGGGAAAAGTGTACAGAAATGTTGTACATTGGCTTCGAAGGTGACAGCAGGGGGGTCCTTTTGCACCAAAGCCCACATTCCTCTGTCTTTATGACTTCAAATTCAACTGGTGCACTCTCAAAATCAAATCCTTCAGTTCAACTGGTGCACTCTCAAAATCAAATCCTTCAGTTAAACCCTCGTTAAACCCAAGCCCCATGATTAGGATGGGGCTTGAAGCAACCTGGTCCAGTGGAAGAGTGTCCCTGCCCCTGGCAGGGGAGTGAAATGGGATGATCTTTATTGTCCTTTCCAACCCATTCTCTGACTCTATGGTACGGCCATGTGTGTTGTCACTGAGCCAGGGCTTTCCCAGAGATATTTTTTGGACTGATGCTGTGTCTTCTGGGACTCACCCTGCTGTGCCTTCACATTTGTTGTTGCCTTTGTGTTGCTGTTACCTGGTAATCAGCAGATCTGAGAGCTGCAGAGCAGACTTTGAGCCTACATGTACCCCAGGCCGGGTTTTGCATTGGAAGAGGAGGGGAAACATTCCTTTGGTCCTGGATAGTGACTCGCAGGGACTGAGATCAGAGCCCCTCCACTTCCAAATAGGAAACAGCTGCCATTGTGCTCATTCTCCAAGAGCTCCTAGAACTGGCCACCCTCCAGCTTCCTGCAGAAACACCCTTCTGTGAGCTGGGAGGCCAGAGGTGAGCCAGCTGCTGTGACCCTGCTTGTCCCTAAGCTGACACAGCCAAATCCTGGGATGGAGGACACGAGACTCAGAGTCACCAAGAAGGGTGTAAACCACAGCTGGCCTGGGAGGGTAAGAGAGGGAATGGCCATGTGAGGTTTTGAGGGCAGATGTGTCTGTGCTCTGAGCTGGCCAGAAAAGAGTCATTGTGGCTTCAGTTCTCTGGTGCTGAGCTAATGAGTTCCACCAAGAAGCAACATGCTTGGCTTGGAGTTGTTCTAGTTTTCCTGCATGACTCCTGCCCATCTCAGACCTCACATCTGCTGGTAAAATGTCATATGGCTCTGCTCTGTCCCGTGGGAAAGACCACAAGACTTCCTCTTCACCACCATCGTGGCTGCTGAATTGTGTCCAGCTTCTCATCAGAAACCTCCCTAAACCAGAGCTCGTGCATTTCAGGACAAGGGTCTGGCCCATTGGGACTGTTCTGCATCCAGATGGGCTGTGCAGGAAAACAGGCACCAAACGCTGCTTCTCACAGAACTGAGTTCATTTCTCTCACCGGGGCAGGAAGGGGATGCAACAGATGATGCCCATCTGCATCTGTCCTGTTGGCATTAGAGCTGAGGGAGGAAACTAGAAGTAGCCAAAAGTCTGACTGACAGAGAAGCTGTTCTGGTCACTCTGTGGGCATTAGTTTAGCTGGTACTTTTGCAGCCTTTGAGAAGTCTTAAAAATTGTGATTGTTCTTGGGATGATCCTGTGCAGGGCCAGGGGTTGGACTTGGTGATCCTTGTGGGTCCCTTCCAGCTCAGGCTGTTTTATGAACCTGTGATCCTCAGCAAGGTGCCAGGATTGAGTGGTACTGCTGTCCTGGGTGATACCTGATCAGAAATCCTGCTGGATGGTGGACCATGCTCTGCACTGCTGAGTCACCTTCATGTCCCAAGGGGGTTTCATCTGTGTCCAGGTGCTGCACTTCCCAGCAATGTGCCCTTGAGCTGTGCCAGGCTGGAGGCAGAGCAGGTTTGGGGGCAGGCTTTGGCACAGCCTGCAGCAGGGATCTCACAGCAGAAGTCCAAGAGCTCTTCCTTTGCCCCTCTTTGACAAGTGAGCTGTGAGTTCTGTTGTAGTTTACGAGTTCTGGGGCCTCTCTCAGTAAATACTGTCACTGCTCCATGACAAAGTGTGTTTCCCTCACTGGCATCCCTCTTCAGAGATGTGTTGGACAGGGTGTTTGTACTCATTGACACGGAACAAGCTCCTCGGGAATGAAATCATTTATAAAAGTCACGAGCAGGGCTGGGTATGAGCGGCTCATTTCCTGCCACGTTCACTGAGTCACAATTAACACCGACCTGAAATACAGCACAGGGCTGTTTGTTCTGTCCATCCTCTTTCATCCCCTCATTTCCTTTTTCCTTCCTCATTTCCTTCCCTTCTGAGCTGGACATATCAGTGTCTCTGTTTTCACACATTTTTTTCCTTCTCTTTGCCCATTTCATTCCCTGTTTCACCAACTTCCCTTGTCTTTGTGCTTGGTTTTTTTGCCTCTTTTCTTCCCTCATCTTCCCCTCACTTTATTCTTCTTCCATATTTAAACCCAGGCAAAAAGCAAATTATTTATGAAGGGCTGTAATTTATGATGCGTTCGTAATGTCTTGGAAGACATAGATAATTTATTTAATGAGTAAAGACATGATAATTCACAGATGATGATTCCAGTCAGAAAATTAGTTTCATTAATTTGCTGTAAATTCACTGCCTTGATTTAGCTCACAAGGAGTTTTTGAAACCCTCTGAAAAATCTTTGCTGTGGTGTTTTGTTGTCATCACTGATGCAGTTGTGGAAGCCTCCTGGCCTTCCCAGCCCTCGCTGGCTCTGTCCCACTCCTGCTCGTGCCCTCCCAACAGCAAAGCACAGACAGCAAAAGCATCTCTTTTTCAGTGTATGTGGTTGAGAGGCTGAGGAGGAACAGGGGTAGAGGTGGAATTCCCATTCCAGGAGGTGATAAAACAGGCAGCACAGTCTCAAAATGTTTGTTTTGCAAAACCACATGCTGTTCCCCGAGCTTTTGCCTGGTAGGTTTGGCTCTGTGAGAGAATAAAAAAGTCAGTTTGCCTTTTTTAATAGAGTATAAAAGGTACTTTTTCAAATAAATTTCAACACGGACAATTTTACAGGAGAGTCTTGCTGATAACTGCAGTATATATAAATATTATAGGAAACCTATAGAAGTGATTCATGGTGTACTATTGATCTAATCCGATTTAACTAAGTGTTTGCATCATGCCTTATTAATCACAAATAATAGGGCTCCAAGGACACCTTGCAGAGTCAGGACTTTGCTCTTCACAGCACTGAGTCCACAAATTCTGGCTGTGTCTTGCTGGGATTGCTGTAGTCCATGGAGATTCCCCAGGGGGTGAGGAGGATGAGCTTCTCTACTGTATTTCATGTTGTTTTAAAAACAAATCAATCAACCACCTTTTTAGGGCCAGCCCCTTCTGCTGCCAATTTGATGTCACGTTAGGAAGAAAGAATTGCAGCATGGAAGTGTTTCTTCTGTAGGTGGTAACGTGGGGTGGGGAGATGTGTCCCACCCCTGGGACTGAGCACACAAACCACGGTAATTCCATGTGCACAGGGAAAGGGGCAGTTGGGCAGACTGAGGATCACCTGAGAGACTGAGAAACGGAGCTGTGCTTTGCCATCTCTGCTACACAGCTGAGCACAGCCCTGCCCAGGGAGGCTGTGTGTCTGGATGATGTAAGGAGGAATAGGGAAGGGTGGAAGCAAAGTACTGCAGGCAGCTGTAAGAGGAATCCCCTCCTTGCCCTCTCAGCTACAGAGCAGGTGTGATGCTCTGGGAATGGTAGGCAAAGACCAGGGGGGGATACAGGAGCAGGAATCTGTGCAGGTGCTCTCACCAAGGCCAGATCACCCAACCCCTCACAGCAAGAAATGCATTAAGACTGATAAGAAACAACTGCAAATTATGGTCGCTTGTCCATAAATCCAGAGGTCTGGAGGGATTCATTCCAGAGAGCAGAAGGAACTGGTGGATATCACAGCAGGATCCTTCTCGATCTTCTACTGAAGGTCACGGGAGTCTGGGGAGGTTCCAGCTGACTGGAAGGCAGCCAGCATTATTCCAGTTAACAGGGAGGGAATGAGGGAAGACCCAGGAGCCTACAGACCTGCTAGCCTGCCTTCAGGAAAATGAAATGGAGAAGGTCATACTGGGCACTATTAAAGGCATTTAAAGGACAGTGAAATCACCAGGCACAGTCAGCATGGATTCCCAAAGGGAAAGTCCTGTCCAGTTCTGTTCAGTATTTTTATCAGCAATCTGGATACAGGAGGTAAATGCACCATTAGTGAGTTTGCTGATGATATTCAACTGGAAGGTGGTGAGGACAGGAGAACTTGTTGTTCTAAGTATAAAATGGGAGAGGAATGGATGGAAAGCAGCCCTGCAGAAAGGGATCTGGGGATGCTGGTTGGCAGCAGCTCAGTAGGAGTCAAGAGAGTAAACCAGATACTGGGAGGGGAAAGCACAGCCAGTCAAAAGGGGTGAGTATCCCTCGGTATTTAGCATTGGTGTGGCCTCCCCTGAGTGCTCTGGGTGTGCAGCTCTGGGTGCCATCAGTTAAAAAGGATATTCAGGGACTTGAATATGGGTGGTCAAGCACCAGAACAACCTTCCTGGAGAGGTGGTTGACCACCCCCAAGCCTGTCAATGTTTGGACAACACCCTTAAGGTCATATTTCAGCTTTTGAAGTGGTCAGGCTTTCAGATAGATGATGGTTGTAGGTTCCTTACAGCTGAACTGTTCTTAGTTCCAGCTCAGTGGCTGCACAGAGAGGAGTGTGATAAGGAAGGGTGTTAGGCTGGAGGATAAGGCTGCCAGCACTGGTGGCGATGTGTGTAACAGAAAACTGAGCACAGGGTGGGATCCTGTTTCCTCATTACAGGTTGGGAATAAGCTGGTTCTGGGATTTACTTTTCAGTATCTAATCTCTGTGGACTATAATGTGAGATTCCCCAGACAAGCTGCATGGTGCTCCTCTGCTCTGTGCACTCATTTGCTTCCTACTTAGTTGAAGTTAAATGTATTTCTCCTTGGTTTTGCCTTGTGGCTTGTGTATTTTGATAACCACAGTTGGGTTGATATAAGCAGGTCTTGAAAAGATGTTTTAGAAAGCTATAAATGTGCATTGGACTGAGAGATTCAGCCCCTTCCCCGCTTGCTCTCTATAAAATGCTGTAAAAAGGGTTGCTCAGGGCTGTGCTTGGTTTGTGGCAGGTGAAAATGTGCCCTTCTGCTGGGGTAGTGAGGGTGAAATGAAAGCCTCCAGGAATTTGGGAAAATGCTTGAAAAGTGGGGGATCAAAGATTTGATTAGATGTCCAAACCCCTTATAAAAAACAAGTGATGCTGGGTGAGATTTGATTGTGCCACTCTTTGAGGGTCGTCTGAGCAGCACAATCAGAGGGGGCGCTTGGCAGGAGCTGATGAAGAGGAGCAAAGGATAATTCCTTTCAGTACAAGGTCCTGGAGGTCTGTCACCAATTTTCTGCCTGTTCTTGTGCTTCTTGAGCTTGGGAACACATGTTTTCTGCTTATATCATGCAAGCCAGCCCCTTGCTCACCATGAGGGTTTCTCATGGGTACTTGCTATGCAAGCAATGACAGCAGCCATAGTGCTGAACAACAGAGGCTCTGCTGGGGTCAGGGGCATGCAGGTCAAGGACTTAGTTAGCCAGGGTAAGTCTGATGCTTGAACCTTTTGTTGGTGGGACTCTGAGCCTCAGTGGTTTAATTCTGGCCTAGAAGAGTCTTGCATAACTTCCAGTTGCTTCTCAGGAGTGTGTGTGCCTGTGGCTGACCCTCCTGTGCTTCTTCAGATGCTCAGAGATCACCCTGGCATGAGCAGAGAGCTGGGTGAATGTCCATGGCCCATCCTTGTCCAGTGCCTTTGGAGCAGGAGCCCCCACATCTCCACATGTTCTCACACCACCACCTCACAGCTTCAGGTTGTTTTCTGGCATGACAGCAACCTTCACATTCTTTCCAAAACTACTTTGGGAAGAAATGGGGCCTTCCCTGTGCTCTTGTGGACCCTTGTGTGGATAGGTTGTCCTGGGACCTGCATGCTGAGCTGCAGAGAGGGATGGATTGCAAGAAACTGGTCTGCATTCCCACTGCATGCCTCTTGAACCTGAACTCCTCCTGCCCTCTATGCAAGGGACCCATGTGCCAGCTTTGGGAATAGCTTGTTTGAAACTCCAGCCTTGCAAGGGCTGGCATGGAGAGGGCTATGTAGGAACTTATGGTGTAGGTCAACACAGCCTAGTGAGGGTTGAGGGTTCAAAGCCTGTTCACAGCCCAGGAAAGCATCATTTTAATGTGCTTGGCTACACTGGTGACCACAGATTCCTCATCCTCGTTTCCTAACATAATCCCAATGTGGCCAAACTGTGTGGTTTGTTACAAGGAGCAAGAACAAGATCTTGGCAGAGATCAACAAGATCTTGCCTTCCCTCCCCATGCATGGGACGAGGCCTCCCCAGGTGCTGTCTCAAGTGGACACTGGAGTGCTCTAAACCTGTGCCTGGAGCTCAGCAGATGAGGAATGAACATCCCGTGCTGAGCCATCTCCGATTCCCCTCAGCAGATGAGGAATGAACATCCCATGCTGAGCCATCTCCCCTTCCCCTGTGCAGATGAGGAATGAACATCCCGTGCTGAGCCGTCTCCCCTTCCCCTCGGCAGCACGTTGGGAGCAGCTGTACAAACACAGGAGCACGGCACAGCCATCAGCATGTTCCACAGCAGCTCATGTCCCCTTCATCTCCAGAGTGATGCCAGATCAGACCTCAGGCTGCTTCTGGCCAGGGTTGGATGGCTGGTGGGACTGTCCCTGCCAGGAGCACTTTGCTGCCCCATCCTGCTGCAGGAGCAGAGGAGCAGCTGGTTGTGGTATTCCTGACTTCTGTTCAGCCCCCATCCGCCTGTGGAACTTTAGGGGGTATGACTTGAATACTTTAGGTTTGGTAATGGGCCAGCTACTCCTCTCCAGAGGGGTCAACAGAGGCACTGTGTTTGAGTTTTGTGTGGAAAATGGGATTACATACCTTCCTCTCTGCACCTGCCTATAACACGGCCCATTTCCCATGTCCAAAAGCAGCGGGTTTGGTCTGATGTCTGCTTAATGTCGTGCATGGCCACTCCTGCTGAGACAAGGTCTCCATCCCATGCTCCTGAGCTGGCCATATGGAGCTGCTTTGCTCCTGCAGGAGTGCTTGTCCTTCAGCTGATTTTATGCTGCTCTTGGTTTCCAAATTCTGGAATTAATCTGTTTTTCCAGCACCAGGATAGTCCCATCCTGTCCCTCCCTGAGCATCCCTTGGATGTCTGCTCTTGTCTGTCCCTTTGTCCCCAGTCCTGGGCCATGGTGATGTCTCTGGAGTTATTCTTGCTGGGCTGCCTGCAGGGCACAGAGTGCCATGGGCTGTCCCTGAAGGGGAGTAGTGATTATTCATTTTTTAATTATTATTTTTATCTTTTTTTTGTTTGTTTTTCTCCAGTTGTTTCGAAGTCTTTTTCTCAAGGAGGCACAGCATAGGCTTTGGTGGTTGTTTCAGTGTCCTCAGAAGCTGCCTGGGGTTCTTCCACTTGGAGGAAGCTCTTCTCTTCCCCACAGATCCTGCTGCACCTGCATCCCTGCAGAAACATCCACCCCACCAGCCAGGTACAGTGGCCTTCGTGTTTTTGGCTGTTGCTTTTCCAGCTGGCACAGCAGAAACTGCCAAAAGGCACAGAAATTTTCCCTTCCCTGTAGCTGCAGGAACAACTCCTGGGAAGTCCTGCTTTGCTGGAGACTCTTGGCTGGAAGAGGGGTCCTCCACCTCCCAAAGACATCAGGCTGCCCTGGGAGCTGGAGACACAAAGCCCTGCAGCTATCATGGTCCCAGATGGAGCAGATGACCAGACAGGCTTCCTGGGAAAGGTGGAGGCTTGCCTGGATCCCAGGTGGAGAGAAAACACCTTGTGGAGAGGCTTGAGCTGCCTGCTGAATGTGAATTCGCATCCTGAGACCTTTTCTGAAGCACACAGAAGAATGTCTGCCCGGGGACCTTGGTAAGTGGTGAGTCCACAAAGCAATCTGTTTGTGTTAATCTCCCATGGCACAGAAGAGCCCAGCTCAGCGCTAAGTGCTCCGCAAATATTGATGTCTTTGTTTTTAACTTGTTACACAAGCCGGAGCTTATCACACTCTGTAAGCGACAGTGTCCTCTCCTGTGAGAGAGCTGGCAGAGCCTGGCTTGCTTCCTGGGCTTCAGGACAGAATGGGAAGCCCATCTTTCTTTGGAGTTTGCACTTTCCCCCCCCCCTCTTACTTGATCCCACTATTAAAGGCTGCTCCCCACACCCTCTACCCATAAAGGTCCCCCTGCAGAGACTCACAGAGGGTAAAACCTTGTGGGGTTATGGCACGGCTGCCCTTTCTGCAAGAATCAGGCTCTTCCTTACCACTGCTCCATGTGTAATGAGGGGAAAATGGAAACAGCTTCTCCCACCACAGATCTGTGATCTGGGAGCTCATAAAGACTAAAGCACTTTTAATTATGATCTTGTTCTGATTATGCCCAGGCTTTGTTTCCTCCCAGGGAACGGCCCTCTGAGGTCAAGATGAACTTTGGATACAGAACTTTTGGCACACACAGTTAGAAAAACTGGAGAGTTTCCCCCTCCTAAAGCCAGGCACCTGCAATGTGTGATCTATTGCTCCCTGGAGGCCCCTTCTCTGGGCTATAAGGTTGCTGAAAGCAGAACAAACACATTTGTTTCTGGACACAAAATAGCCTTTCTGTTTTCCCCTGGCTCTGCAGTGCACCAGGAGCCCGGTGTTCTCCTCCCAGTTGGGAGATGGTGTTTTTCAGTCTGTCACAGATGGCAGGGCCTGATGGAGCAAGGGGCTTTAGTTCTTGTTACAGCTTCTCATGCTAGGCTTGGAATTGAGATTTCTTAAGCTGCATTCACTCCCTCCACCCTGAACTTAAGCTGATGTGAAAATGAACTCTGAGCCCTCTCTGGAGATGCTACAGAGGGTTTGCGAGCAGAGGTTCATCCTGGAAAGAACCCCTTCAGTTCCCCTCTCCTGCTGACTGTGGGTGTAAAGTGACAGCTCAGGTAGCAGGAGCCTTGTAAAAGTGTCTCTACCAGCACTGTGAGGGCAAAAACTTAATTTTATTCTGGTTTGAAGCAGGATTATTGTGGAGTTTTCAGTGTCTGCATCTCTGTCTCGGCACTGCTGCCCTATGTTTGCTCGATGCCAGTGCAGCTGTAGCGGTTATGGCCAATTAATTAGAACCACTTCCCCTTGTTTTCCTCTTATAAATCACTTCCTCTTTAGTCAGCCCGCAGAGAAAAAAAAGGGAAGAGTGAAAAATTCTGAAGTAAAATATGAACCTCCCTTTTATTCCATATTTCAGACAAAGGCAGTCTGTGGGACAGGCAGGGAATGGGCTTTCTGAGCCACTGCTCTGTGAATTCACACTCTCTTTATGAGCCTCTTCAGCAGATAAAGTGAAGTTTTTAATGGCTGCTGCTGTTCTTTAGAAGGGCTGTGAAGTCTGGGTCATGGCAGAGCAGCTGAAATTCCCTTCCTCATCGCTGCCATCGGAATTAGCTTTGTCCAAAGTGCAGAGCCTGATGAGGGTGGGTCAGCTTGGGGCTTGTCCATGATGAGGATCCTAATCAGGGCTCCCTGATTGGGAAGGAAGAGCAGGGTGCTGCTTGTGTGTGCGTTTTGCTTTGTTTAAAGCCTGTCAAGGAGTTACCTTTGGCCAGCTCTGCAGGGGAAACCCTCTGCCACTGCCTGGAGGTGGATCCCCTCCATTCTCCATGGAAAATGGACCAGACTCTGTGTATAAGTGAACTTGGGTGGGATAAATCTGAACCTTTGCCCTTAGCTGGTTAGAAGGTTTGTGTGATGTTGGCTTGGGCTCTTCGCTATCCCACCTGGGGTCCCTCATCCATGTGGGTTCATATAGCTTCCCTGTGAGGGGCAGAGGAGGGGCAGGCACTGATCTCTGCTCTGTGGGGACCAGGGACGACCCAGGGAACAGCCTGGAGTTGTGTCAGGACAGGTTGGATCTCAGGGAAAGGCTCTTCCCCCAGAGGGTGGTGGGCACTGCCCAGGCTCCCCAGGGCAGTGGGCACAGCCCTGAGGCTGCCAGAGCTCCAGAAGGGTTTGGATGATGCTCTGGGGCACAGGGGGGGATTGTTGGAGCTGGTCCTGTGCAGAGCTGAGGGTTGAACTCGGTGGTCCTTGTGGGTTGCTTCCAGGTTCTGTGATTCTGTTCCACCTGGGTTCAGTATAGGAACAAATAATCCTGTACCATGAAGCTCATTACATCTCTTGGTCTAGAGGAGAGCTGGAAGCTGAAGAAGACACATAGGTGGCCTGAAGAACAGATGGCTCTTCTGTGCTACACTCAGTGACAAGTCTTGGGTCTTCCTGTATGGAGTCTCCATGGGTTTAACCAGCAGCAGACCAGCATATGGGAGTAAATCCCACCTGGCTGATCTGGGCAACTCTGCCAGCACAGCGACTCCTGCCTTTGGAACCAATAGTTCTGGGGAGGGACAGGCAGATCTTAAAGAAGACTTTTCTGGCCTAGACTTAGTCACCCAAGAGATGGAAGTCTTCTCCATAACTCAGAGCACAGTCTACAAGCTGAGTCAGCTCAGAAGGCTTTGCCATTGCTGCCCCAGTGTGGGAGATGATCCCCCAGGCTCCTGATCCCAACCAGGTTGTTGATACACCAGTCTTGGTTATCGCAGGTTGCCGGTGATGGGACAAGGGGAAATGGCCTCAAGTTGTGCCATGGGAGCCCCAGGTTGGGTATTAGGGGAAATTTCTTCACTGAAAGGATGCTCAGGCCTTGGAACAGGCTGCCCAGAGAAGTGGTGGAGTCACCATCCCTGGGAGATGTTCAAAAAACAAGGAGATGTGGCACTTTGAAATATGGCTTTGTGAGCATGGTGGTGTTTGGTCAAAGGTTGGACCTGATGATCTTGGAGATCTTTTCCAACCTTAATGATGTTCTGACCAGCACTTTCCCCAGCTCTTTCCTACTGTGGCTCTGTTGCTTTCTGTTTTCCATAAGCCATTATTTCCAGCCTTTGTTGGCTTCCCAGAGCCCTTTGCAAGCACCCCCCAGCTAACGATGATCTGTGTCGCTGTACGTACTTTCTAAAGCCTTCCTGAAAGTGGAAGTGCGGGCACTGTGTGAACTACATTGTTTCTCTTTTATCCCAAATTCAGAAACCTTAAACCAAAGAGCCCCTTGGCATTGTTCCTAGGAAACCACTCACCAGGCGGTTGGAAATAATCATACAGATAATTTACTTGAACACTGCCCACAGGCACATTTTAGTCTTCTCTTTCTATTTCTAAAGAAATTGGAAAGAGGGGCAATGTTACTGTCTTTTGAGAAATAATAGAGGCAAAGGGTTGCACAGGCAGCAATTCTTAAATTTCTTTTGTAGCATTAAGGGAAAATTAAAAAAAAGGAAGAACCCACAACTCAACCTGCAAGTAGGATAAGCAAGGAAATTCTGCTCTTTTGTAATACAGAAAAAAGTGAATTGATAATTTTTTCTCTCTGTAAAAGTATCCAAAGGCTATTTGGAGTTCTAATGAGAGATCTTATTAGGTTCGTGTTTTGAAGAAGGATTAACAAAAGTTTGGGAGGGAAGCAGATTTTGGCTGACATGGTTGTATTGTTACAGTCTTCCCTCCCTTCCAAAGTTTTCATCTTCCAAAACTACAGATTTTAATTAAAAAAAAGGGGGGAAAAAATTCTCGGCCTTTCAGCTCGGCAGCACATACAGACAAATAAATTAAAAAGTGGGAGAAGTGGAACTAACCCAATAATCCGTGAAAACCTAATTTCCCTCACAAGCGTCGCTGACGCAAACGTCTCCCCTCTCCCTTCCCCTTCTCCAGTTCAGGGGCAGTGATTGGAGAAATTGGCTAACAAGATCAGAAAATTTAATTACTGTTCTGCCTCCCCTTCCCAAGAAATTGGATGTCACACTTCCCTGTAGCCTGTTTTTAAGATGTGCTGTAGCTAGTTTTCACATGACTTGAACCTGACTCCCGACCCTCTCCCTTCTTCTCCTTATTCCTCATGGAAATATCCATTCAAAGCAGCTAATCCCTGGATTAGCTGAGATGTGAGGGAGGCCTTGGGTGTACTGAAAGCCATGGGAAGACTTTGCCTGGCCTAAATGGAGCCAGTCTGGGTTCCTGGTGTTGGAGGGAGCATCAAAAGGGAGAGAGGAACAGTTGGGATGTGCCATGGAGCAACATCTGCAGGTGCTTCCCATCTCTCCATTTCATGCTGGAACAGGTTAAAGGAGAGGACAAGGTCGGAGAGGGCTCTGGACTTGCTTCAGTCTTGCTCCTCTGGTTCTATGCTGGGCCACAGACAGCACAAACAGGAGCTTTGCTGTCTAAGATGTCTCAGACCCAAACTCCCTGTTTTTCCCTCATTGTTCCCAGGCTGAGGTTTCTGCAGGATTCCTGTGGATTCTGAAGAGCAGAGCCTGTCTCTGCTTGGCTGTTGGAGGGTCCAGGCAGGACAGAGATGAGTGTGATGCAGAAAAGCAGAAACATAAGTCGCTTTGTAATGTCATTTCTGCCATTGGAAGGGATCTCAGGTGCATAATTAACTCAAAGGAGCTGTTCTGCATACCACAGGCCCTTGTGCCCAGCTCAGCAAGCCGGGTGACCCAGGCTTTGGTCCCGTGGCTGGCAATGTCACCACAGCCCCTGGGAGCACGGCAGCCTCGCTGGAGATGGATGCTCTATTTACTTTTCCATTTGTATTCCCAGCATGTCCCGTTCTGTGCTAACTGTAAGCCTGGCTTAGAAATTCACTGCGAGCACCTTATCAGATAATGAATAATGATTTATTGAACATATGGGTAAACAGCTCAGATAAGATATAAATACACTTCGGAAATGCGGCTGCATTTGTAAGGATGTGTTACCAAACCCGCCCCGTGGCGCTCGGCTCCGCTTCCAGCTGCACAAAGGCTCCTCCTGCAAGGGCTGCCAAGCACCCCTGCAGGTCCCTATCCATGGGCACGTGCCCTTTGGAAAAAACTAAGGTCATGGATTGGGGGCAGAGTCATCTGCCAAGAGATACTCCCAGGGGGCCTGTGGGGCCCAAGAGGCTTAAAGTGCTTATAGGGCCGTGATGTCTATGGGGCTTGGGGTCTATTCAGCCTGTAGGGCCCATGAGACCTATTTGGCTTATGGGATCCTGGAGGTCTGTGGGGCCTTATGGGGATGTGGGCATTCATTTGTTCCTGCTGTAGTGGCTGGGCTGGCTGAAGCACAACCAGGCTGTGCGGGTTTGGGGCTGAAATTTGAATTTTGAGTTGATTTTTGAAGCAAGATAGAAGATTTGCTCACCCGCTCTAAATAAACCAGTGCTGTGACAGCAACAATGATGGATGAAGACACAGGTCACAGGAGCTCTGTGTGAATGCTGCAGGGACCCCAAGCCTAAGAGAGGGAACAGTGGAAGGGCTGGTTCTGGCTTGTGGAAAATGGATTCATGGCATTGAACCCTTCCAGATGCATAACCCAGCCTGCTGGAATGCTTGGCCATGCTCTGCCTCACTGTCAGTGTGTGCTGCACAGCTTGCAAAGAGCAAGATTTGCTCTGTGAGCTTGTGGGGGCCTAATTTTTGCAGGTGGCTGCCTCGGGAGGGAGATGGAGGGCAGGATCCAGCTGTACAACTCAGGGATATGTGTATGAACATGGTGCCTAATTTGTGGTGTCCTGAGGTGGGAAGACTAACTTGCCTTCCTTTTTGGAGTAATTTCTTCTCAGCAAACACCATCTCTGAGGGTGCCCTCATTGAAACAAACAGCTGCCCCATGTGCTCCCATTGAATCTGAGTTTGCTGGTGGAAAACCCACCCGAGATCCAGTAAGAGTTGTGGTAACTCTCCATCCCTGCCATCCTCAGTTACCTGCTCATCCTCTGTGCACCACCTCCTATGTGGTACCCTCTGCCTGCAGTGTCCCTCCCTGCCCAGTCCCACCTGCCCAGGTTCTGCAGCTTCCCCCTGCAGGCAGAGGTCAGCCTGGCCTCTGTATTTGTCCTCCCTGCTGCCCTTGGTATCCACTCCTCCACTTTCCAACCCTGCCATCAGTCAGCCAGTATTATTTGCAGCCCCTCCAAGGTCCTGGATAAAGGATGGCTGTGCTTTTTCCCTCTGCTTTAATCATCACTCACTGAAGGCAGTGACGATGGGATCGTTTAAACAAGAGGCAAATCAAACCTCACTGGATGGGCTGTAAGGAGTCTGAGCCATGGACATGAAGGGTGGTGACAGACCTGGCTGACCTGGAGACACTTCAGCTCAGAGCCTGGCATTTTGGTGTAATACCCACTTGGGCAAGTGGGTTGAGCTGATTCTGCCTTTTTTTAAACTAACAGAACAGGTGGTAATCCTTTAGAACACAGAGGGGGCAAGGTTCAAGAGTCCTCTGAGAGCATCTTTTGGGTAGTGGTGGGGGGGTGGTAAGATGGATGAGTGTGGGAATACAACTGGTTTGGGTTTTGAATCTTTACTCCTGCTACCTGAGAGCAGAAAGGTGTTTTCCTTTTCATGTGCTCTGCAACAGTGACTGTGACATTGCAGTCCCTGAGGCTTTTGTGGGGACTTGGGCTATCATTTCCTTTGCCCTGTCTTGACCTGCAGACTTCTCAGTGTTTCACTGTGTGAATGCTTTCCTGTTGCTCCCCCTGGCTTGTGCTCATCACCCCCTTGTTTTACCCCAGCATGCCCAATGCACCATCATGTGACTTCTGGGCTAAAAGGTAAATGACAAAAGCACAGGGACTGGGAGCTTGATAAAGCTTTGAGATCCAATCTGTCGGTGAGTACAGCCATGGAGAGAATTTGATTTGCATACATTTCCTACCCTGAATTCCTCTGGTGCTATTAGGAGTCACCATAGCTAACACAGGCTCTGAACTGTGGGGCTTATGTGCATGCAGAACTACACCTATTTGCTTTCTTGGAAAGAGATTTACTCAAGCGTTTTTTTGTCTTATTGTCCACCCCCCCTCCTCCTTTTCCTCCCCATCGGGGGATTTTGTGCTGCTGTGGGGACTCTTTGATCTGAGTTAATTCTTTGATGAAGCTTCACAAGACAATAGGAAATCGGAGCACTGCTCTGGGGAGAATCCTTCCTGCTCAAAATAAAAAGGTGGGAATTGTGCTCGCCTGCTGAGGTGGCGCAGCCTGAAGGCAAAGAGCCTCATTTGCTGCTCCCAGGGTTTAATTTCACTGGTGGACACCAAGATGCAAATACTGCTCTGGGCTGGGGGAAAAATGTGGGAAAAGCTGGATGCCAGAGGGGTTTTGTGTCGGAGTGGGGGGAACTAGGGCAAGTAATTAGCAAAGTGAGCATGGGGAGTTACCTGGATGGAGGGATGTGGGCCATGTGTGCTCTGCTTGAGGAGGAGGTTTAGAGCTCAGAGTGGTGGGGGACAACCCTGCGGCCTCTGCTAGTTGTGAGAGAGGCCCCTTCCCTTTCAGCCACACCCAGGGGCTGCTATTAAGGGGCACGTCTGGAAGTTTTAAACCCCAGCTCTTCTTTGCCAGGGTCTGTTGGCTTTCACACGCAGCTCAGAGTGGGTGTAGCCATGGATTCGGCTCCTGTGGCTGATCTTCACCTCGGTGAAGCATCCCCCAACCGGAGCTGTGTGCCAGCGACCGCCTGGAATTGCGCGATCCGCTCCCGTGGGAAAGTTCGGGAGCTGCGTCTCCTTGGCCTTGGGCTTTCCTCCTTCCCCTTCTCGGGGCTGGCTGCCCTGCTAATTGATTACTCCTCTGCTCTGCCCTTGCTTCTGGAGCTGAATGCGTTGAGTCAAAGCGCGAGAGCAGAGAAAGGGAGCAGTGATTCCGAGCGCCGGGCTCGCATCTGAAAGATTACGGCACAATCTAATGAGCTCATTAATTTCATTTCATTAACCAAACAGTGCTTGTGGAGAATGGCAAATATTTAAAGAAGCGCAGCAGGGTCAGAAACACATTTAATTAATGTTGTCACATGATACTGAGAACAGGAGGGGGGAATAAATCCTGATGCTATATATTAACATCCATGGTGACTTCTCTTTTATATTTAATGTGCTGCCTGGGTGAAAGTCCAGCCTGGCTCCTGCGATCACAGTGCCTGAGCAGCTCCCAGGCTGAGCGTGATTCCCCTTCCTCCTGAGGTCTGTGGAAACCCAGCAATGCCCTTATCCTGTTTAGAGGGGAATGTTCAAGACTAGAGCAGAGTTCTCCGTCACAGGGTCCATGGCAGATGATGCTGATTCCCTTGTGATCCTTCTCCTTGCTAGGCCATACCTGCTGTGGTTATCACAGTAAATTAGTGGTAGCCTGAGCTTATCAGCTTCCTGTGCATCCAGCTGGACACTGTGGATGCCACAGTGGGAGTGAAATTGGAAGCACACACAAATGACAGGGAAGAGAGAGAGTCAAATCCTCTCTCAAACCCTTTGAATTTTGGTGGATTTTGTAGAGACTGGTATCAGTCCCAGCAGTTACAAAGTGGTTTTTCATCCCATTCTCCCCAATCTCTAAGGGAATTTGGATCTGGGATTTTCGGCACAAGCCATCTGCGTATTTATTAATCTGTGTTGTGGAGGTGGGCTTGCTGAAAGCTCATTTTGGTGTGGGGGAGGATATCTCATTTGTGGTTCTTCCGTTAGGTCTGCTCTGAGGCAGCTGAGGCAAACTACATATTGCTTTTCTGATTGTCCTGGTACACTCTGCTTCTTCGGGAAAATTGAATTAGGATGGATACCCGGATTGCACCTGAAGGTCTGAGTTTCTCACTGGCAAATTATTTCTGTGGTTCCAGTTCAAGGAGCAGCCCGGCTAAAACAATCTGGCAGGGAGTGGAGCTGTGTTTTCACTCTGAAGTCTGCCAGCACACCTGTGCTTCTGCATGTACTGCTTTGGGACGTGTCAGGATACTCTTCACAGAACCACTGAATATGCTGAGTTGGGAAGGACTCACAAGGTTTGTCAAGTCCAACTCTTAACCCTGCAGAGGACCATCCCCAAAAGTCACACCATGTGCCTGAGAGGATCATCTAAATGCTTCTTGAATTCTGCTTGAGAGCCCTGCTTTTGAGCAGGACAGGAGATGGTTCTGATTCAGGGTAAGTCATCACCTGAGCTTGCCTGGGATGTTAATAGGGCCAAGGCTGTGGTGCCATGAAATTCAGCTTGTCCAAGCTCAACCAAACCTTCCTTGGGGGGCTACTTCATCCTGCCAGCAAACCTCAGGGTTTCACACATCCCATTGCAAGGTTTCCCTTGGAGCAGAGCTGTGCTGGAGGTCTGGGGGGGAAGTGTCTGTGCAGGCAGGATGGCTTTTTCCTTGCCATAAAAGCAAATGTACTCTACTTGGCAAGATTCCTTAGTGGTGATCATGACAACTGCTGCTAATGCAGTATTGATGATGTGGGGAGTTCAAAGGAGTGGCGCAGTGTGGTTGGGCAGGTACAGAGCAGGCAGAGCTGGGGTGGGCAGGGGGGCTGTCATTGATTGCTGTGGCTGGAGGAAGCAACGGGGCTGAAAGTCTGAGCATAAATTGTAAAGTGCCCGTGAATTAGTCCTTCGGTGACAGCTTTGTCCGGCGGCTTTCTCGGCTGAGTCTGGCACTTCCACAGGCCATCACAAGTGGCTGGGGAGCAGAGGAAGGCAAAGAGCAGGAGGAGAGGGTCTCCTTTGGCTTTGCTCTATGGCAGCTTGCCCATTAGCTCATCGCTCACCCCTTGGCTTGTCATTACTTGATTCTCCTTTATTGCAATAAAATGAAGCTTTGGGCTCGTGAGTTCATCCTCCATCACTGCAGCACTAACCCACATGGCTCAAGGCCAGCTGCTTCCTCATGTGCTCAGCTGGTGGGAGCATCACTGGGCAAAACCTGCTGCTGGATTGGAGGGATGGGTGCCTGGCTGGTGCCAAAGGGTCTCAGCACTGCTCTGGAAGGGCTCTCCACCTGATCATGCAGCTGTGTCAACAGAATAAGGGGTTTGTTCCTCAGTGCTGGGGGCCCAAATGGAGTCCCTTGGGGGTGCCAAGGGGTACCAGCTGCTGTTACTGCTCCCTGAGGGAGGAGCTCGTGGTGCCCATCGTTGCATTAATGCTGCATTGTGGCAGAAACTTCTGCTGATGTGAGTTCCTGGAGGTTGTTTGGTTTCAGCCCTTGTTCACCTAGATGGAAAGCCCCGGATGAAGGAATTCAGCCTGTGTCCTTGGCTGGCAGGTGATGTCTGCAGGGAGCCCCGGGCCGGATGAGTATGTGATTAGTGCCCAGGAGGCAGATTGTGACCATTTCCATGGTGACTTGGCTGGAATGTCCCTCCCATTTCTGACATATGGGCCTTGGGCAGGCCCAGCCTGTGCTTTGCGCTTGGGTGGATGGTCCCAATATCCAGCCCAGCGTGAGAAGAGGCAAAATCCCTCCCTTTTCCTCGGGAAGAGCAATAGCACAGCGTGACCCGGGGCAAGGTGCCTCCAGGTCCAGCACAGCCGGAGGACAACAGTGCTTGCCTGGGCTGAAGTCGTGGCCCAGAGCAGGAGGTGAGACCCGTGGGGAACCTGGCAGGGCTCAGCCAGGTCTGGGTGATCTTGCCAAGCTCTTGGATGCTGGGAGGCTGAGGGTAGTTCTGTTGTCTCAGTGACATGCGTCACCCTTTCCCAGGAGGATCTATCTTTGAAGTTGGCAAGCGAGATGCTCCCTGCATCCTCCTGAACTGCTTCTTGTGCCTGGGAAGAAACTCCCTCCTCCAGCATGAAATCATGGGGCCAAAAGCTTTGGGTGGCCGAGGAAGTGGCTGTGCCTTTCGGTGGTGCTGCCTTGAGGGTCGTGCTTTGCTGTGCTGCCCTTTGCACACATTAAAGCAGCGCTTCCCCAGCGCTTCCTGGCTCCCTGAAAAGCCAGGTCACACCAGGGATGTGGCAGATTGGCCAGTGACCTGGAAAGATATCAAATGGAAGGATTTAGCTTCTGGAGGGGGCTTGTCCAAGGAACTCGTGGGTGGAGAAACAAAAAGCTTTCCAAATACCAGTGCTGTCTGTTTTGCTGCTCCTCAGAGGGAGGAACTGGAGTGAAAGAGCACCTGACAGCAAAATGCTCCCTGAACCACGACCATTTCACATAGTTCCCATTCCCAGCCTTTTTGAGTAAGTGTTTGACCATCTTTGAGGGTGTTTTCTAGTTCACTGGTGTCATCTGTGAACAGATTTTCTTGCCCTACTCTCTGAAATTTGGACCATGACCAGACGTTTCCTTTCCCCTTTTATACTCGAGATCCTTGAATCCCTGTTGACTGGCCAGCTCATGGAAGCAGAACAAACTTTTCTTTCAAACCTCTCCAGCAATAATGACAAATCAAAATGTTTATGGAATTAGGAAAATCCATTTATACTGGTAGGAAACTGAAAGGTAGAACATCAAACCAAAAATGTGGCATTCAATGGAACTTAAAATATTTTTAGGTAGTTATTATTTTTTGTCTTTTGAGGGCGAGAGATACTTCCTGCTCAGGAGCAGAAAGGCAGAGGTTTTTTTTCCCCCCAGTTCTAGAAGTGACACCTTCTGCTGTCAGAATTGATGCTTCAGATTCTCAAGATACTTCAGGCTTCAATACTTATGTTCCTTTAATTGAGGTATTACAGATACTATGGATTGTTTTTAGCACATCCTTTACTTTTTGTTGTTTTCCATGGTTCAATGGGTGAACTCGACACTCTACCCAGAAGGTAAACAGAAATCCTTAAATAAATAAATAAATAAAAGAAAGCGAGTCTAAATATAAATCTGTCAGAATCAGACTCTTCTCTGCAGCAGCACTGAAGGAAACCAATCGATTGCCAGGATCTGCATCCAAAGAGGGAAGTGAGGGAGCCAGGGGGAATATCCTCCTCGGAGCTGGCAGCAGGGGATCTGCGTGTCCATCAAGGAAGTGGAGACAGATCCATGAACTGTGAAGGGAAACCACAAGGGTGAAGTCCTGACTCCACTGAAATCTTGCACAAAAATCCCACAGGCTTCTGTGGATTTCACCCCTGGGGAGGAAGAAAAGAGGCAGCTTCTTATTCTCCAAGTTTTCAAGCGTTTACTTGTCCTTTGACTCCAGTTATTTGCTGTCAGGAATTTTGCTTTTCAGCAGATGCCTTAAGAAAATCCAGTTGCTTTAGTCCTAGGAGATGTGCAAAGGCACAGGCAGCTCTTGGAATTCTTGTCCTTGGGGAAAGTCACAGGAACTGGATTTCCCAGAAAAACTTTGCATCACTTTCGGTAGCTGGTCACTCAGTCTGTAAAACACTGTTTGTTCTCACTCCTGCTCTTCCCCTGCAGCTCTCCATGGACAGTCATTTCAATTCATGGATGTTGTGCTGTGGTGAAGTATTTCAGCTTTTACTACTTTT
>VXBX01001485.1:150031-161797 GCA_013400415.1 Scytalopus superciliaris | reverse complement strand
TTTTTTTTTTTTTTAACCAAGGAAGAAAAAGAAAATCTTTTTGTTCCTTATGGAAAAGTTTAGGGGGAAAAAAAAATGGTTTTCATTAGAAATTCCCACAGGGAAAGAATAGGAGACAAAATCCTGTTCTCATCCTAACTCTTGTTTCAAATGCCGAGGCAGAGTGAATCTTTCATAAGGCCTTTTAGAGGAGGGATTGTAAACAGAACTGTCCATGAGAATGGGAAATGTCTTGCACATCCTCCAAAGCTCTGTGCTGTCGCTGTGCAGGGGTCGCTCCCGCTCCACCCCCTCTGATGAAACACTGACACTGTGTTTGAGCAAAGCCTTCAGGCAAACCTTCCATATTCATAAGACAGCGGCTTTATCAGGAAAGGAGGCATTTGGGCGGAATGTCAATATGGATATTACAGTCTCTTTGCTCTTTGTATTGTCCCCTAAACCATCAAAGTGAAGCTGTAGGAGATAATGTACAGTCATGCTGTCACTGAAGTTTGTGGAGCTGTTTGCAGGAGCTTTGGGGAGATATCCTTCCAGGCACGGTGAGGATGCACCTCCCATCTCTGTCGTGCCTCAAACTGAGCTGAAAACTGCATTTCTCCCTGTGTGTGGGAGGCTGGCTGATATTTGGGAGTGACATGTTCTCGCTGTCCTCTCCAGGAAAGTGTGGAAGATGCTGTGACTGGAGCCTCCAGAGAACCAAGAAGGGAAGATTCTGATAACTTGCATGGAAGCTTTCAGGAACATCTCAAGATGACTCAAAGGCATCCAGTGCCATCCTAAGGACACAGCAGCACATGTCCTGCTCCTCTAGCTGGTGTGGGTGGAGACCTTGGGGATCCCATCTTGTTTGGCTCCTCCTTGCAAAGAGACCAGATGTGGGGTGCAGCCTTGGTGAGAGGAGTTCTTGGCCTTGGGAATGAGGGCTTTGCAACTGCTGTGGCTTTGGAGAGGAAACCCTTCTCTCTCATCACATGCCGTGTTTCTCCTTTCAGTTGCTGACAAGTTCTGAGGAGGACTCCATGATACCAGAGCAGAGGTGAGGCTGTGACATTTTGCAGCCTTGGGGACAAGCTCCCCTCCCCTTGCCACTTTTGTTTTTGTGAGTGATGTCCCCATCTAGGGATAAATAATTTTTTTTTATTCTATTTATTATTAATTTCTCCCATTTAATATTTAAACATGGTCAATGTTTAAGTCACTCACTCTGGAATGGCTGGACCTGGGAGAGCTGCCCAGCCTGAGGCAGCACTGGGAGAACACAAAGGTGGAGGGTTTTATCTGCCCTGTTGCTGCTGGGATGGATTAACCTCTTCCTTGCCAAGAACCTGTCCTGATGGCTGCTCCAGCTGCAACAAGGAAGGTTCTGGATGGCTGGTGCAACAGTCTGGGCTTGCATTAGTTCAGCTTCCAAAGGGAGCTGTAGTAAGTGTCCCTTGCTGCAGTGAGCACCTGGGATTGCTGACCCACAAGGGCTCTCCCACCTCTTTATTTTCCCCCTCTGCAAAGGCAAAATGCACTTGTTTTTGACCCACTTGTACAACAGCATGGAGCCAGGCTAATGCCTGGTGGGATGGGCATGAAGCCTCTTCTCAGCTGTGCAGTGCCAGAGGGTTGGGAAGACCCTGCAGAGAGGGGCTCCTCTGCCCCATGTTCTCAAGGTCAAGCTTCTTGGGGCTCTGTTAAGCCTTGCTCCCTCCTTCTCCCAGGCCAGAGAGCTGATCTGCTCACATGTGTGAGCTGGGAGCAAAGCTGGGCTCCAGACACTGGATCCTGGTAGCAAAAATGAAGCTGCTGGGCATGAGTGAGAGGAGATGACGGAGCCCAGAGGACTGGTGGGTAAGAAAAGCCTTCTGTTGCCAAGCAGAGTAGTTTTATTGCAAGTCTTAACAGTATTTACTGTGTTTTCCAAGAGCCCCAGAGCCAGATTTCATGTAGTTCAGCTGTCACTAAAAAGCAAATGTACATTTCTGGCTCTCGTGGCCTTGTTGACATCCTGGAAAATGAGATTTCTGAGTGTCAAAGAGCCAGCAGGCAAATACCCACTCCCCAAAATGTGCTGTCTCCAGATCCCGGAGCAAAACCTGGCGCTTCGGGAAGCTGTGCTTGGGTTCATTGGTACTGAATATCTGCCCAAATTCTTCCTGGCTTGTTCAGGCTGTCTCTGAGACCCACAAGGCTTGGCCTGAAAATCTATTATTCAATGGCATTGATCTTGGTGAGCTGTTCCATGGAATTGTGTTCCTCTCTTTGTTTCCTTGGGCGTTTTCATTCATTCTTTGACATGTGAGCCTGTCCTTTCTGGTCTAACCTTACTGACAGTATCCCCAGGTGGGGTGTCCCTTGTTAGCATGGCTGGAAAGCATCTCCAGGAAGGGGATGAGGAGGGGAACATCCCTCCATCAGACCCGTGGGCAGTGTTGCCCACACCAGCCTTTCTGCTGACAGGATAACAGTGGGACCGTAAGTATGTGGCTTTTTCCCAAGGGATGTGGGGCAGGGGAGTGCCCAGTGCAGCAGGCAAGGGAGCCTGAGCCCACTGCTGGGCATCAGGAGAAGCCTTTGCCAGGGAAAACAGTGCCTGCTCTATTTTTTTCGCCCCCAGTTCCCACGAAGATAATTAAATGAGGGGTTATGCTAGCGGGTGGGGGAAGGAGAAGTGTCAGCCAGCCCTCCCTGGGTGGGGTGCTTGTACCTTCCTTGCTCCCCCCCCGATGCCACCCCTGAGCCGGCATCCGGCCCCGCTCCTCTCTCTGCTTTTTATTTATGAATAAATAATCGGAGAATAAATCAAAGGGCTCTGGCTGCGCTGGCGCTTCCAGCCGCCTCGTTGCTCTCCCTTTATCCAGCCCGGAGCGATGCCTGGCAAAGCGTGCAGCATTCCCTCCCGCTCCCCATTGTCCTCCCCAGCGCCAGCCTGCAGACCTGCCCCCTCCTTTAATTCCCTGCTGGGGGCTGCTGTCCCGGGCCACACAAGTGAAAGCATTCCCGAGGCTGAACAAGATTCCCCGAGGGAAGGAGGGAGGGCGGTGGGAACGGCGCAGGGGAGCCATTTATTATTCCTCACAGACTCGGGCGACTGCACTCCTTGGGGAGGGGATTTGCCCTGGGATGGTTTTGTGGTTCTCCTCCCAGTGCGTTGTGGTGTGTTGAAAGATGTTGGGAGCACGAGGGGAGGGGGGTGTGCAGGGATGCTCTGCAGCACATGGCAGGGTTTCAGTCCAAGCAGGTGTACATTTACTGTCCTTTTCTCCTCGAAGCCAACAGCTATTTGTAAGGAAATATGTCCTGTTTTATAGCAGTTCAAGCCAGTGGCCAGGGCTGTTGTCCTGGGCACGTGGTGGTGTGGAGATGCTTTTTTCAATGTGAACACACCTTCTGACAGCCTTGGGCCGAACAGCAGGGAGCAAAACTCTCCCCTGACCTGACTGTACCTACACAGAGGTGAGAGGATGGAACTGAGGATATCAGGAGCAGGCTGGCATGCTGGAGACTCACTCAGGGATTTGTTGTGTTTCTCAGCCTGCTGTTAATCTCTATTTTGCTCCAAGCAGAGCTCGTCAGTGCCCAGCATCCCATCCCCTTCCTGCTGGCAGTTCCCTGTCCCAGCTGCTGTCCTAGCTCTGGTCTCTTCTGCTCTGGCTCATCCTGGTGCCATGCACTGTTTGTGCTGTAAATGCTTTTTGTGTAGCTGTTGGATGGGAGCAAGAACAGGAGAGAGGGGTGATGGAAAGGAGGCAAACCTGAGCATCTGCAGCTTCCTGGGGTGTTGCTGCTGATGCTGGGGTCGTATGAAGTCTTACTGCAGCACCAAATGTGTGGAAGAAATAAATAGGGTTGGGACACTTGTACAAGAGACCTGGAGAGGGACTTTGGACAAGGGTGTGGAGTGACAGGTCAAAGGGGAATGGCTTCCCACTGCAGAGGGCAGGGTTAGATGGGATTTTGGGAAGGAATTGTTCCCTGTGAGGGTGGGCAGGCCCTGGCACAGGTTGCGCAGAGAGGCTGTGGCTGCCCCATCCCCGGGAGTGTCCGAGGGCAGGTTGGACAGGGCTTGGACCAACCTGGGCTGGTGGAAAGTCCTCAGGGTCTCTTCCAACCCCAAACATTCGAGGATTCTGTGATTTGAGAGCAGAAAAGGGATTGTGTAAGGCCACTTGACACGGAGCCAGATGCGCTGCTGGTTGTCCTCCCTAGGGGCCAGCGAGGCCCCCGTGTGGCATTCTGTAATGGACCAGTGACTGCTCAGAGTGCTGGAGAATGAGTGGAACAGAGCCAGGAAAACAGCTCTGGGACAGAGGAAATGGCACAGGGAGACTCTTGCCTTGACTGATACTGATGCACCACAGCTGAGGGATATTCAGCATTTTGTGGGAAGAGAAGTCACAACAGCAAGGAGCAGGTCTCTCCAAAACCTGGGCTTGCTCCTGACGCTGTAACAGAGTCACCTGCCAGGCTGGAGCAGCAGGGGGGGATTGTGTGTGGCTTCAGTGGGTTTGTGGGTCAAACCCAGCTGGGACCTTACCAGAGCAGCCTGTTGCACCTCTCCAAGGAGGAGCAAGATACTTGGCTTTAATCTTTATGCCTGCTCAAGGGTTTGGGATATAATTTAGCATTTCTGTATGAACTTTGATATCAGTAGATGTCTAAATCTAGAAACACTCTGTGGAAACACTCTGCATCTTTTTAACTTCTTTTTTTTTAAGACTGAGCCAATCAGTTTTGGGTGAAGTTCTGTGCTGCATTAGCCTTCAGCTTCAGGAAACATGAGAAATACATGATGTCATCAATTGTGTATCATCACATGCTTTTGAAATGCCATCAGACTTGCTAAATATTCAGCGTATATTTTCTGTCTCAACAGACTGTGTTGGCTGAAACTGCTTATGCAAATGAAAAGCTGTACCTCTTCAATAGGTTGTTATGAGCTGATCCTGAATAATTGGGGTTGAACGGAGCAGTAGGTGGGAGAAGTCAGCAAAGGCAATAATTAATCATGTGGCTTCACATCTAGCCTGGATGTGGATCCCAGCAAACCCTCTCTGAGGACAGGACCTTCATCCCTAACCATTGCAAACGCCTTGCAGGAGCTCGAGTTATGCAAAATCCCTTTTTAGGTTTTGCTCAGCAACTCCCAAGGGAAGCCTGTTAGAAAGTCTTTTCTCCTCTGAGCCTCTTAGCATGTATTTCTAAACTCCAGCTTATATTAATTCACAGCTGCTTTGTTCATCGACTGAAATGGCTCTTTTTCACCCCGTTTTCCTCCCTCCCTTTCTTCCTCCTCCAGTTCTCCATGTATTTCCAGAGCCCAGCCATGTCCCTTCTTGGCTTTTGTTTTGCTAGACTAAGTGAGCTGAGCTCTTTTCATCTCCTCTCAAAAGGCAAAGCTCTCTGTTTCTTGTATCACCCTTTATTTTTCTTGCAGGTCTTTTTGATCTGAAGTGGACCCAGTCTCCTAAATCACAGCTTTGAAAGCTGACAGAGCCATTCCATGGAGATGGTGGATGCTGGAATGGTGGGTGTGAGTGCGAGGAACCCACATTCCAACCACGAGGAACAAGCCCCAGAGGGAAGCACAGCACTGCCAAAAGCAGCAAGAAACTTATTTTATCCTCAGGCAAGTCCTTGATAACGGAAGAATCTTTCCTGTTGTAAAACAGGATATATGCAAAAAAACTGTAGAATTGATTTATCCAGGTGATTGTTAAGAGTTAATCGATAAAATAAGTTTCCACGTTATTATGAGAAATTAGCTGATTAGAAACTTGATTAATGAGAAGATTTTTCATGACTATAATTAAAGCACTGCATGGCTTCTTGTGTAATTGATATTTAATGCTTACAGGGAAAGCTGGTTGTCTGTAAGAAACAGCGTTGGGTTGGTTTTAGTTCAATTATTCACCTGTGGCTTGGGCAGGGGAGAGGCCACGTGGCTCACCTAACAATGGGGAAAGAGGGAGAAGAGGATGGGGTTCCACTGGTCAGGATCTAGGGAAATGAACCCATGTTTCACAGCCATGTGTGGGATAAAATGGCTGGACTGGGGTCTCCAAGGAGGAGAGACTATGGGGTTGTTTTCTGGGAACACAGGTCCCATTAGTCTAAGCTTCAAAGAGCCAGAAGAAAATCCAGCCAAGAAACAACAACCCAACTTCTGTTGGAGGGTGACACAAGAGCAGGGGCTCATCCTTGCAGTACTGTCTCTGACAAGTAGTGAAAAGTTAAAGGAAACATGGAAAAAGAGGCCTTCTCAGCCAGAGGTGGCACCTTTGTGTTTGATTGTCCTGGAGGAACAGTCTTCGTGGGCTTTGTCTCCGAATTTTGGAGCATTTCCCAAGAGAGGCAGTGGAGCCTCTGCAATGTTGGATGCTTTATGTGGAAGATCTGCTCCAACCCAATGAGCCTTATGGGAAAGAATGACCTATCTGCTGTTCCCAGGGCATCAGAATCCATAATCCCAGGGGTCATCCTTGGCCTAGAGGTCCATTAACTCTTCAGCTAAAACTAATGTGCTGAATCCCACAGAACCACAGGACGGGTCACGTTTGAAGGGTCCACAGAGGCCACCTGGTCCCCCCTCCCTGTTCCAGCAGGGTCATCCCAGGGCACGTGGATTGCATCCAGATGGTTCTGGAATATCCCCAGTGAGGGAGAATCCACACCTTCTCTGGGCAACCTGCTCAGTGCACAGAAAGAAGTTCTTCCTCCTGTTCAGGTGGAACTTCCTAGGCATCAATTTCTCCCCTTTGCCTTTTGTCCTTGTATCCTGGTCCCTTTGCCTTGCAGCTCCTCTGGCACTGCTCAAGGCCTGGAGCAAAACCCGTGACAGGTCCTGTGCCAACTTCAGCAGGTTTTGGGTGACTATGAAGGATGTGAAGGTGTATGATGGAGGTACCAAGCGCTGCTGAGTGTCCACGCGTGTGTTTTCAGACTGTTTCACATTGTGTTATATGATTTTAATTAGATTATTGGGACACAGCAGTGCCTGAAGGGGCCTATAAGAAAAGTAGAGAGACAATTTACAAGAGGCTGGAGTGACAGGATTAGGGGGAACGGCTTCCCACTGCCAGAGGGCAGGGTTAGATGGGTTTAAATTCTTCCCTGTGACAGCTGTGAGGCCCTGGCACAGGGTGCCCAGAGAAGCTGTGACTGCCCCATCCCTGGAAGTGTCCAAGGCCAGGCTGGTTACAGGGCTTGGAGCAACCTGGGCTAGTGGAAGGTGTCCCTGCCCATGGCAGGGGTGGAATGAGATGGGCTTTAAGGTCCCTTCCAACCCAAAACATTTTGGGATCCTATGAAAAATGGACTGAGATAGGGGTCCCCAAAATGTGCAGGTTGTAGGGATGGTGTTTGGAGCATCCTGTCACCCTGACACCTTTCCCATAAAACCCCCATTCCTGGAAGTGTCCAAGGCCAGGTTGGACAGGGCTTGGAGCAGCCTGGGCTAGTGGAAGGTGTCCCTGCCCATGGCAGGGGTGGAATGAGATGGGCTTTAAGGTCCCTTCCAACCCAAACCACTCTGGGATTCTATGACATGCTGTATGCATCTGCTCCACTGAAGAGAAAATGTTTGGTCCTAAGCACCATGTCCTGTGTCCCTTGTAATTAGCAGCATTAATCCATATTTTCTTCCCTGACAGAGGGCTACAGTCCCCACTGCAGCCACCGTGCCAGTGTATGAACACGAGGCTGCTCCTCCACACATCCCAGATCTTGTCCTTGTGTCAGCCAGCATGGGCAGCAGCTGTGATGGGAGCCTGGGGCTGGGCTGGGTTTAGCAGGGAGGCTGCAGGCATCCTCCCAGCCCTCAGCCTGGCAGCATCCATGCAGGGAGCTCACACTCCCCCCTTGATCCGTGCCCTTCTCCTCCAGTCTGTGGCTGTCAGGACGGTGGTTGCTCTGGGTGTGCATTTGGGCAATGAAAGTCACACCTCCCCAGGTGAATCCACAAATCCAATCACAGCCAGCCCCATGGCTGATGCATGATTAACATTTGGGTTTGTTTTGCTCTTCCTGCAAGCAAGAGTGTTTGAAGGTGGGTAGATGGTGCTAAATTGTGTTTATTGCACGTCTCTTGAATATATAACATGCCTGTGTGACCTCCCTGAAGAGTTAGACAAGCCTTTGCACAACATAATAATTCTCCAGCTCTCAGAAATGCATACAAACGTTCTGGTGCAAGGAGAGGAATTTTAGCCCTCCCATGCTGGGTGATGGATGCTGCTGGGGGGCCCAGCAGCTGCCCAGATCCACAGGAGAAGACCTCACTTTTTTTGTCCAGGAGCAAAACGTTAATGAACTCTTCTGGAATGGCAGAGGAATCAGTGGTAGGTTTTAAAGCTGATAGCCCTGATTGCTTTGGAGAGAGATGCTTTGCAAATCCTTGATGGCACAAGCCAATCTGCAGCCTCTTTTTGCTTTGCAGTCAGCCAAACAGCATGAAAGCTTCAGCACACAAAGTTTTCCTGTCATTTTTGTTCTAAAGTAAAGCAATGGAATGTGTGGGCTATGCCAAATCTGCTTTGTTGGGATTCCATTAAATGCTCTTCTTTCCTCTTTTTGTAAGCTGAGAGAATGTACAAATCTTTATTTTCTCTAATTGTAAAACAGAAATGTTTTCACTCTGGCTCCAGATGACATTCTTTGAAAAGTAAACTCCAGAAAACAAACACTTTTATCCTGAAGTATCATCTCAGAATGCTGACTTGTGATTTTGTTAGAAGACATTTCAGTGTCTCACTGCAAGTTAGGAGATGGCAGAATTTTTGAGGGCTCTGGTGTACGATTCTGACTCCAAAATGTGTGTTTCTGGGAAAGGATGGAGCCTCCCAGTAGCTTCTGCAGCCTCTTCCATGGGCAAACTGGGAAGGGAAGCTTTGCTATACAGTAACTGTGTATGTCACGGAGAAGACCCCAGGGGGAAACAGACACTTTGGACTGAAATTGGGTCTTGTCTAAGAGTTACTGATAAAGCTTTTGGCAAATTGAGGCTGCCTATACCCACAGTAGGAAAGACACTAAGCTGTTAGAGACAGCCCAAAGGAGGGCAGTGGAGATGGAGAAGGGTGTGAGGGCACTGAGGCACTTGGTGTGCTCAGCTGGACAAGAGGAGGCTGAGGGGAGACCTCATTGCAGGTCCAACCTCCTCGGGAGGGGCAGAGGAGGGGCAGGCACTGAGCTCTGCTCTGGGGGGACCAGGGACAGACCCAGGGAATGGCCTGGAGTTGTGTCAGGGCAGGCTCAGGTTGGGTGCTCGGGAAANCAGGCTCAGGTTGGATCTCAGGGAAAGGCTCTTCCCCCAGAGGGTGGTGGGCACTGCCCAGGCTCCCCAGGGCAGTGGGCACAGCCCCAAGGCTGCCAGAGCTCCAGGAGGGTTTGGATGATGCTCTGGGGCACAGGGGGTGACTCTTGGGGCTGGTCCTGTGCAGGGCTGAGGGTTGGACTGGATGGTCCTTGTGGGTCCTTCCAACCCAGCAGATTCTGTGATTGATCCCTCCCTGTCTGGCACTGCTACAAGAGCTCACTCTTATTGGCATTGCCTGACTGAGGGACCACTTGCACACCATGGAGTTTGCTCCTTGGCTAATCTTGTTTGGATAGCAGCAGACTTTGGCAGCCACTGCCTCGCTTTGCCTTGCTTCCATCAGCACCCTTCCAGTATTACTTACTCTGGGGTTTGTGCTCAGACAAGATCAGGCTGCAGATTGCTCTTGAAACGGGTCAGGATCCCACGTTTGCCAAAGCTCGGCTTGGGAAGGCGGTTTTGCAGAGAGAAACTTGGCTGAAAGAGCCCTGCCTGTAACCCCAGTTGTATATAAATGTGTCACCTGTAAACCAGCCTGACAGTGTGTGTGTGTGTGAGTGCCAAGAGTCAGGGGTACTGATCTCTCTCCTGGCGCTGGCTCGTGCGTGGCTGCCAGCGCTGCAGGAGCTCAGCTCCGAGTGGAGAAACCCTGGCTGTGCAAATCTCTCCTGGTCCAAGCCCTCATCCAGCTATCCATCAATTCCTGATGAGAAACAGGTTTAGAGGTCTCCCTAAAATACTTGCCACGAGCTTGTGTCTCCCACAGAAACCCGGTGGACTGCACTCAGCGGACGCCGGTTGAGTTGGCTGGACTGGTTGTCTCACTCTGCTGCTCTTATTTATTGCTGTGGTCTCCTGGAGTACATGCTGCCTGCTGGGGGACAGGGAGGCCTTCCAGCCTCTTGAAGGAGAGCAGGAGAAACCGGAGAGCTTGCAAGGCTGGGCTCAAAGTGGCCCTCCAATGAGCTCCCCTGTGTCTGTTGCTTACCTGGATCACGTCGTTCCCCTGTTTTCTCCCTTCTTTATGGGCTCAGCCCACGGACATTGAGCGTTCTGATCCAAAGTCCAGATGTTGGGGAGCAAGTGTGTCACCCTGAGCTGGCCCTGAGGCCTCATCCAGCTCCTTGAATTACTACTTTATGATGAATTGCCACGAACCTACTCATATTTCCATGGCAAGTGGGAGGTTGTTCAGCTTCACTGGCTCGCACGTGGTTGTGGGTGCCTGTAAATCCAGTTTGTGTGTGTGTGGGGGTGTTTGCTGTGCTGCTGTTTTTTGAGGCCCAGCTCAGAACAAAAGCAGTTTCCCTTCGAGGGTTGTGGCAGGGACAGGCCAGCCTGCCTGGCTGTTTGCTGCCAGCACAGCCATACTCGCTTTGGCAATCAGAGAGAAATTTCTTGCTGATCACGAAAGGACAAGAGGGAAGAATAAATTAATTAAAAAGATTTAAAAAAAAAAAAAAAAAAAGTCCAGCTACTTTTCATTTTCCAAAGTGCCCATTTTCTTAACTATTCCTCCAAATTATCATCTCATTAGATTTATTCTGTTTCCTCGATGCAGTTGTTATTCTGTGTATTCCACGTCACTCAGCAAATGTCTCCCATCTCCTTCCAGCCAACTTGAACAATACATTACAATTACATAATTACGCCGTTGTAATCAAATAATTAAGTTGCACATTAAACACGCATTAGAGCTCACAAAGGAAGGAGCTTCAGACACGGGCATGGAACAGGAGGGAGTGAGCCAGTCAGTGTTGCTGCTAATTGCATCTTTTTTAATGACTTGGGGACTCCAGGTTTTTGGTCTCGGGTGACAAAATGGCAGCAGACTGAGACTGTGAGTTTTAAATAAGCACTCGGGCTCCGGGAGCAGAATTCCCTGGGGAGAGGAACGACACTCAGTGAGCAAACACACAGGGAAGAGAGAGGGAATAGCTGTGGAGCCTGTTTATTGAAGTCTATTGAAGCTCAGAGTCAGCTCTCCCAAGAGGAGGACACCTGTTCCTTCCCATTGTGGCACTCAGTTGGTCTGGGAGGAGAAGGTTCTGAAGTCTTTGGGGTGTCATTATTTTAGAATGGGTCTGTGATGTCTTTGGGATGTCACTATTTTAGCAGTGGGTTTGGGGTGTCATTACTTTGGCAGTGGGGCTGGGGTTTCTTTGGGATGTCATTATTTAAGAAGTGGGTTTGGGATTTCTTTGGGATGTCACTGTTTTAGCAGTGGGTTTGGGATGTCATTATTTAAGCAGTGGGGCTGGGATGTCTTTGGGGTGTCACTATTTTAGCAGTGGGGCTGGGATGTTATTATTTTAGCAGTGGGGCTGGAATATCTGGGATGTCACTATTTTAGAATGGGGTTGGGATGTCTTTGGGGATGTCATTATTTTAGCAGTGGGGATGGGATGTCTTTCGGGTATCATTATTTTAGAATGGGGCTGGGATGTCTTTGGGGTGTCACT
>VXBX01001485.1:74824-149373 GCA_013400415.1 Scytalopus superciliaris | reverse complement strand
GTGAGGTGTGTTTGGGGTTTCATTATTTTAGAATGGGGCTGGGATGTCTTTGTGGTGTCATTATTTAAGCAGTGGGGCTGGGATGTCTTTGGGATGTCACTATTTTAGCAGTGGGGCTGGGATGTGTTTGGGGTGTCATTATTTAAGCAGTGGCACAGGAGGAGTGAATAAGTCTGTGGGTAGTTCATAGATATGGGTGTTTCTCCCTTTTTGGTTTGTTGCTGTAGGAAAAATAACACTAAACAGATCCAGACCCGTGTTCTGGCCTCACCCTGACTCTAATTTGCCCCCACTCAGGGCAGGTGGCACCCACCATTCCCTGTTCAAGGGAGATCCAAGAGGCAAAAGCTGTGGTGCCACTGGTCCCGATTCAAACCCTGCAGGATGAGGTCTAGGCTGAAAGATGGCCCTAGTCATCGAAATCTGCCTTTTGATACAAATTTGGATGAATTTTTCAAGGGATTCTGTGTGAGTATTGGACAAAACCCCTCTGACTGCCCTCCTGGCTGATGTCTCCTGTGGCTGGGAAGTGGCAGCAGGAGCTGAGGGGATGTCTTTATTTTGCTTCCCACCGGGTTTCAGAAGAGGGCTGGAGAACAAGGTGCACACTTCATCTTGCATCTCTGCAGCAGTGGTTGCCATCTAGGGAAACTAGAGGTCAAACTGAAACAGAAATAGCAGGCCTGGAGGAAGGATTCTCTGGAGGAGAGTAAATGTGTTTCCAGTTTGATATGCCAAGTTAAAAGGGTCTGTGTGGTGGGTCTTTGCAAGTAGAAACACGGTCCCCTCCTAAAATCGCTGGTTATTAAGTCTCTAAGAATTTTTTTTTTTTTTTTTAATGGGAACTCTAATCTTGCAATTAAAAGCCAATGTTTGTGCTCAGTAATTGCACAGAGGGGAAAAAGAACGTTCTCTGATGCATGAATAAGCACTAGAAGGAGAAAAGTGTTTATAAATCAGGAAACAATGAGTTGCAGCAGCCTGGCAGTGACCTGAAGGACGGGGTGCCTTTGGCCTCTTGGGAAATGGAAGTGGCTGAGGCAGCTGAGGAGGGAGGAGCAGCAATGGGGGTCCATCAAACCACTTGCCATCACTCTGGTACCACTCCCATCACTCTGCAGTGGCTGTTCAGGCCCTGGGGGATGAGCAGAGCCCTCCTGGGCTTCTCACCGTGCCACTGTTGTGTTTCACAGCCTGTTCCAGAGCTCTGTGCTCCCCCCAATTCCTCAGAGCTGCCCTTGTGCCATCACACAAACTGTGCCTATCCCAGGGAATATTCTAGCACATCATCATTTCTGCTCCATGGGGTGGGAAGGGGAGAGGAAGGCATGGTGCAGAAACACAGAAACTCCACTCCAGCCACAGTTCAGCACCGTATTTTTCCCTAAATCTTGGGAGGAAAGCATGATCCTGAGGAATTTGCCCACATCCTTGCTTTGAGCGTGTGTACCTGTGCTTAAATAAAACAGTGCTGAGCTTCAGAGAGGAGCTCTTTGCTGCACTGAATCTGATTGACCAGGTGCCTGCACCGTGTATAGACTTCACAGTATCTAAATCGTGCAGATTAGATAAGGTGGTGTTTAAGAGGGGAAAAAAGTCCAGCTATAGAAAGAAGATGCAATTTGATGAGTAGATCCAAGGCTGTAAGTGGTGATCGAATGTGCTATAAACAATTTAGGGCTTGGGAGAAGGCCAGTGCTGCTGGAGATTCATTTGCAGTCCAGTGTTTGCTCTCTAATCCACTAGGAAGGAGGAGAAAAAGTTCTGGGAAGGGTGATCTTTCACTCTGAGTGCTCCTCATGTCATCTTCAAAGATGTCTGGGCGTCTCTGTATCCATCTACTATTGGGGATATACTTAAAATAATTTTGTATGTATATAGACACTAAAGCACCAGAGCTGTGAGTTTATCCAGCCCTCCTGCTCCTGTTGGTTCTTTGTGTGTGCATCTGTCTTGTTTAAATCTTGTCCTCTCTGTTGTGTCCACACCAGGTGAGTTGCAGGGGATACCTGAGTGAGCTCCCAAGGCACCTCTGGGTGTTACAGCTGAAGTGTGGCTTCAAAACCACACTCCCCCTCAGCTCCTCATGGACCTACTTCTGCAGGTTTGCTTTTTACATGGAGTCTCCTTAAGAATTTCTGGGGTTTTCTGGGTGCATGAATACACTTGGCTCTTTTGAGCTCCCTGTGCTGCTGACTGGAAAGGGATGCTGGAGGCTCTTTGGAGTATTCATGTTTTCTTACAGCTCTGGTTCTGGGACTTGAGTGTATATAAACTCCTGCTAAAGGAAAAAGGGATTCTGAGGAGAAAGAAAAAAAGGAAAGCCTGGGAGGTAAATGTTGGATGTCCTCTGAGGGTATGAAATGAGCGAAACTCCCATCCTTAGGCTTTTTGGATAGTGAGAGATGGGATTCCCACGGGGTGACTGTGGAGATGTCCATGGGGGCAGATCTTCAAGTCTTTACTGTCTGAAATATTCATGAGCTTCTGACTTCTTGAGAGTTTCCTTTTCAGCCAGAAAAATCCCCAGCAAGCAGTAAATAATTGTGTGACACATGGAACCAGGGCCACTCACTTTCTTCTGGGGACAGTTTTGGCTTCGGTTTAACGGCACCTACAAATCTGAAATACCAGAGCCCTTTGCAGAGTGGAATTTCTGGTTGCTTGAATGCTTTTGCTCCCCTCTGTAAATCTGTGTGGACAGGCGTTTTTCTTGCTGTTCTTTATTTCCTCCCCTGATTTCTAACCTGTCTCCTCATTTGTTTTATGCCCCTGTCCTTCACCAGCATGACAACACCTCCTCATACAGCGTGGGCTGCCGATTCTCTTCTTTGCTCTTTACTCCTTTTTTCCAGCTCGTTAATGAAGAGGTGACAAAAGACGGCTCTGAGAGTGATCTCTGCCAAAGCCCACCAGGCACATTTCCCCATCCTGACACTGCTGTTTATCACCGTGCCTGGTTTATGGGTCTCTACTCCCCTTCTGAAGCACACACCTTTTCTCATGTCCACGTTGATTTGAACGGAGCCTCAGAGCGATCTTTCCTGGGATGCTGGATCAAATATCTTTTTACAGCTGAAATCCAGTTTGCTACTTCAGTTGGATGGAAGGACTGAGGATGTTGACTAGGGAGGGGCTGAAAAATTGGGGTTATTCCTATTTCAGGTTGTGCTTGTTGTGTAACCTGCTGAGGACAGCTCAGCCTTGGACAGCTTTTATGGCATGTGTCCCCATCCTGGTGGTCTCTGCTCTTGGTAAGTGGCACTGGCAACAGCTCTGTGTCTTGGCCAGATAAACCTGCTCCTCCCTGGCCAGAAGCAACAAGAGAGGCTTGGCAGGGACAGGCACCCTGCTCCTCAGTGTCCCCATCACAGGGATGGGCTGTCTGGGTGGATGGAAGGTGAAGAACCTCTGTGTCCTACAAAGTGCAAAGGGGGAGGAGTTTAGGAGTTTTTGAGCAAAGAGAGCTAAGGCAAAAGGTTATAACAGTGTTATCCACCCAGCCCATCCCAGCCAAAAGCCTCATTCCTTGAGAGGCCTGGTCTGTGACCATCCCATGCCCTGACAGACCCTTCTGGGGAGTGGTTGCTGTGAGTGAGGTGAGAACAGGGCAATAAATTCCATATGACAGGTTTCCAAAAGAAGAATGTGTTGGTTTTCCTCCCCTCCCTTGACTGGGGCAAGGCTTGGGCACTGGGAGGAAGCCTTTGCCTGTCCCTCCTTGGAACCAGCAGGATGTCCCAGTGCCCCCAAGAGCCCCTGCTCATACCCTGGCAGAGTCAGGATTTACCTTATGGCATCTGCTTATTTCTCCCTCCTCCCTAATTGGTTCCGTTAATTTATTGTGGACAGGAACTTGTTCTGCCAAGTGCTAATTGCAAAGGTTATTGTTCCTGCCCTTTTCAGAGCACAGCAGGAAACCCTTCAATTCCATCACATGGAAAACAAGACAAAAAACCCAGAAGTTTTCAGACTGGATGTGAGCCCATCATCCCGTAAGGGGTTTGTGCCACAGAGAATGGGCTGCCTTGCCACTTCCTTCCACTGCAGAGGGAAACCCCCTGTCCCTGGGATGTGGGATTGGGTTCCTCACCAAGAGTCCTTCATCCTCTGTGTTCCTCAGCTCTAGAATTCAGAGGTAGGTGCATTCCAAAGGCTGGAAGCTGGTGAGGTGATGCCATCCCCTCTGGGATAACCTCTCAAGCAGCACCTTTCCAAGGAGCAAGCCCAGTCTGGCACAGGGGAGTGGCAGTTTGTCCCCAGCTGTGGTTCCTCAGGGTGGCTGGCACTGCCATCTCCCCTCTGTGTGTGATGCATGGCAGTTCCCAGGTTAGCTGAGCTGGCCACAGTCTTTTCCCTGGTGAAGGGAGCCAGACACACTAATCCAGGAGGGTTTTCCCAGCTGCAGAAATCAGGGACTTCTCCAAAGCCAGGCTTCTTCCTGGCACAGAGAAGAGGAATCATTGCTGCTTGGCCATTTGCTGACAGGGCTTCAGCATCTGCTGGATTGCCCTGGATTTGATGGTGGGCACCATGCCTGGCACTGCAGTTCTGTTGAGCTCTGGAGGTGAAAAGCCCAGAGTCCTTTGAGGAGGCAGGTGCTGGAGAACCTGGTGGAGCTCCTCCTCCTCCTCTGCTTGTCCATAGGTGTTCATGCCACGCCTGAGAGCATCCTTTGCCTGTGTTTTCCATGGCCTCTGCCCCCTGGGGCTCTGTGTTTGCTAGGCCAGGCTTTGTTCCCACTGCAATGTTTACTCTGGCTCATTTCCTGTTTATCTCATATCATGGCTGGTGTTTGTTTTTGTTCAGCAGCTCAGAAGCTTTTGGAAGTGAGTGTTTATAAACAGAGGGATGTTTGGGGCCCTATTTAGATCCATCAGCAGACTCCAGGGGTGTTTTACACAGATTATGGCTCTGACTTTGTACAGTTTCTTCTCTGCTCTGCCCTCTGGCCCAATATCCTCTCGTTCAGTGTTTTTCAGGATGCTCAGACTTTCCCCCTCTCTCCTGTCTCACTCCCAGCAGGCACCCAAAGCCAGCCACCCCTCCCTGGACAGATAAGCACAGAGTAACAGATTAATGACACATATTTCATGCCATTCCAGTCTAGTCTAATGAAACGCATGATAAATGTTTTATCATAAGTTTCATCAGTTTCCTCTCTATAGAAAGTCTGGCTGGCACCTGTGGGCAGCACTTTCACGTGAAAGAAGCACAGTTAAAATCCAGATTTCAGGGAAGAAGTGCATATATCATATTTAAAGGAGCTTTTGGGCTTAAGATATAAAGGCAAATTACATTTTATCTTGCGACTTTAATAGCTAAGGAGCTGCATCTCTGAGCTGTGCACAGCAGTGAGGGCGACAGTGGCAGCTCAGGCAATATGTGGGACAGAGTGCCAGCCATATGTGTCGCCATATCTCACACCCAGCCTTGCAAGTCATTGCTTTTTATTGAAGGCATGAATTTGCCAGCATGTCAAGGCTGTCTTGTGCACTTTTGAAGAAGTGCCATGCTGCCTGTAAGGCCCAAAGGCTGGGCCCAGGAGGGGAGCAGGCACTGCCTCCCCAGGTATCCCCTTTGTGCCCTGGGGATGGAGCCTGGGCTCCACTTCAGCACGTGGCCTTTTCTTTCCATAATTCCCTTTTCTTCCTATGTGTGCCAGGCTTCCTTCCTTCTGCCTTCATCCTCATGCTTTCCATCTGTCCTTCCTCACAAATTCACATAACTTTTCTTCTCAAATTTTGGCTGAGCTTCCCTGTCTTTGTGTTGGGTGCTTTTCAAAGCCTCATGGCCAGGGTGAAAGTTTGACCCATGAATGCACCGTGATGCAGCAATTTTTTGTATTGCTGATCAGAGGATGGACTCCAGGCATGTGTATCTTCCAGATATCCCAGGGCTTTCCCTTAGAGCTCAGTGTGTGCTCTGGAAGCAGGCTGTAGGAGAAAGGCAGCTCCATGTGGTGTATTAAATGCATGTTGTTTCACAAGCCTCAAATTGAGCAAAAATGCTGGTAAGTTGGAAAAAAAAAATACAGTCACAAAGAAATCTTTCTTGGTTATTCAATTTGTGCAATACCTTATTAAAGGGGAAAAAAAGGACTGTTATCTGCCTTGTAAAGGTTAATATAATAATAAGCAGATACTGAATTCTATTGAGATGAACATGATGATTTATTGACCTGAGAGGTAAATATTCAGTGAAGCAAAGCCAGGGTCAATACTCACCACGAGGAGAATTAATTCTTGGATTTTCTGCAGTGGGGAGACCAGTGACCACTGAACATCAGCTGCTTTGGTGTTGCCTTTTGCCACCTCAGTGAGACAGCTGAGTGTGATACACTCCCAACGGGTACTTCATGTTCTAGAGAAAACTTCAATTTAGTAATGTTTCCTTTGGATACTTTTGTCCTCCAAAATATTTGGTGAGGCATTTAAAAGCATTTTCTTAAGAACCAACCAACAGTAAAAACGACTCGTTTTGGATTGCCAGATGTATTTCTTGACTAACTGATAACACTTTTATTGTGTTTTAATTTGCTTTATTAGAGGAAGGCTCGGCTTCCAATTTCCGAGCCTGGCAGCTCAAAGCCGCTCACACGTGTTCGTGCTGATTTCAACCCCCTTTTTCGTGTCTGAAATGCCTCGATGTAGAAAGATCGAGTAGTTCTCGTGGAGAGAGGCAGGCTGGGAATGCTGCAGCTCCTGCTTTGCTGGGCCCCAGGGATGCCCCCTGGCTGTGTGGGGGGGATAACTGGTGCCTGTTTGGGCTGTGCTGGGTGTCACTCTTCTCCAAGCAGCATTAGGTGTGTGCTCCTGCCTTCCAGGCTGGGACTCACGGGTGTTTTCTGCCTGGTTGCACCCAAAATGTTGTCGTGTGAGATGAGATCTGTCAGCTGCTCTCACCTGGGTGAGAAATGGAAACTTCTGTCTTGTAACGTGCCAGGGGCTTGTTTGACTGGGGCTGGGGTGGTGGGAACTGTGAATACACTTGGTGGGAGGAGGGAGAGGAATTACACTTCTCCAAATTGAGCAAAGTGACATGGAGAAGGATATTATTTTAGAAAGTTTATCTCTTTTGTATCTATGGTGACAAGATCTTTATCGGGGTAAGACAGACTCACGGGCTGTCTGCTCCTTGTTATCTCGGTGTAGGATGACAGTATAAGTATCACGTCTAGAAATGTTATCTATCCTTTATTATTTCACTTGTGAGGGGCTAACAGGAGTGTTATCAGGGTGTTTACAATCAAAACACGTGCAGCTCAAGTGATAAAAGGGAGAACAGACATCTGATCTCCAAGGATATGAAGACAATGCAGCCTTGAGCAGGAGGAGATGGATCCTATTATTGAAAATGGTTTGGCAGGCTGGGAATGGACAAACAAGTTCAGATCATAAGCTTGAGACATGGGTTTGGGGGAGAGGCACACACTCAGGCACACAAAATGAAAAGGTGATTGTATCAGCAGCACTCTCAGCTAAAAGAGAAATATTTTCCAATAAAATTTTTATTATTTTTTTTTTTTCCCCTTTCTGTACTCTCTTCTCCCTTGGAGTGGTGATATGGAAAGCTGTCGGGACCAGCAAGTGGAGCAGAGTTTCTTCAAGTCAGTGAGGATCTGAGAAAGCATAGCCAGGCTTGGAGGGTGGAGAGCAGCCAAGGGCACTGCTCAGGGAGTTAATGAACTCCTTATCTTGCCGGGGTCAGTGCTGTGTTAATTCAGGGAGTGCACACACAGAGGGTTAGTGGTGACCATAAACCTTATCTGTGACCTCCTTAGGGACAGAGAAGCTAAATCCCTAAGGGACTTAGAAATCTGATCTGGGAAGCTTCTGCTGCTGGTAATTGAGAGGAGTTCAAAGACGTTCTGGACATCAGGCTCTCATTAGTTTACAATTGTAGCAAAGCAGGTGCCAAGTGGTGTTGAATTCTTTATCTCACATGTATAACCCTTGTTTTTTAACGATGGGGTTCTGCAGAACTCCATCCAAATCCAGCTCTTACTCCCAGAGGTGGTTGTGCTCTTGGCTGGAATCCATTGCCCGGTTTTCTCCTGTGTTGTGGAGGATATGGCAGGAACATCTGCCTTCTTTCCACTATTGATATCAACCTTCTCCAAACCAAGCTCTGTGCCTTCTATCCCACAAAATAACATGATTTTCCATCATCTTTTCTCACTTGTTTGTCTGTCCCAGGATGGGATGGGACACAGAAGTTTATGTCCTCATATGGAGAGCAAGCAGAAGGGTCTGCGGTGGCCTCTGAGCTGGGAGGAGACCCGAGGTGGAGCAGAAATTCCAGTGCCAAGTGTCCCTCTCTCCCTTGGGAAGGGGATGGGGAGGGTGTAGGGTGTCCCTGTGGGACACAGATGAGGGTTGGGTGCTGTGAGGGATTGTGGAGGATGAAAATAGTGGGCTCCTACTGCCAACCCCACCTTGGAGCATCTTTGTGGGGGCTGGCAGAAAATGGGAAGCAAAGACCTGCTCCAGGAAACAGGAGGGAATGAACATTGGCTTCTGGTGAGCACCTTTATTCTGCATTGGCCTGTCTGCTTAACTCCATGTTCATCTTGCTTTGAGTATCACGTCAATCAAGCTCCTTTCAACCTGTCATATGGTTCTCCCATCGCTCTCTAACAGCCCCTCCTCACCTGGAGGAATCTGCAGTGAGTGCTGTGCCTTGTTTAGCAGGAAGGAACTCTGGTTGTGTTCCATGGTGGGGTTTTTTGTGGGAAGCCCCAGCTCTGGAGGCCCACTGGGGCCATTTTGTGCAGTAATGGATGGCCCGGTGCTCCTCTCCTGCCCTTCATCTCTCACACCTTTAATTGCACTTGTGTGTCTGAAGCGTATGGAATTCATTATCCAGCAAACAATGTCCTTTGCAATATCAGCCTTAATTAACTGCTCCCCTCTGTATTTTCCAGCTCTTATCCTCTCCAAATCTCCATGCTGACACGAGCTGACGGCCCCCCACATGCATCAGTGCCAGCCAGTGAGCCATGACCAGATAAGAAGAAATGGAATTCCTTATCTCTTTTTTATAAACACATACACATGCACACACAAACACACAAACCTGGAAAAGGTCAAGGTTACTGGGAAGGGAGAAGGCCCTTGAAGACAACAAAACCCCTTCTCTTTTTAAGTCTCCATAGCAACCAGATGGAGCATCATGGGATGTCGAGATGAGAGAGGACTATTCTTTCCCTACAACACTCTTTCCACTTCATTAGACTCTTTATCAAGTATCTCTGCACTGGGCTGAGGATCTGGTTTTGTGTCGGGGAGCAGTGCAGAGGACTCAAAAGCATGCTGACCTTTTCAGTGGGACTTTGGGAGTTCCTTGTGGGAGTTGCATCCTCTTCCCTTGCCTTCCTCCCCCACAGCCCCCTTGTCTCCAGTTCACATGACCTTCTAATCAAAAGCCCTGTGGCTGGTGAGGTATGAAGGGTTTCTTTAAAAGGAGAGGGGGGGAAAAGAAGAGAAGAGTATGAGAATGTCCTTCAGTGGCACTGGAGGTGTCAAGACCCGGCTGTCAGAGCTGTGCATCTGCAGGGAAGATTAATGAGCCTGCTTAGAGGAAATCCAAATAAAAACAGAGGAGAATAAATGCCAAGTGACTGTGTGGGTGATGAGGGGAAGGGTGAGGAAGGAGCAAAGGAGTGTGACAGGGCAGAAGTAGATATTCCTCAGCCTTGTAAGTGTTTGATTCCCCATGGAAGAGTCAGAATAGGAAAGATCTTTGGATTTTGTCCTGTGGTTTCAAAGTGTCACAGCTGTGTGTGTGGGTCTGAGAGTGTGCTATACAGTGCTGGCTGGACTAAGGCAAAATCACTGCATTTTTATTTTCCCTTCCCTGGGAAAGAGTTCACCATGCAGGAGAATTTGGTGTTTGGCTTCTGAACACTTGGCCTGCATTGTCCTGAGGGTGTCTGGAACTGCTTTGCAAACGGAATTGCTGTTGTTCTTGGGAAACATCAATGCCTGTTTTATGTTGGGCAGTGGCTTGTAATGCTCCTTGGAGACAGGCTTGGATCTGTGGTGGTTAGGAAGGGTTTCAAACCTTGCTGCGGATGGTGGGATTGCACTTACTTGCACCACAGGAGAAACTGGACCTTGGACCTGGCCTTCCATGGAGAGCCAGGGCACTGTTAGTACCTTTTTAAGATGATCCTCCGGATTTCCACTTCTTCCAGGGAGCCATTACTTCATAGTTTGCAGCTTAATTTGAGCAGATTCACACCACGAGTACCCAGCTGAGCATCTTATGGGCTGAAACTGTGTTTGAAACAGCATGGAGCACACAAGGAGAGGGCCCTGTTGGTGTGGATGGCTGAGGAGTCATTTCAAGAAGTGTTTGTACAGAGTGCTAAGGCTGGGCATGCTCAGAGTGTGTGCTCCTGAGCTGTAAGATTTACATGGGTGTTTTAGGGGGGGGAGAACCATGAAAAAAAAACCCCAAAACTCTGCCTTCCAGTAGGAGTCGGACTATGAATATCCCACTCCTGCTGTCTCAATCCTCACAGGAGTAATTTGAAGTGGGAAATCCCATTAAGTCATAATAGGGCTCTTAAGTAGTTCCCTTGGATGAATTTGTGGCACTCTGCACTTCCCATAATTCCCAAGACACAGAAGAGGAAACTGAGGTTAAGTGACTTAGCCAAGGCCACTCAGCAAATCAATAACCACTCCAGCACCTCTCCTGGTGCCTCTGTGTGTCTGTGCCTTCAGTGAGGACACTGCCAGCATTGGCCAAAGGGGAATAATCACTGCCACCACTGTCCCAGCCCCAGCCATGGAAACCTGGGGTCTGAAATGCTGAATTATGTGGTTAAAAATGCACATAAAACAGTTTGGTGATGTTAAGGAATGGTTGGGTTTGTGTTCAGTCTAAACTTGCTTCCCTTGGGTGGCTGGTCCCAAGGAAAAGGGTTGTTTGTCCTGGGATCAGGCAGGTTGGCTGTAGTTATTGTGCCAGTTCATCTCTGTGTTGTCTTTATCATAGAATCACAAAATGGTTTGGGTTGGAAGAGCCCTTAAAGCCCATCTCGTCCCACCCCCTGGACAGGGACACCTCCCACCAGCCCAGGTTGCTCCAAGCCCTGTCCAACCTGGCCTGGGACACTCCCAGGGATGGGGCAGCCACAGCTTCTCTGCCCAACCTGTGCCAGGGCCTGCCCACCCTCACAATTTCTTCCTGATGTCCAATCTAAATCTCTGTTAAGTTTAAGGCCATTCTCCCTTTGTCTCTTGTTTTTCTTGCCGGCACAGCTCTCTGGAGTCACACAGGACTGGGAGAAGCTGGATGCAGACATCTGGCACTGCCCAAGAGGGCAGTTTCTCCCTCTGGCAGTGCCCTGTTTCCCTGTTCTTTTCCTGCAGCTTTTCTGTAGCTAATTCACAGCTCTTTGAATTGCTGGTCCTGCTCTTGCTGTTGTGGTCGGTGCTTGATGATCTGGCTCCCTTTCTTTTGCCAGGAAAACAGCACAAAAGCATAGGGAATAAACACAACCTGTGTGTTGGGATCAACCCACTGCCATGGGGCTTTGCTGTGTTTCCTGCAGTGCCTCCTGTGTCCTCTGGTGCCCTCCCTGTGGGAGGCTGGAAAGGAGAGGTCAGTGATAAGATGTTCTCTGTGCCAGGCTCCTGCCAACTTTGCTGTAAGGTCTCTGAAGGATGGCATGTATTTCACATAGAATCGTAGAATTGATCAGGTTGGAAAAGCCCTCAGATCATCAAGTCCAACCCTTGGTCCAACTCCAGTCCCTTTACAAGCCCATGGCACTCAGTGCCATGGCCAATCTCAGTTTAAAAACCTCCAGGGAAGGTGAATCCCCCCCCTCTCTGGGCAGGCCATTCCAGTGCCTGAGCACTCTCTCTGAGAAGAATGTCTTTCTAATATCCAACTTAAGTTTGCCCTGGCAGAGCTCAAGCCCCCTTGTCCTATTGCTGCCTGCCTGGGAGAAGAGACCAACCCCCCCCTGGCTGTAACTCCCCTTCAGGTGGTTCCAGAGAGTGATGGGGTCACCTCTGAGCCTCCTCTTCTCCAGCCCAAACCCCCCCCAGCCCCCTCAGCCTCTCCCCACAGGGCTTGTGCCCCAGTCCCTTCCCCAGCCTCGTTGCCCTTCTCTGGCCCCGCTCCAGCCCCTCAATATCCTTCCTGAGCTGAGGGGCCCAGAACTGGACACAACACTCAAGGTGTGGCCTCACCAATGCAGATACAGGGGCAGGATCCCCTCCCTGGGCCTGCTGGCCATGCTATTTTTGATCCAGGCCAGGATACCATTGGCCTTCTTGGCCCCCTGGGCACACTGTTGGCTCATGCTGAGCTTCCTGTCAATCCAAACCCCCAGGTCCCTCCCTGCCTGGCTGCTCCCCAGCCACTCTGTCCCCAGCCTGTGGTGCTCCAGGGGGTTGTTGTGGCCAAAGTGCAGGACCCGCCACTTGGCCTTATTGAACTTCATCCCATTGGAATCAGCCCATGTCTCCTTCTCCCTGTTGTTCAGCATTTCTGCACGTTTGCCACTTGCCAGACCTCTGGCATCCCTACTCCTGTCCAACTTAACCTGCAGGAAAAGACCTTTTGGGAATACTGCAGGTAGAGAGTGAGGATGAAGATCAGCCTCCTGCATTATCTCCCACAGCTTTATGGCTTTCCACCTCCTCCAGGAATGCCTTTGCCTAATCCAAGAGCCCCTCTGTGTCCTGTCCCTGGTGCTGTGCCTGCACTGCCAGCACTGGGCTCCTGCTCAGCCTTCCCCAGCAGCAGAGAGGGCAGGGTGACACGGGCACTGTTGTCTGCCCACCCTGCTGGGCTGATGGTTGGGAGCTCCTGCAGAGGAGAGCTTGGTCTTGGACAGCTCCTGGAGGCTGTCCAGGCCTGGCTTTGAAGGCAGCCAAGTGTTTAACTTGTTTTGATGCTTTTCATGTCTTTGAGGAGTTTTCTGTGTTTATTTTGGGGTGATAGGCCAGCACCCCAGCTGATGCTGGGAGGGTGCTCTGGGAGGGAGGCAGCCCCGAAGACAACCCTCCTTTCAGCAGCGCATGGCAAAGCTCTGGTATTTCACATTCAGTGGGAGGCACAGGAGATATTTTGGACTGCAAACTGTGGCTTTAAAAAACCCACTCAGCAGCGATTTGAGGTTTTCTTCTCGAAGCCTTCCTGACTTTGAATATATATTGCGTCTGTTTTTGTGAGCAGGCTCTCCAGCAAGACAGACCTGTTCCAGGGATTGTTGTGCCCGCAGGTATCAGCTGTTCCTTTTGTATTTGGGACGACTTAGGCCCCCATTCCCTGCCATCCTACGGTTTCATTTTACCTTCCTTCACATCGTGGCATTTCAGAGAAAGCTCCTTGTTTTATAGAGCAGCTGTGTTGTCTTAATGCAGCTGTAATGTGTGTTTGTCCAGGTGCTGCCTTTGGGGCACAGCAGGACTAGGAAGATGTTTTATTAGATCATTCCCAAGTCCTAATAATCTCTGAGTCTCTCTAGGATCTGTGGATATCAGCTGTGCTCCTTTCGCTTCGTGGGATGGGGTTGGAACCTGAGGATGGGAAATCACTTGTGTGCGATCCTTTCTCTGCCTCGTCTCGGTGTTACCTCTCCCCTCCTGACGTTTCCAGCAGCCAAACAGGAGTTAGTCCTTGTATTCCAGACCTTAGACCATGTTGGGGGAGTTCCAACACAGCCTAGCAGCTTCAGAGAGGATCCTACCCGCTTGTTTGTGGAACTTGCTGGTGGCACTGGAGACTTTTCCCTGCAGCCTGGATGGCAGGGAATGTTCCCATTCCTGCACCACCGAGTGCCAGCAACGAGACTACGGTAAGGCTGCCACTTGCCTGGCTCCAAAGTGTGCGTTTTGTGTGTGTCCTGCTGCCAGAGCTGGAGTTTGGATGTGCACTCTGCTGGAGGGAGTTCCCTCAGTGGCATGTCAGTGCTTGTTTTTATTGTGAGGCTCCCCTGCCTTGCACCTTCCCCTGTGATGGGGACGTTTCTGGATCCGAAATGTCCACTGCTCTCAGAATGGTTTTTCTTTTTGTGGACTGCATTCCCGGGATATATTGCTGTTGGAATATATTGCTGTATCACTCTGCTCTCCCCCCCAGTCCTGGCTGTAGTGTGCCTGAGAGCCATCCCGCTCCTGCAAACACCGTTTGATGTTTCCTCTCGCAGGGCTGATGTGGGGATTGTGGAGGTCACTCCCTCTTTCAGTTTCTCGTTGTGTGTGTGTGCTGCACATTCATCTCCTGCAGCTTTTGCACCACAGCTTTGGGGATGAAGTTGTATTTTAGGCTCACATAACATCTTCTGTGCTGACTGTGCCACTTAGTATTTCAGTGTGTACTTTCCCTTGGCTTTCAGCTCAGAACTCGTATTGTCTTCGTGGTGTTGTGACTGGCAGAGTCATTTTAATTTGGCTCTATTTTGTCGCAGCTTTGTTTCCTTCCTCGCAGAGCATCGGGGAGGTCTTTGCTGTCCAGCACATTCACTGCTGTCATGCGTCACCAGCCCTCTGCCTGCTTGTTTGTGAGCTGCTGGTTTCATACAACTCAGCCTTGAAAGGGATGCAAATCATATCCTTGGGCTGTTCTGATCCATGTTCCAAGCAAATGTGTGCACTACTGTGTTGTCCCAGCAGCTTCTCACCCCTTTGTTAAGCTGTTTTTAGCAATGCTTACGGTGTTTAGGGTAATGCATAGTGGGTTTTCTCCTTCCTCGCTGATTTCATACAAATCTCCATTCAGGGAATTTCCTGCAGCTTTTTACTTGATTGTGTTTATTTCAGTTGTTCTCAAAGGCCACCCACGAGTTGGACATCACGGAGCTGGACACGCACCAGGGGAGGGAATGGATGTGATCCAGACAGATGTGACCCCAGAATGTGGAAAGCCCCTGTGACAACTCTGACTCAGCCCTTGAGATGCCCAAAGAGGGGCAAGAGGACAAGAGGAGGGAGACCTTCTAGACCAGGGGCCAAGCAGGTAAGCTGGATTTTGCCTCCAGCCCAGGGAGCTGCTCATGGTGTGGTTCGGAGCAGTGTCCTGTGTCTCGTTGCTCCCTCTGGGTGGGATCATGTCTTTGCTGGAGACTTGAGTGCTTTCCCTGAGCTGTTGGCTGAGTCAGCTTTGCCCACTCCAGGCCCCCCCAGCTCAGATTTCAGATCCTGCATCCAGGGGACATTTTCTGGGTCTCCCCTTTGGACTTTTGCATCTTTTGTGCCTGTAACACACAAAGCAAAGGGTCCCTCTTTGCAGGTTTGCTCTGTGTGGTGGCTCATTGTGCTGTTCAGCAGCATGAAGGTACATTTAACATCAGTCTCCAGGGGCAGAGAGGGACACCTGTAGCATCTGAGGTTCATGTGGGTCAGAAAAGGCTGTGTGGAGCCTGTCCAGGGTTGCAGTGTGTTTTCCTCAGCTCTCTGCTGTGTGATTTGCTGTGTTGCTCTTGCAACACGACACAGCCATTCCCCAGCACACTTCAGCAGCGTCTTTGCTGTCACTTTGTTCTCTCCTTTATCCAGCCCCTCTTCCACTTCCCAGTTTTCCCACAGTGAGCTACAGAGCCTCCAATTGCTGAGCACAACCCTTTTCATTGCACCTGCTCAGGGACAGGGGCTGGGGTTCAGCCCAAACTGTTTGTTTGGGTTTTCTTTCTTGTCACATTCGTACCTTTCCACTTTCATGTACCTGCGGGAGCTGATTCGCTTGTGCCACCGAGTTCAGTCTCCAAACATAAAAGCAGAGAAAAGTCAGGACAGACAGGCATTTAAGCTTTCTTCTTCCTCCACACCTGCTGTTCCTGCTCGTCAGGCACTCCTGAAGAGTAGAGTTCTCTAAGCCCCCAGTCATTACCCTTTACATAAGCATAATGTGGTGCTGCAGCACTTCCTATGGGGAAACCACCTATTGTAGCAATCTGTAAAACAAAAGCCGGATTGATCCTTCTCCCATCGCTCCCAGAAGAAAAAAAACAAGCGAGCTGCGTGCTGTTCCTCAGATGGGAAGCCTGAAAACCTTAGTCAGAGGGCAGCTCATTTTCACACGATGCTTTTACACTGGAGCAGAACTGAAAGCAAGGCATGATTTGAGCGGGCCCCGCTCGGCGCCGGAGCAGAACCGCGCAAATAAAGTGCCTGCGATGATGGAGCTGAACCCGCCGCAGTTAGACAAATGTCAGTGTGCAGGGAACAAGGGAAACTAGATGGATGAATGTGAATTAGCGAGGAGCAGGCTTCCAAGGCAGGAAAATCAAATTGAGAGCATAGCTCATTAGATTCGTAGGAAGCAGGTGAGAAGTACACTAAATTGTACCTTAAACAGCCAAACAAGTGCCTCCCTCTCCAGGGAGAGTGGGTAGACATGGGAGTCCTGGCTCCCAGGGGTGTCCTTGCCACTGGGTGTTGTGACCTTGCCCAGATGGCTGTAGGTCCTTGTGCATCAGCTCCCGTGTTTGTGAGCCAAGGCAGGCATAAAAGGTGCTTTAATAAGATCTGCAGATGTGACCAGCTCCAAAAGAGCAGGCTGGAGGTTTCTGGATGGACTGTCTTGGCCCCTGTCATCTCCCGGGGGTATCACTGACATCTATTGCCTGTAGCTTATTTTTATCCCAGAAGGCAAAGTGTGAAATTACTTTGCTGGTGTTGAATTTTTAGAAATTAACTTTGCATGATTATACCCAAAAAACTGAGGTGGAAGGAATACACTTCACATGCAGCAGCTCCTGGCAGGTGTGAGAAACTGTGGCAGGGGTTTGGACCTGCCTAGGACTGGCTGAGCTGGAGGAATGGGTGCATTTTAAAAATCAAGCTCCTATTTTTCTTGGCCAATCTTTCAGGTCGCTCTGTAACACAGAACTGAAGGTCACAAGTCTTAAAAAGATTATGAAATGCCCCAGATGCTCAGCGTGATAGTCTAGACAAGGCAGCCCAGGGAGAGAGGCTGAAGGAAGTTCCTCTGACAGGTACAGACAAGAAAAGCCCTTCAGATGGACAACTTCCACACCCAGCTTCTGCCTGTCCTCTCCTGGAGAGCAGAGACTGGTCCCAGTTGAGTCCTGCTCAAGGATAAAACTCATAGTCACAAGTGAAGCACTCCATTCAAATCCCATCTGGCTGGTGCCCCCGTTTCAGCTGAGGTGGAAATTTCCCTGGATCTCACAGAGGTATTAATGGAATGATAAGGAAAGTTCTCCAGCAGCAGCTGAAAAGCACAACTCCTGGCTGAGGGTGTAAACCAACACGTGCTTTACAAAATGCAAAGTTTATCTGATTGTTCCCTTAAGAGCCACAGAATCGTGAGCATAAAATCCCAGAATGGTTTGGGTTGGAAGGGACCTTAAAGCTCATCCAGTGCCACCCCCTGCCATGGGCAGGGACACCTTCCATAGCCCAGGTTGCTCCAAGTTCATCCAACCTGGCCTTGGACACTCCCAGGGATGGGGCAGCCACAGCCTCTCTGCCCAACCTGTGCCAGGGCCACGTTATAAAACTTTTATTAGTGATTTAAAATGAAGCCAATGCACTGCCTGTCATCCCAGCTTTAGCCACATAAACACGTCACTGAGCAGCACCTGCTCTGAGCAGGGTGATCGTGAGGACCCTTCTTCTCCCCTTAATTCCTTAATAAATATTCTCTACATTTTATCAGAGGCTTTATTGTTGGTGATGTTCAGCATGTCCAGGGATTTCCACCTCACTTGGCAGCCTCCCAGCTTTCAACCTGCTATCACACCCATCACAACTTGTTTGCCGTGGAAGGTGTTACTGTGCTGATTTCCTTGGCCAGTCTGTGATGTGGCTCCTTCCAGCAGCTCTTGGGAAAAGCTTTGCATATCCCTTTCTTAATTTTTTGCCTCTCGTTCCTTTTTCTGTCCTTAGCTTTGGTTTATCCGAGCTGGCTGTTGTAAATGTTAGTTAAAACCCTATTGAGTGGCTGGTGTTTTACAGCCGTCTGGCTCAGCAGTTTATTTTGGTCCCCGGTGATGTTTATAGATGCATTTCCTCTCATCTCTTCCAGCTATATTTTACTGGGTGGTCATTTGCTTTATGATCGTTTGCTGCTGGCTTTTGGAAGAGCTTTGCAGTGAATTACCTCTGGAGTTAATGCTGACCTGCTTCCTTGTCCTCAGCAGCTGCTCCTGCCCCTGCTCGTCCCGAGCCCGACGCTAATGCCGAAATGAATTCTCTCAGCTTCTTGCTGTCGGTATTTTCGGCTGTTGCTTCGTGTCAATCACTGGGCAAAGCTCCCCTGAGAGGGACATGGAACACAAGTGGTCAGCCTGGGGCCTCTTGGGGAGGTTCCTGAAGGGTGGAGAAGCCCCCAGCCCGTGGGGTTTGTCCAGGACGGTGCTTGCTGTCTGATTTGGAGTTGTCCTAGGAGACTTCTGAGCCTTTTGAGGATGATTTAAGAGGATGTGCCACTCAGAGTTCCCACTTGAGTGTTATTTATCAGTTTTGTAGTCCCTTCCAGGCTGCTTTCTTCAGTGTCGTGTTGGCTCCTTGGGGACAGAGGAAACAAAGGGAGGAAAGTGCTTGCAGGAGTGATGAAACAGGAGTATGACTAATATCTCCTCTCTCTCCACAGTGTTTCTTCACAGATCAAAAATCAATTAAGGGCGAATTTCACTGGGAACTCTTTAAGCAATGTAATGTTTCATTAGAGATTATTGCAGGCTCTTTCACATTTGCAGCCCAGGTGTGAATTACAAAATTAACCGGATTCCTTTAATAATTCCTTCAGAGGTAACACTCCTCTGAGCACCCTGAGCTTGGTGCAAGCTGTGCAGCTGCTCTTGGAAAAGGGAGGGTTTGTTGTCTCCCCCCACAGCCTGATGGGAGACACAAGACTGAAGGAGTGGGTTCCTGGGCATGAGGGCTGCCTGGCTGGGCACAGGGCTGTGGATTGGAAGGAGAGGAAAACTGAAAGAAGTAAGAGTGTGATGTTACAGGAGAAGTGGGCAGGGGCTTTGAGATGAGTGGATTTGAGTTTTTCCCTAGTCCCTTCTTGAGCTGTTCCTAGCACAAACCGCTACCTTGGTGAAACATCCCTGTCTCTATAACTTTCCCCCTCCTCCTGGGTTTACAGATCTGTCCTTCCTGCCACCTAAACCCCCTAACACTGAGAGAAAAGGATTCTGGAAGTGCCACTGCATTTCCACTGGCATGTGGATTCCTTGGGATACATCTCTCCTTCCAAACCCCTCCTTCCTAAAGCGTGAAGAGCTGAGCAGTGTGATTTCCTCTGCTCCTCTGCAACCCCCCTTTCAATCATCAGCCCTCCCCCGACCTTGCCCTTTTCAGTCCCCATTCCCTGGCTCGTACATCTTGCCTTATTCACAGCCTGGTTATTGATTCTTATTGGGGTATCATCTGTCTCAGTGAGGCTTTGGGAGTCCACATTTGGAGGGAGGGGTGGCATCTTTTATTGGGTTGAGTTTGATGTAGCTGGGGGGGGAGTGAAATGGGTCAGTTTTTGGGATGCACAAGCACCACTAGAGGTTTCTTCACAGACTCATGGTTGTGTATCCAGAGGTGTTTTCCTCCCTTAAGCACCTGCCTTACTTAAGGATGCTGCTTTTCCCTGTAAACTTCACCTTCCTCTTCTCCCAGCTCAATCCCAGCTGCAACATCCCCACTCCAGCAGCTCAGCCCTCTCATCCTTCTCACTTGAATCTGACCAGGATGAGGATCAGAGTCAGAAAAGCAGCCCATACAGCCACATACATCTGTGTGCACCTCACCCTGCCCCTCCTTTCTGCATTTCTTGTCTCCTGACAGCAGTTTTCTCTGTGTTTTCCTCTCTCTGCACGCCCCAGGGGAGTGCTGGCTGTTACCTTGGTCAGGTTGACCCCTGTCACTGTAGGGAGAACCCACTAAAGGCAGTTGCTAAAAAAGCCCAGCCCTCTGCAGAGACCCAGTGGCTGTAATTGCCTTCCTGGAGAACAGGAGGAAGAGGCAAACAGTTATGATACTTTCCTTGAGTACTCTCTTGGGCCCTAATTATTTCCAGCTTAGGATATTTTCTGTCTGGCAAGACTCATCTGTCTAATAATCCTTGCTGGATCTCACTTGTAAGTGCTTGCTCAGCCCTGCCTTGAACCCCCTGTAAACTTTCCACACCCTCTTCTTCTCATAAGTGTCTTGTACTGTTTCCTGTGGATCTCTCTGATTACTTTCCTCTGATATTTCTATTTCTTGGGTTGGCTAAGATGGTTAACAAGTAATTTTCTACCTGACAGGAGGCTGTGGCAAGGTGGGGCTTCGCCTCCTCTCCCAGGCAACAAGTGACAGGAAAAGAGGAAACAGCCTCGGGCTGTGCCAGGGGAGGTTCAGGTTGGACAGCAGGAGGAATTTCTTCACTGAAAAGGTTGTTAAACATTGGAAGGAGGTTTGGAGTCCTGGAGGTGTCCAAGGAATGGCTGTCTGTGGCACTCAGTGCTCTGGGCTGGGGGACAAGGTGGGAATTGGGCACAAGGTGGGCTCCATGACCTTGGAGTTCTTTTCCAACCTCAGTGGATCTGGGATTCTGTGATTCTCACCCATCCTTCCAGCAGACTGCAGATTTTTCAATCCCCCTTACCTGCCTCTTCTCTAGGCTGAAGCATCCCAACCCATTGGGCTGTTCTTCACAGAGAAGCCCTTCCCAAGGTTATATTGTACTTTGTGTCCTTCCATGAACCCTTCCTGGTATATTCCTTCTCCTTGGCACCTGGAGCTCCACAGGGACCCCATCCATGTGCTTTGCCTGGCTGCCAAAGAGATTTTTGGGGTACTTTGTGTTGCTTCAGTGACCAGGCTGAGCTGCATGTTTTGGAGAAGCTGGCCCTTATTTGCAAATGCTTTTATTACATGAACCTTTTCAGCAAAATGCCAATTATTATGAATCCTGAAAGAGGACTCTCTGCAGCTTCCAATTACAATTCTGGCTGCATCCAATTTCAATGTCATTTGCTATTTAGGGCGTATTTGAAAGTGCATTTTGGGAGGTGTCTTTCATTTCATTTATGGTGGTTCACATTATTCCTAATGCTAAAGGAAATTAAAAAGGGCTTCCTGCTTAGAATCAATTAGTTTTAATGAAAATAAAATAAATAGGTTGTTGTATTTTGGCCACATGGCAGCATCACTGGAGGGAGAGGAAACCAAAGCACCTGAATGTGGTCCTGGGGAGTTGCTCTGTAAGTTCAGCTGCACCTCTGACTGGTTTGCTGTATCTTTGTTGGCCTTTGAAACAGGAGATATGAGTGATCCAGCTGGGTTTGCTCCGAGGAATCTCCTAAAAATGGTCAGTATATCCCGTGTTTATGCAGATAATTTAGTTCAGAACAGCTAATTAGGTCCCGTGGGCAGAACCGTGTCCAGTTCTGGACCCTCAAAACAAGGAGGGCATTGAGTGTGTGCAGGGAAGGGAACAGGGCTGGGGAAGGGGCTGGAGCAGCAGGAGGAGCTGAGGGAGCTGGGGGGGCTCAGCCTGGAGAAAAGGAGGCTCAGGGGGGACCTTCTGGCTCTGCAAGTCCCTGCCAGGAGGGGGAGCTGGGGGGGGTCGGGCTCTGCTCCCAGGGAACAGGGACAGGAGGGAAGGGAATGGCCAGGAGATGGTCAGGTGGGACATGAGGAGGAATTTCTGCCTGGAAAGGGTGGTCAGACATTGGAAGGGGCTGCCCAGGGAGGTTTGGAGTGCCCAGCCCTGGAGGTGCCCAAGGAACGGCTGGCTGTGGCACTCAGAGCTCTGGGCTGGGGCACAAGGTGGGCATCGGGCACAGGGTGGACTGGATGATCTCAGGGTTTTTTTTCCTCAACTTTAATGATTCTATGAAGTGCCATTTATTCTCTTTACCTGTTGGAAGTTCAGCAAAGTGCAAGGGGTTAAGACTCAGGAGAATTTGGATTTGGAAGCTGTGGTTTCATTATCTGGGGGGAACTTCTGGTTAACCCTGTTCTGTGCATGGGATTCAGGTCAGGTGCTGGCATGTCGTTACATCTCTGTTGAGTTATCCAGATCTCAGGAAATGGGTTATATTGGCTGGCATAAAACATGTCCTGCCACCATGTGAGCAGGTCTGGGCCACCAGCAAGAGCCTGAGTGCTGTACAAGGAGCACCAGAATGGGACTGACAACCCCATGAGATGCTGCCTGTGAGTGCCTTCCTGTGCTCGTGTTTGCATTTACACCTTCCTGCTTGGAAACATGCCCAGGTAGCATAAAAACATTTGGTCTAGTGGATTCCAGCACTAAGTCAAGTGACTATTGGATTCTTTTCAAGGGCTCCCACAACTCTGCTGAAAAGCAGGTTATGTGTTAGTTTGGAGCCCTTTTGTTCAGCCTCAGGTGTTTTTATTCCCTTATGGCATTTACCGAGAGGACAAGAAGAAAATAACTCGAGGTGGCGTCACACAAAAAATTACATGTTCCAAATGAGAGTGCTACATTTTGGCTCTTTTCCCCCCAGGAGTGGGATACCTTGCCCCTCTTCTCAGTCAAGTATCAAACTAGAAGAGTAGAAAGTAAAAGAATAAGCCCCTAAGTCAAAATCCCACTGAAAGAAAACACTGCAGGGCACAGTTTTCCTCCTCTGTGTGCGGAGAGAGGTGAAAAGGGAGGGTTGGAAGAGGAGGAGGAGAGGGAAGTTGTGCTGTTTGATGCACACACGGCATTGGTGGGGATGAGGAGAGACAGAAACCTGAGCAGAACTTTAAATAATTACTGTATTTGAACATACTTATGCAATCCAGTTGTACCTGCTTATGCAGCAACAGCACCTTCTTTCTTTCTTTTTTTTTTCCTTTTTTTATTTGTGGTGTTTTTTTTCTTTTAAGGAGCATATTTTTAAGGAGTCTAGTAAAGGATTTTAATTAATCTTTGGGAGATATTCCTAACTTTGTTTAATAATTCAGAATCCAAAAAGCAACTTGGCTGGGAAACTCCAGAAACACTTGAATTTATCTGAAATCTATATGCTGGAGCCTTGCCTTGCTATGGATGATGTATTTAAGCTGAGGAGAGACTGAATAAGAAGGGCTGGCCATGTGTTTTGTACAATGGATTTTGCAGGCAGAGATTTAATAAGAGAGATCCATTATTTTTGGTTCAATGGTGCTGTTATCCATATGCCACTTTCCCAAGCTTGCAAGCTTCCTGCAAACATCTCGGTGTACTTGTAGGCCTGTCTTGAGTTTTGATTTTTCCTTGGAAATGGAAGGCAGGATCAGGGTTATTTATGATATTTAAACTCTGTAGCATCTCATTGGTTGTCCTGACTCCTTCAGGGGGTTTTCAACACCACCTCATTACTGAATCTTCTGGTTTTCTCCATGTCCTGCTCTTCTAAGGATCTCTTTTAGGCAGCTGAAGGTATTTATAGAGCCTTCATCTGGGCATATGACAGGCTGGGAGAGCTGGGGCTGTTCAGTCTGGAGATGAGAAGGCTCCAGGGAGACTTTAGAGCCCCTTCCAGTGCCTAAAGGAGCTCCAAGAGAGATGGAGAGGGACTTTTTGCACAGGCATGGAGTGACAGGACAAGGGGGAATGGCTTTCAGCATGGAAAGAGAGTAGATTTAGATTAGAAATTAGGAAGGAATTGTTGGCTGTGAGGGTGGGGAGGCCCTGGCACAGGTTGCCCCATCCTTGGAAGTGTCCAAGGCCAGGTTGGACAGGGCTTGGAGCAACCTGGGCTATGGAAGATGTCCCTGCCCATGGCAAGGAGTGGAAGGGGATGGGTTTTAAAGTCCCTTCCAACCCAGGACACTCTATGATTCTGTGATTTGGATGTGAACCAAAGTTATGCTTCTTTTCACCCCAGACTGACCAACATGTTAAAGCTCTCACAAGTGCAGCAATATGTGGTTAAAACAAGCTGAAATAAAGAGCTTGTGGTGGTGAGTCAAAAGTTTTAATCAAATACTGCATTAGGCTACACCATCCTAGCGCTGCCATCCAAACCTGAGGGAGGGGAGAGCCTTGGCCTGGGCTGCCCAGGGATGGGGCTCCCAGTGATGGGCTGAGCACTGGGATGTGCAGCAAATCCCAGCATCCAGGAGCTGGAATGCCCTGCTCTGCCCTCAGGGATGCTGCCTGTTTCTCTCTTCAGGCCTCCTTTCCCTCCTGCCTGTTTAAATGTTGATAATCTCCCTGGTACGGTGGGTATTTGTTGTTGGACTTAACTGCAAAGCTCCTGCAAAGCTCAGGGTGAGGGCTGGGAGCAGCTGGTGAGCTCTTCCTCTAATGGATTCAGGCTCATGCTCTTGTGCCCACTCACCTCTTCATTTTGCTTCCTTTCTCTTCACTGCCATTTCTTTGCTGTCTCTATTCCATTTCCTTCTCACTTCTGTGTTTCTGGCACTTGTCACCCAGATTGCAGAGTCCCCATCTGCCCACAGTCCCCATGGAACGTGTCCCTGCCCAAAAACTGGGGAGATCTGGTACTGGGTAGGAGAGATGCAGCCAACAAAACACAAGTTATTTTTCATTTCAGGCTTTTAATAGTCGAGCAGGCTGACTATCAATATGACTATTTCTGCACTTCCTTCCTTTCATTTAGGGGAAGGGGACGAGCGAGGATCTGGAGGATCAGTCTTGGCCATCACAGGGACATCCTTGGAGACATCACGCAGGTCCTGCCTTCTGTTACAAATCCATGTCACCCTATGGAATGACAGGCTGGTGAGGGAAGAGCTGGAGCAGGAACCTTCTGGGATGGGATGGGATGCTGCATATTCCCCACCTTTCTCAGCTTGAGTAATGTGAACATGTTAAATACAAACACAGGCAGCTTTCTAAAAGCCTTCAGCCCACCAGGCTTTAGCCAGCCATGCAGGTGACTGAGACCTGCCCTGCCTCTCCTGCTCTCCATAGAGACCAGCTCCCTGCTGCCTGGGTTGCCAGCACACGCTAATTGGGGCTGTCATCAAAAGAAATGAGTTTCCAGGCGAGCTGAGTTCAGGCAGGTCTGGCTCTGAAGTGTGCAGCTGTCCGCTCCCTTTTGTCCTCCCTCCCCTTCTGCCTTTCTTTTTTCTTGTCTCTCCCCTCTGTTTCTCTTCCTTGGGAAGAAGTGCTGTGTTTGGAGGTTGTGAATGGGAAGGAGGGGGCATCTCTCAGACTCCACGTGGCTCTGGAGGGCCACTCTGCTGCAGAGGGGACAGTGTGACCCTGGGGTCGGGAGGAGGGGGTAGGGGATGTGTTCCTCAGCATGGAGCAGCCCCTCTGCACAGCCAGCCCTCTACAAAAGGCTGGGAATGCCTTTGAAAAGGCTGGAAACACGGTGCAATTACCGGCTCTTCCAGACTCTGTCTCAGCAGCCCTTTGGATCAGCTTTGAGTCCTCACCTGAGGGCAGTCTCTGGCACTGTGCCCACCACGGTGGGTGCTGCTGTTTGGCCTCTGCCATTGGTGCCCAGAGGCATCAAACCTGGGCACTGATCATTTGGGCCATCTCAGTAATTTTTCAGCACCAGGCTGGGCTTTGCTGCTGCCCTGGAGTGGTCAGGGCTGCTCATTCCTCTTTCAGATTCCTTTCTCAGTGCAGAGCAAATGTAATAATGAGCTCAGGGCACCCCCTCATTCTTCCAGGGCTGGAGTGGTGGTGAAAGTTTGTTGGTGCCTTCTGCGTCCTGCCATGGAGCAACCCCTTTCCAGACACCTGTGTCTTCTAGGTTTGTCTGAGACATAGGAAATATCTGCTCCCTGATGGTCTTGAGGGCTTGAACTGGATGAAAGTTCACCATGAAGTGCAGATTTTGGGGCTACAGCTCTACTGAGATACCCTCCACATGCTTTGGGTACCAAAATCACCCAGTGCTGCTATTTACCCAGATTTTCTGGATGTCCCACAGAGCCAGGACACCAGGAAACACAGCTCCAGCTCTTACAGGGGAGAAGTTGTTCCCTATCCCTAATGTCACCTGGCAGTTTGTTTCCCACATCTCCTGGAGACCAAACGTGCTTCGCTGTGGGTCTAGTCCAGCACAAAAGGAAGAGGAAAGAGGCATAACAGACTGAAAGACTGCTCTGTGCTGTGAGAGAGCCACGAATTCCTTAATGACCAGCTCCAAAGGTGATGCTCCAGTGTTTGCAAACAGCATTTGGCTGGGGGGGGCTCTGCTCCAGGGCAGGTCTGAGCGAGCATCAGTGGGGTGGGACTTTTGGGGGGAGGAAGACAAGGGTAAATCCCACTCCAGGCTTTGCTGTCTCTGAGGGAAATGTGTGGATTTCCCTTATCCTGGTGCTGACAGCTGTGTTATTAATGGAGTGAGAGGGGCCTGGGCTCTCCCCCGTGCCCCCACGGTGAAGGATGACAGCAGCAGCTCAGAGCTGGGAGTTTAATTTTATTCTGAGCATTTAACCCCTCACAGCACCAAATTTATTGAGGGCTGGACTGGGCTAAACTGGGAGAGTGCTGCCCACCCGCAGAAAACACCTCCCCCAGACCCAGTTCCACAGGGAAGGCTTTTCCCACCCCGAGGGGGGTTCTTCCAAGATTCATGAGCTGGGAGGTCACGGAGCCAAATGCCACCAGTGGGTTCCGTGCAGGGCTGGCTGATTTTATGGCCAATAATAACATTTGTAGTTATACACGCTATGGTAAGATAAGGCTAATCAATTCTCATGCTTCAGGTCAGCAGCTGATTGCTGCAGGGGTCAGGAAGGAATTATTTCCTCACCATTTACAGCTTTATTTAATTGGCCAGATGCATTAAGAGCCTTTTAATTATTTTTTTTCCCCTTCCATCCTCTGAAGCATATGAAATTAAGCACTTCCAGGGACAAGGCTCTGCACTGGGAGGGCAGCACAGCTCTCGTGTGGCAGGGCAAGTTTTGCTGCATTAATGAACCCTTTTAACTGGGGTTTTGCTGGGAGTTAGCAGGGTGGGGTTTATTGCAGGAGGGGGGATTTCGTTGGTGCTTCCTGATAACTCAGAGGAAAATCCATTTGGCTCTTCAAAGCGAGTCCTGAGTGCAGGGTCTGCTCTGAGTTTGGGGCCGGGGCTGGATGGGAATTTTCCACTGCAGTGCTCGTTACACAGGCACAGCAATTTCGGTAATTGTTGATTTTAGCTTTGCTTTCAAAGCCACAACAAAACCACTGGGAGAAATCCAAATTGAAGAGCTTTGTTTTGAGTTGAGGCAAATTCTTTGCTTTAAATGAAACCTGCAGTTAGGAGCCAATACAACAGTGGGGAGCTGCTGCCAGGGCTGGGCTGGGGGAAAAGCCATGGAGATGCTCAGTGCCCTGGCATGGACTGTCCCCTCTGCAGGGATTTGTCCAGAAGCACATTCCCTTTCATCAGGAAAGAAAACAGATCCCAGCCGTTTCAATGAAAAATGCAAAGTTTTGGGATTGCTGACCTTTTGTCTGACTTTTGAGAGGGAAAGACGTAAAATCTCTCCCCCAGTCTTGCAGAACAGCAATTCTATTTCAATTTTAATCCCTATTTTAATTTGCCACATTTCTTTTAGTAGGAAGGAGACCTCTGATAGGGGAGCTCCAGGCAGAGCCTGGCACTGCCATTTGTGTCCAAAAGCATCCTGCACAATTTGCTGCAATATCCCTGAATTTTAGCCACTTTTGGCTTCTACCTCTGCCTTTTAGAGGCTCTCTTTGCATATCCAGGAGGACTGTCCCTCTCCTGCCCCAGGGCAGGGAGGAGAGATGAGCTTGTTGGTGAGGTCCTCAAGCAGTGCTGGAGTAAATGTGAGGTGCCTAACGAGGTGATAGGACTGATTAGAATAATGAGGCAGTGATGTGAAACCCTGTGTCACCCCAGCTGGGACTTCCACGGAGGTGAGCACACAGGAGAGTGGAGGTTGCAGCGAGGTAGGAAAGGGGAGGGGGGGATTGTGGGGGCAGAACCACAGCCCAGGCTGTGGTGGTGAGCAAGGTCTTAAATGAACCCAGGCTTGGGATCCTCTTGAGGCAGCTCCCCACTTTTGCAGATCATTGTTTTCATTCTGGCTGCAGTGAAAGAAACCCCATTTACTGCTGCTCCTTCAAATCCTGCCCTGAGATGGAGGGAGGAGGGTCTTGTGGGGAGTCAGACCCTTCCCGCAGGCTGGACTGGCTGAGGAGTCTCCATCTCATACCTGCAACCAAGGGTTCTTTCTAAAACTCATTCAGAGAGATGGAAAAGTCCAACAAACCCTGCAAAAACTTCACACTGAGGGCAAACCCTGGATTAACTGCACTTTATGTCTCTCTGCTGCAGGATTTGACTTTGGGGAGCGGCTCGGCCAGGCTGGAAAGGGTTGCAGGCAGCTCAAAGCGTACGAGATTTTAACAAGCAGGAGAACGTTCCAAGGGCATCTTCCTGGCTGAAGGCAAGACCCTGCTGGGCTGCTCTGCTCCAGTGCCTTGCAGGGGAGACATGTCCTTCTGTCCCAGCTTCTGTCCCTGTGTGTCTGAGCACATCAGGACTTGTTGGCAGGGATTATCTCCGAGGGGAAGCAGCTCCAACCCTACCGTGCTCACAGAAAGTGCTTTGGATTTGGGAGCGGTGAGTCCCTGGGACCTTGCAAGGTCGAGCTGTCGCCCTGCACTTGGCAGAGCTGCCAGGCTGTGTCTCGATCCACAGCACTCACACCTCTCCTTTATACCTGTTGAGACACAGCAATAAAGTAATTGAGGATTATTAATTGCATTAATTGCAAAACTTACAGGAATCGCCGCCTTCTATATCCCAGTCTATAATCACTTGCCTTCCATGACCAATTAGACAGGCCCAGTCAATATTTTATCCTTTTCCAATAAATACTGAGGCAGCAAAACTGGAATGGCATAGACCAAGAAATCACTGTTGTCATGGCTTGAATATGGACTGGGGAGAGTGGGCTGCAATTCAGAATTGTGAAAAATGCACCAAGGAAATGGTTAATTAGTTCCTTCAGTCGTGGTTTGCTGAGCAGGGGGGGCTTTAGGGGTGCAGTCATTTGCTCTCTGGTCAAAACCTCCTGCAAGAAGTTTTGCTAGACCTCTGGGTGGGGAGGTCTTGGCTGGGTTTCATCACTATCCTCAGCTCTGCCTTGATTTTCACTGTAATATTCAAATTACAGCTGAGTTTCCTCTCAGCAGAGGTGGCTAAATGGGGAAGAAGAAAGGGAGATTTACACCTGTTCTTTCAAATGGGGGGAAAACAAAGTCTTCTATTGCTGATGAAATGTTGGAACTTTAAAAATGCAAGTCACTTCTTCATTTTGCTGCTGCAAAACTGTCTGTATGGACGGGAGAAGCAAAGATGAGTGGTAATTGCAGACAGAAATCTCTATTTCCTTTAATTGTTTCCGTAACTTGATTTACTTTTGAAACACTCTGGATGTTTTGCCTATTTACTGTCTCTTTGCATTGCTATCACTTTTTCTGCCTCGTCTGACGAAGCACATTCATAATTTCTTTGCATTTGGTGTGGGCAGACAGAGCTGGTCTCAACAGCAGCTTGTGTAGACAAGGAGCTTCTGGTGAAATGGTTAATATCAATGAGAACAGAGAGATTTGTAGGGAAGAGGCAGCGTGAAACCAAAGACAACACTGTCTGAATCTCTGATTCTGAGGGCACGGAGGAAAAACTAAGCAGGATGAAGTTATTTCATAGACAGGGAAAGGAAAAGGTCAGGCTGGAAAAGGCAGAGTGGAGAAGCCAGTGGGACGGTGTGTTTTCCCTCAGTGCTTAGGCCATCAAGTACCTCCAAAAGAATTTCTAAGTGGCTTAATTGGCTTCACAGGGCCACCCAGTAGTGCAGCATTCCCCCCAGTTTACCAACACACAGACACACGGGTTTTATCCACGTCTGCTGGGATGGCAGGGAATACACAGCAGTGTCTGTGGCACCGTGAGAGGATGCTGCTCCCCGGCTCTCCTGAGCAGCCCTTTGCTTTCCTTCCACTCTGTTGGCTCTCTGCACACCTCAGGACCGTGGCAGTGCAACCCTTTATGCCTGGAGTTATTCCTCCTGCCTCTGGAGCCAGCCAAGAGCCCCTTGCTGGCTTTCCAGTCAGGTGTGTTCCTTGCTCTGCTTCTCCTCCTCTTCCCCACCTATTCCAACAGCGTTTCTTCCTCCCATGGAGCTGTTGGGCCCCCGTGCTCAGCTACAGCCCCTGGCTGCTGTCCTGCCCCGCTAAGGAGCCTGTAACAGCTGCTTCCATTTCCTCAGGTGTCCCTTCATAGCTCCAGGGGCTCCTCCCCAGATCCAAACCAAAACCAGTTTCTGGCCAAGACTCGACATCTCTTCCATATCTTATTTCCCGTGGGCTCTGGGTAACGCTTTGTCTCAGGATGATTTTTCCTTTTAATTTTGCAGTGAAAATTACCTGAGCTGGCTGAAAGAAGGATTTCAAAGATGACTTGTTGATTGTAAGCCAAAGCTGAGGGATGCCTTATATAGATGTTTTCTCCAGGAATAATCAGCCCAAAAGCCGGTCTCAGAGGAGGGTCGCAGATGAGAGCTATCAACAGAGGTTTTTATGAAACACAAGACTTGCACTCGAATTTCAATTCAGATAAAACATGCCGATTGAAGTGTATCTTTCCCTTGTCACTTCTGCAGAGAGAGATTTTATTAACACCAATTGCATGGAAACAGGGGTCGGCCGCGGTGCCCCCGCGAAGATAAAAAGACATTAATGCACTTAGGCTGTGACAGCAAAGAGCAGCTGCTTTTGTTTTATGTCCCTCCTGACTCCGGTGGGAGTTTTGCACCAGCAGTACAGGACCAGGGGGCTGAGTTCAATGACAGATCCCTCTGGCAAAAATATGGGGCAGAAAGGCTGGGAAGGAGCAGTGGGGTGGAGTGGCAGTGACAGAATCCTAAGTGGTCCCAGTGTGGGTGAGTTGCAAGACCTCAGGATTGCTGGAAATGGGATGGTTGGTCTGAGGATGAACAGATTGTCACAGGTAGATCTTGCCCAGATATTTGCCAAGCTGTGGTGGCTGGGGGATGGCATGCCAAAGGTTTGGGACCCATTTGCTCACCTGCCAGGGCTGGAGCCACAGGCATGGCTGGTGTATCCTGGTCATCTCTTTCCAGCAGATTCATTTATTGATTATATTGCCATCAGAGCTGGAGATGAGCTTTAGCCTGACAACAGATCTGGAAAGCTTTGGGAAAGGATTGTGGGATGCACATTCACATCCTAGTCCAGCGTCCTGCAGCCATTGCCATCCTCACCCTGGATATTGTGGCAGGTTTGGGCACCACAATATGTGAAAGGTATTAAGCTCTTAGAGTGTCCAAAGAAGGCAATGAAGCAGGGAAAAGGCTTGGAGGGGAAGTGTGTGAGGTCACTGAGAGCACTTGGTGTGCTCAGCTGGACAAGAGGAGACTGAGGGGAGACCTCATTGCAGGTCCAACCTCCTCAGGAGGGGCAGAAGAGGGGCAGGCACTGATCTCTGCTCTGTGGGGACCAGGGACAGACCCAGGGAATGGCTGGAGTTGTGTCAGGGCAGGCTCAGGTTGGATCTCAGGGAAAGGCTCTTCTATCCCCAGAGGGTGGTGGGCACTGCCCAGGCTCCCCAGGGCAGTGGGCACAGCCCCAAGGCTGCCAGAGCTCCAGGAGAGTTTGGATGATGCTCTGGGGCACAGGGGGTGACTCTTGGGGCTGGGCCTGTGCAGGACTCACTGATCTTTGTGGGTCTTTCCAACTGAGCAGCTTCCATGACTCTGTAGTTTCTCTCCCAGGAACCCTGAGCAGGAGCAGGACTGTGGCACATCTCCCAGCCCCACCACCCCATCCCCAGCAGTCTGTGGTGCTGCTGAGCCCCCCTCCCTTCCTTGCTCAATCCCAAAGCCTCCCTCACTGTTAGCAAGGCTCTGATGATGGATGTATCCCTCAGCCCTCAGCTGGGACTGTCCAACACCTCCTGCCTGCGCTGCTCCATCGATTAGTACATCTCCTCCAATCAGCCAGGCTGCTTTGACGAGCCTGGAGCTGCTTTCCCAAGCTCTGGGCTCCAACCTGCCTGTGCACTTTGCATGCCCAGACCCTGCTGAGGGGGTGGGAGTCGCTGCTGGAAAAGCTTTCTCCTTCTAGGTCATCTAATTTGGAGCTTTCTAATAAATAGGCTGCTCGACATTTTTTGATATAAAGGTCAACATCCTCTGCTAGACCGAGGATTTGAGGATAAGTGGAGGAAATGGCATTGGTAGGCTGATTTTGATAATGATACTAATCCTGGCTCTGCTCTTTGATAACGATAGCAACCCCATCAGTGAACTCCTCGTGTCGCTGCAAATGGGGCCCGTGTCGTTTTTGGCAGAAGTGATGCCTCTTAGCACCGAGTCGCTTTCCTGGAGACTTTAACTTGTGCATGAGCTGCCACACAGAATGCAGAAAAGGGAGCTGAAATTGTTTTGAGGAAAAAAAATCAATGAAAGCAAGTGTTTTTGGCTAAATCCGGCCTCAGCCTCCTGAGTCAGCGTTCCCAAAGCTGTCAGCTGTTTGCTGATGAATTATTGTCATGATGAGAACACAACTGACACGCCGGCCAAAGGGCATTGATGGGTGGAGACTCCTGTGTCAGAAAACATCTTCAATTCCTACAAATCCTTTTATTCAGGCAGAGAAGGAGCAGGACTTCCCTTTTTTTTTGGTGCTACTGAGGAAGATGGGAGCTTTGGGAAGCTCTGGGAAAGGTGGGAAGTGGTCCAGCACAGGGATTCATCACATCCTTCCAGGCTGTGGGCAACAGAGTTTGAAGCACCTTTTGAGCTGTATGTGTTGGAGATGTTTCCTGGTAATTGTGTGGGGGTTTTGGGAGTGTTTAAGGCAGGACAGAAAGAAATTTAGGAAGAAGCTCTGCCTCTGTGGACTCTGACAGCACACACAGGGCTGATGGCCAGAGACAAATGCCCAGATCCACACAGCATGTTTGCAATTCCTTAGAGGACTCTCCCAGCAAAGCTCTGGAGGATTTCTGGGGAGATCAGAGCTGGCAGGGCCTGGTTTCCAGTGTGCCCTCTGTGGTTTGCTACTTCAGTCTTTCCCAAGTTAGGGTGGTACACAATCCTCTTTTTCTGCAGAGCCCCAGTGCCTGTATCACATTTGGCTCCCTGATTTCTGGTTTCTAATGTGACAGCATCCGTTTTCAGCTCAACACAGACCTGGTTAACTTGCATTTTTCTTGTCCTCTCTAAAAGCCTGGCTGGGTTTTTTTCCCCCCAAGAGCTCTCTGTATGGTGTTCTCCCAAGAGGGCTGCTGTGGGGCTGCTTTCTCCTCTGCACAGTTTCTCTCTGTGGATTGTCACACACCTCCCCTGGGCCCACCAGCCTTTATTCTCCTCGGCCTGTGATCTATCAGGGGCATGTGCTGAGAGCTGATTCCCATCTCTCGTCAGGTGGATCAGTTATTGCTCTGGAGCTGGCTCAGGCCAAGGGGCTGGAGATGTTGCATTGCTTTGATAAGGTGCCAAAGTGACATTCTGATATCTCAGCCAGAGCCCTGAGCAAATGCTTTTCCCATCTCCCACCATGATAGTCTCCCAAATCCCAGCAGAAGCATCTCACTTGTACTCCTCAGCTGCTTTCTAGCAGGAATTATCTGCCTTAGCAGAGGGGAGTTTGCTTGCTTTGTGTTTGTTAGGCTCTTGCTATCGCTTGCTCCCTGTAGAGAGAGGTATAAAACTCCTTCCAGGTGACATTTGCAGAAAAAAAAATCAATTGTTTATCAACATCCCAGCAATCAATAAAAGCAGTGATAGGTGCAACTGTCTCTCTCAGAGCTGGCCCTGGATTACCAAGGAGGCAGAGTTTCTGTTAAACCCCCTTGGCTGTGTCTGTGGGGCCTGGAACTGATTCTTGGAGCAGCAGGGAGTTGCCTTGTGCTGTCCTGAGCCCTTCCCCTCCTCGGGATGGGGCTCATTAGTGCTCTGTGCTCCTTCCCTCGGATCTGTCACTCCCTGCTCATGGACAGGGCCCTGGGGATGGTCACACTTGTGGTCACTCAGCAGCCAGGGAGCTCTCTGGGCTCTGGGTATTTCTACACCACGCCAGGTCCACAGTGAAGAGATGAACCACAGGGTGAGGTGTTTGTCCTCACCCCTGGTTTGAAGCCTGCAGTGTGTGTTTGTCCCTCAGACTCCCCTCTCTTCCTGAAAAACCCCAGTGCCTGCATTACATGTATTCCCTGATTCTCTTGGCATCCTGGGCTTGCTGCTGGAGATGGGCACAGAGGAGGAGCTGTGGGTGTTGATGAACTTGCTTTCAGCTACACTGGTGAAAGGCCAGGTTGGACAGGGCTTGGAGCAACCTGGGCTAGTGGAAGGTGTCCCTACCCATGGCAGGGGGTGGCACTGGGTGATCTCTAAGGTTCCTTTCAACCCAAGTGTTTCCATGATTCTATGGTTGGCATCTCCAGACATCCATCTTCCTTCCATGCTCCTTCTCCCCAGTGGTGCTTGTCCCTTTTGCTGGGACTCTGCAGGATTTCACTCTTGTTTGAAGCTGTTACTTGATATCTCATCAAAAGAGGCAATTTAAAGCTGTCCCTGTTGGCACAGGGTTCCTGAGCCTGAGCTTTCCCACAGCCAGAGTTTTTCCTGAGCCAGAGCTCAAGGAGCCTTTGGACAACACTCTCAGGGACATGGTGGGATTGTTGAGGTGTCCCCTGCAGGGCCACGAGCTGGACTTAATGATCCTGATGGGTCTTCTCCAGCTCAGGACATTCTGTGATCATACTTTGATGTCTCCATGTGGCCAAGATACCCCCCCCTCACAAAGAAATAGGGCTAGGAATGGAAGAGTTAACACCAGCAGCTCCCAGCCACGCTGGAGAGTTACATCACGTTGCTGTGGAAACTAACTTTCTGAAACCACCGTGATGTATGGGAAAGCTTTGGGTCAGCGGGTAATAAATTCTGTTTAAAAAGTGATTTTTCCCCCATCTGCTGATGTAAACATCATTAGGAGAAATGACGGCTGAGAGATGGATTTCTTTTTCTATCAATTTTCAGACAAAGAAAATAATTTTTTCCTTTTCTTTTTTTTCCTTTTTTTTTTTTTTTAATAATAAAAAAGTTGCTGGAAATCAGAGAGTGCCATAAATAATGAAATAAAGAAAAAGCACCGGTGATGGAACAGAAATTTTCCCTGGTGATTGGTTTACGGCTTTCTGTGATTTAATGGGAACGTGCCGTTGCCTGTGGGAAGCTGCACAAAGCCCTGGATGGGCTCCATAAGCCCATGTTTTGGAAATTGTAGCATGAATCTCAAACTTTGAGGGCTCCAGAGCATCCTTGGCCTACAGGTCCTCTCTCCCCTGCGTTTTCCACGGCCATTGAGGAGGGAAATTTCCATCCTGCCCTGTCACCTTTGGGATTCTCGCTGAGGTGTGGGGTGTTTGGGGTTTGTTTTCCACCCTTTGGGACCCAGGAGGGTTTGGAGTGAGGCAGCAGAACTCTCTCAGTTGGCACGAAGCAGTGTGACAGTCCCAGCACACTGCAAGAGTGCCACTGGGGATGCAGACAAAGGTGTCACCATGATTAATGGGGTAATTAATAAGCAATTAATGTGCTTTGGAGCATGGCTGTAGCTTTTCCCCCAGCACTGAGCCACTTTCTCTGACGATCAGAGCTCACAGGGCTGATGGAGACGATCCTTCCTGATCTCATCCTTGATGCCACCAAGAGCATCCAGTGCAGCTCTGCCTTGGCCCAGTGGGGAGTTCTGCTTTGGAGGGAGACAAAGGGAGTTTGAGGGTGTTGTTTCACTAATTAGTGGGATTTAACAGGATTCAGTGGATGGTCCTGGAAACGAGTGCTTTGAAATGGCAGCTTCTCCATTCACATCCCCAGACTCTCTGAAAGTTGGCTCATGAGCAGATGCCCCACCTGGCATCACAAATTCCCACTTCCCTGACCAGCACTGTTGTTCTCATCTCATCCTCCTGCCTCTCTCCTGGCTCAGCCTGCACTTTTCCATGCCCTCCAACAGCCCAATTCTCCACCGAGCCTGGGCAGGTTCTCTCAGCTACCTTAAAGCCCATCGAGGTGTTATGTTGATGTCTCGAGCTCAGCAAGAAGTGTATTTCCCATTAATGGAGTTTAATTTAAATGTATTTTTTGCTTTGGAATGTCCCTGTGAAACCATTAGAAATTGTTTACATACTTTGAGTCAATTTTGGCATTTCGAAGCAATCAGAATATAAGAGAAACTTCTAAGTGAAAAGTTGTTTTAGAGTTAAAATCAAAGTATTCTCTGCCCTCAAAATAATGAAACATGATCGTTTGATGTTGTCAAAACACTCGGGTCATTTTTTTGTTTAGAAACAAGACTGTGTTGATATTGACGTGCCCAGGTGAGTTGTTCCTTTTGCAAGAAATCAACATTCTGAGGGAAAATCCCTAAGGAGCTCAGCGAGGAGCAGCCAAACCTTGCTCACTTGTGTAATGCCATCCCTTTCACTCCTCAGCCTCAAGGCTCATGCTCTAGGAGGAATCCCAAAGGCTCATAATTAATTGGCGTAGCTAATTCATTGATGGAGTGGGAATATGATAATAAAACAGTAATAATCCTCAATGTTTGGGAGCGATGGAGCAGCCACAGAGGGCAACCGTGGTTTGCTGAGGAACCCGGGTCTCCTGGAGGCCACAAATATTGTAGTGAGGGGTAAAAAAATTAGATGAATGGGATAAAAAATGGTGACCAGGTCAAAAGGAGACAGAAGATTGCACAGCTTGGGAAGTTTTGCACTTTGTTGATTGATGGAAACGTGAGGAGGAATGAAACCTCACTTTTGGAAAGGAAAGGAGAGGAAAAGGGATGTGAGGGATTGCAAGAAACCTCATGCCCTGAAGGCCACCACAGGTGTGTCATTCAAGCTCGGTGTTTTGGGATCTGAAGTGATTTAGGTTGTCTCTGTTGATGAGGACCAGATGCGTCTCCAATCACTGCTCCTCAGCACTCCCCATCCCTCCAGGAGAGAGTCTGGCTCAGGACAATGCTCCTCTCAAATGCTCACTTCTCTGCAGGTTGAACGTGGTCATGAGTGTGGAGAGCAGGTTGACTCAAGACCAGAGTGCTGGAGTGGCTCCTTCCTCAGGGCATCCTTGTTTGCACCTCCACAGTGGGGTTATCCCTGTGCCTCAGGAAGCTCTCCCCAAACTGCCTGTACTTTTCAGTGCATCCATAATTTTCTGTTTCTCCAGCCCAGGCTCACACATGGATATCTGCAAGGCCACTGCCTCTCTGCCAGCATGGCTTGCCTCCTGTAAGCAGTCCAGTTATCTGCTACCATCACCTACTGCTCCCCCAGTATTTGTGTCAGCTGTGATCTTTCCTGATGTTTTCTCTTCCAGATGGTGGAGAAGAATCTCCAGCACCCCTCAGCTGAGAGCTGAGCTTTGCCCCAACAGCCCTGGTGGATGAGAAGCTCAGCATGACTCGGATGGGCACTGGCAGCCCAGGAGCCCACCCTGTGCTGGGCTGCATCCAGAGAAGTGTGGGAAGCCTGTGAGGGGGGAATTCTGCTCCACTCAGGTGAGACCCCACCTGCAGAGCTGCCTCCAGCCCTGGAGTCCAGCAGCAGAGGGATGTGGAGCTCCTGGAGTGAGTCCAGAGGAGGCCACAGAGATACTCCAAGGGCTGGAGCCCCTCTGCTCTGGAGCCAGGCTGGGAGAGCTGGGGGGGTTCTACCGGAGAAGGGAAGGCTCCAAGGAGACCTGAGAGCCCCTTGCAGTGCCCAAAGGCGCTCCAGGAGAGCTGGAGAGGGACTGGGGACAAGGCATGGAGAGGCAGGACACAGGGAATGGCTTCCCACTGCCAGAGGGCAGGGTTAGATGGGATATTGGGAAGAAATCCTTCCCTGGGAGGGTGGGCAGGCCCTGGCACAGGTTGGGCAGAGAAGCTGTGGCTGCCCCAGCCCTGGGAGTGTCCCAGGCCAGGTTGGATGGGGCTTGGAGCAACGTGCGCTGGTGGGAGGTGTGGCTGGATGAACTTTAAGGGCCCTTTTAACCCACACCATTCCATGATTCTGATTCATTTTATGAACCCTCCTTGAGCTCCTGGTTCTCTCCAGAGTGAGATTTCCTCTCTTTTGGAGGGGTCAAAATTTCAAGTCAAGGCCCCCAGTTCTTTTACCTCCGTTTTGTCCACCCAGCAGAATTCCAGGCCATGTGCTGGGGACATTGGTTGGAGCTGTGGATTTAGTGTGACAGCAGTGACAAGGGGGCAAATGATCTTCCTGTCAGTGCAGTGCAGGCCATCGTGAACTATTGATTTTTTTGATTTGGGGTTTTTTTCTTTTTCTTTAGCAGAATGCTCCATTCAAAACAGTGTAAAACACTCCTTTAAATATTAATACCTTTCCCCAGTGCTTTCCCTCTCTGCCCCCATCTCCTCCTGTTCTGCCTGAACTGCTGGACAGCTGGAGGATGTTCCCACCAAATGATTAGCAGGTCCAGGATGGTGCATAAAACACTCAGCAGTGCCCCTTTACCAAGGAAACAACTTGACTTTTATTGCCAGTGCTGAAAGCATCTACAAACAGAGATTTAGCATCAGCCTCCAGGCTTAAGATACAGCTGTTATGTTTTCCTTTCTTCCTTTATCTCTTTTTCCCTCTCCTTTGCACTAATGTAATGCTTATTTAGGAACTGCAGCCATCTGTGTCTGCTATGGATGGCACTGTTAAATTTGCTATTGCTTCTTTTCCCCTGGTTTGATGAGCCTTCCAGTGCACAGAGAATTTCCCAGGACAGCAGAGACTTTCTTTGATTGCCTTTTTGTTTTTTTGATAGCCTCTGAAAGAGATTGTTTGCAGTGCTGGGGAAAGGTGACTGGCTGGAGGATCCTGCCTTGTGCTGGGTTAACGAGGTGAGTTGATGAAGAACCAGCCAGAAAAAGAAGCTGATGAAATTAGAGGGGATTGGGGAATAAAAAGGGAGGGAAGGAGGAAGGGTTGGGACCGGAGCTCCCCGTGCTCCTCCCAGCAGCTCGAGGCTGATGTTGAGATGGTTCATGTGGGAACTGGGGCAGTTGCAGTGCAGGGAATTTCTGTAGTGTTTTCCAGGTGGGATGGCTCTGCCTCCCCAGAGGGACAGGGAGCTATCCAAGCTGGCAATGTGGCACTGCCAGCAGGCACGAGGCTGCTCCTCCTCTCAGGAGAGGCAGAAGTTGATCTCTTCCTGTTCTGTCACCAAGCTGCTTTCAAATGGCTCGTGTTCTCCCTGCTGAGGAAGGGTAAATCTAAATCTTGACAATAACCACAAAGAGAGGGGAAAATCTCTCTCATTTGGGCATAGATTTGGAGACAGAGCTGCTCTGCATGGACTCCCCAGTCCTACAAGTTATTTACCTTTTAATCCTCCTCTCTTTGATCTCATTTGCTGCTTTCTGTGTCAGCTGCTCCTTTAAACTCTCCTCCATGGGAACCATAACTCCTCTTTGCACCCTGGGGCTGCTGTGGATTGCCCTCTCAATGGGAAAGTTAATAAGAAGTTTATCTGAAAATACTTTTCTATCTTATGGACAATCATGAGGGCCAGGCATTCAGTGGTGGAGGTGGTGCTTTGTGGTATAGAGGGGCTGAGATGGGTTGTGCTTGACCATAAATCCTTTGGCTGCACCTCTTTGGGTAGCCAGGACCATTCCATACTTCTCCTCCAAAGTATCAAAAATCCCAGAATATGCTGAGTGGGAAGGGACCTACAGGATCATGGAGTCCAACCCTCAGCCCCGCACAGCCCCAGCCCCAAGAGTCACCCCCTGTGCCCCAGAGCATCATCCAAACCCTCCTGGAGCTCTGGCAGCCTTGGGGCTGTGCCCACTGCCCTGGGGAGCCTGGGCAGTGCCCACCACCCTCTGGGGATAGAAGAGCCTTTCCCTGAGATCCAACCTGAGCCTGCCCTGACACAACTCCAGCCATTCCCTGGGTCTGTCCCTGCTCCCCACAGAGCAGAGATCAGTGCCTGCCCCTCCTCTGCCCCTCCTGAGGAGGTTGGACCTGCAATGAGGTCTCCCCTCAGTCTCCTCTTGTCCAGCTGAACACCCCAAGTGAACCTCTGTGCTGGCTCTTTGAAATGGCTTTGCCATCTCCCAGGATGGGGTGAGGAGTTATCTGGAATGGTGATAATTTGCCTGGATCAAGGCTATGGCAGGGACTGCTGCAGGCACGAGATGGTGGAGCTCATCAAGTTCCAGATGTCAAGAAAGGCAGTTTAGCTTTCCAGGATGCCTGAAGGNAGATGGGTTGTGCTTGACCATAAATCCTTTGGCTGCACCTCTTTGGGTAGCCAGGACCATTCCATACTTCTCCTCCAAAGTATCAAAAATCCCAGAATATGCTGAGTGGGAAGGGACCTACAGGATCATGGAGTCCAACCCTCAGCCCCGCACAGGCCCAGCCCCAAGAGTCACCCCCTGTGCCCCAGAGCATCATCCAAACCCTCCTGGAGCTCTGGCAGCCTTGGGGCTGTGCCCACTGCCCTGGGGAGCCTGGGCAGTGCCCACCACCCTCTGGGGATAGAAGAGCCTTTCCCTGAGATCCAACCTGAGCCTGCCCTGACACAACTCCAGCCATTCCCTGGGTCTGTCCCTGCTCCCCACAGAGCAGAGATCAGTGCCTGCCCCTCCTCTGCCCCTCCTGAGGAGGTTGGACCTGCAATGAGGTCTCCCCTCAGCCTCCTCTTGTCCAGCTGAACACCCCAAGTGAACCTCTGGCTGAAGGCTCTTTGAAATGGCTTTGCCATCTCCCAGGATGGGGTGAGGAGTTATCTGGAATGGTGATAATTTGCCTGGATCAAGGCTATGGCAGGGACTGCTGCAGGCACGAGATGGTGGAGCTCATCAAGTTCCAGATGTCAAGAAAGGCAGTTTAGCTTTCCAGGATGCCTGAAGGTCTCAGTGTGCCTGAAGTTACAGGCTCCCTGGAAGCTCCTTAGCTGCTACCAAGACTGATAGCCCTCCATGCTCCAAACTCAGGCAATCAGGGGCACAAGATCATGCCTTGGCTGCTCAGAACCAGTCCCTGGATGTGCCACCAGCACCCTGTGGAGCCACTGGCACGCTGGCAGTGAGGATTAGGACCTGCAGTGCTGAAGGTGCACACCCCCACCAACTCCTGAGGGCCTGGCAATATGGTTTTGCAGCTGTCAGCATGATGAATGGATGTTATGTTTTATTTGCTGCTTTATCAAATACTAATTATGTATATGGTAATTCTGAGCATCACCGGTACTTTTGGCTCATTTGTTTTTCACTCTCTAGAGCCAAAACAGGAGGTATTTCTATCCCCTCACTCCCATTCTTGAAACTCTGCTTTAATTGCTTCTCTTTGGCTCTTGCTTAAGGTTTGCTGCTCCGAAGGGGTCAGTGTATTGATCCTGTACTTTGATAAGGTCAGCAGAGATCAGCTGTGACATTTCCAAGCGATTTGCTCCTCCCCTAATGGGCTTAGTCATCAAAGAGTTTTACAGGGGACAGGGCAGGGGAGAGATTGAATTGAAACTCTTACATATGTTTATTTGGGCAGTCCTGGAAGGTTCTGAATAGAGGTATCACTTGACAGGCTAAAGCGTGTCATGTACTGGATAAGAACTCTTTGTGTGACCAAATTTCGTGGAACCCCCATGTGACCCAGGTTACAGCAGGTGACAGGGGCAGGTGGCACTCCCTGATCCCAAAGGGCACAGAAAAAGATGACTCCCTCTGACTTGGCACGTCTACAAACCCTGGCTGTGCCTCCAGCATCGTGTCTCCAGCCACAGCCAATCTCTGACAATTCAGAGGAAGGTGAGGAGATTAAAAAAAAAGAGAGAGCAAGCAACATCTGTCTGGCCAAATGAGCCTGGAGGAGGAAAAAACGAAATGAAATCCTTCCTGATGTCTGCAGGCAACAGCTGAGGTCTTGGGGAGTGAGACTGGACTAGAGGGGCTTAATGAGGAGTCCAAGGCTGAGCAGCAGATTACACAGAATTTCCTGTTCTGGCCGTGGCTGGGGGGAGAAGGAAGGGAGCAGGGGCACGGAGGGATGTCCTGTGCCATCCAGCCCTGCTCTCCCCAAGCCTGGATCCTGTCCCCCGGGAGCTGCATCAAAGCCTGGCTGTCCCAAAGTTATCTCCTGCTGGGCCAGCGCTGTCAAGGGAGGAGGATCCAGACCCTTGAGAGCTCCTCCAGTGTTCACTTGCCCTCCCTGCTGGGAATTGCTCTGTACTTTGGGATTTATCTGACCTGAACTTCCAGGCATTGAATCTCCTCGTGCTGTTGTCAAAATCCTGGGAAGTCCCTTGTAACCCAGGATATTTTCATGTTGGGGATGTCTAGACATCTTGGGATCTCTTAAGCAACTCTGACAAACTGAACAGGCTGAGCAGAGATAGGAGTTCCAGCTCTCAGCCATGTGTATGGAATCCTCTGGAATGCTTCTTGGAGTCTCCCCTCTCTGTGTGGACAGCCCAGGTCTCCTGGAAAAGCTCTGACAATGCAGAGCTATGCTGAGATCTGCACAAGGGCTCTCTGAGCTTCCATGTAAAATGCTGGACAAGGTTGTTTTCTTCACATGCAGGATGTAAATGTGGGTAAAAGCAGGGAAAAAATGGAAGGTAAGAGAGGGACCAAATGCAAATGGTCAGGGGGGACCCAGTTCCTGTCCCTGCCTGGATGAATATTCACAGGACAGCATCTTTAGTCCTGCAGCAGTGGTGTTTCTGAGGTAATCTCTCACTTTGCACGGAGCTGTAATTCGCATTCCTGCTTCCCAGGGGTGTTATCTTGCATTTGGTTGCATCAGACTGCCTTTGCCCACAGTGCTGTGCCCAGGCAGTGCAGATCAGGGTGAGCAGCTTGTGGTAAAGGGACCACTGTGTGTTGTGTCACCCTTTTCCATCACGTAGGAATGTTTATCCTCCTGAATCCGTGCTCGGGCACACGGATCAAGGGGCCCTCGATTGGGGTAGAGCCTGTTGACACTCGATACCATAGGGTGAGAAAAATGTATTTAGTGGCTCTATAAAGGGCCATGAATCCTGCCCCTGGTATCTGATCTCGTTTAACCTCCACGGCAACCTGCCCCGTTCTCCTCGTTACTTACTGTGTGACCTCCCTTTCTGCTGTCTATAAATGCTCCCAGCAAAGAGAATCACTCCAGCAAATGGTGGATAAAATGCTGAATGATGTGGCCAGAAAACAGAGCATCGGAATTGATCTAAACTGCCTGGATGTCCCTGTTGATCCTGGAGCAAAAGCTTTCTGTGGATGTTTTCAGGCTAAGAAGTGAGGCTATAAAGTTTTCAGGGTATCCGAGGCGGTGGCAGAGTGATTCAATCAGGCTCTCTTATCAGATTCTCGCTTATCTTTCCCTTCCCTTCTCCATCAGGGTAGGAAACGCCTTCTCTGAGCGGCTGAGCAGGCATTGCTGGGGTGGGGAGCTGCAGCCTTTGACAGAGTAAGCAGATACCAGACCTATGGGGAAACTTAAAAATTCAGCTGGTTAATGAAACTTGCAGCCTCCAAATCCTTCCCAGCTCCAGCCCTGCACACCCTCGTGCCTTGGGGCTCACCCCAGGGTGGGAAATACATGCTTTATGCACACAGGATTCTTCTCCATGGAGGATTTCCAAGGCACCAGCCCCTGAAATGTTCCTGACTGCTGCTCTGCTCCGAGGGGAGTCAGTCCCTTGCCAACAGGGAGACTGTAACCTGAGCCCACAGAGTGAGACTGAGGGTAAAAAACTTGTTAAGAAGTCATTTTACCTGCCTTTTTCTCACCTGAATCTGAATTATCTGGAGGAGCAAGAATAGCTTTGGGTAATCTGGCTGTGGTCCCAGCCCTTGCCCTGCAAATCCTGAGTAACTCAGCCAAGGCAGAGCAGAATCGAGCAGAAGGTCCCCTGCAATCTGGGATGTCACTGGACCATACAGAGGGATTAGGTTTTGTGCCACACTCAGGGTAATGCTGTACAAACACTATTTCCAGGCAAGAAGTGACAGCTCCAAACGTGTTTAAATAAGTTTAAAGACTGAGGAAGGACTCCTTAGGCCTTGGAGTGGATGGAGCAGGACAGTGGGGTCTTCAGAAGCGGATCTGAGACAGATGGTTGCCTTGTTGCTGTTTCTGTCTGGGGTGTTGTGTGAGCCAGGGCGGTCATGGGGCTCAGAGTTTGTGTCAGGAGGCTGTGTGGGCTGTGATGGCACCCTGGGTCTCCTCAAGGACCTTCCCATGTGCTCCTGCATGCTGTGGGATGGCATGAGCTGCCCTGGAGCTGGAGCTGTATGAGCAAAGTGCAGGATGGGGCTTGGGAAGCTTTGGGAAGATTCTTGGGGCTCAGTGTTGGTGGGGCTGCCAAAGGTGTCTGTTCCCTTCCCTGCACTGCTCCTGCTCAGCTCTCCTCACTGCACTGCCCTAATGGTCCCTCTCTTGGTTTCTGTCCTTCAAACCCTTCCCGTTAAACACTTAGTCATCACTTAGCTAAACTACTATATACAAATATAGCTCTTTTGATCTTCCTAAGTAAATCAATACCTCCTGCCCTTTAATCTTTGTAGGGGCTTTCTCTGAGCTCGCTCCAATTTACTATATGTCTTTAAAAGTGAGTTGTCTTTTCAGCCTGGTTGTCCAGGATTTTCAAATTTCCTGGAGGCCCAATAGCTGCAGGAAATCGTGGTGGCTCCTTGCCACCCTCATTTACCTTCACGTGGTATGAAGCGTTACGTGCAGAGCATCTCTTGTCTCCTTGGGCTGTTGTGGCTCTTCACAAGCATTGCCAGCCTGTTCTGGAAGTGAACAGCGATGCAGCCCAAGCTCCTGTTCCCCAGGCAGGTCTTGCAGGACACTGAAAACCAAAGCACAAGCCATTTGGGGGTGAAGGGTGGTTGTCCCACTTGGGTGGGGCAGGAATTCCTGCAGTAATGGGTGGCTGTGGAGGTGAACCCAAAGTTGTCTGCAACAATACAGCAAATGCCTAGAGAAGCTGTGGCTGCCCCACCCCTGGAAATGTCCAAGGCCAGGTTGGACGGGGCTTGGAGCAGCCTGGGCTGGTGGGAGGTCTCTCTGCCCATGGCAGGGGGTGCGATGAGTTGAGCTTTAAGGTCCCTTCCATCTCAAACCATTTTGGAGTTCTGTGAAATACGTGACATATGTACAAGGAAGCCCCAGATGAGTGAAGGGAAATGAGCTGCTGGTGGCACCTATTTGTCCCTTCAGACTGGGTGACTGGGCATCCCACCCTGAGCCACAGTGGGCAACTGGGCATCCCATCCTGAGCGAGGCACTGGGGCATCTCCAGCCATGGCTGGTGGGGTTAAATCACAGGCTCAGCAAGGAGGCAGGCCTGGGACACGTGGGGTGGGATGCACTTGTCATCCCCGTGGCGGGGATGGATGGCCTCCTGTCACTGGCTGGCTGGAGCGGCGGCAGCAGCAGGAGAGCCCTGCTGATGTACGGCGGGAGGCAAGCTCTGCCGTGATTTAGTGCGGGTGTCACACACTGAGCCCGGCTCACACTTCATCCCAAGTGTTTAGTCTCTTGCTTATGTTACATTTGGTAAATAAAACTGTCAGCGAAATGGTCTTGAGCATGTGACCGTGGCTTTAGGGCAAGAATTAAGGCTCTCTGCAGGGCTGGAAGAGACCACTGTGCAGTTTCTCCGCCTCTCCTTTCCCTGTTACCTCTGCTTACCCTGGGACCATTCCACCCCTAGACTGGGAACACTGGGAAAGTCATTAAAACAATTACAGTCAAAAGATTTCCCCCTAACATGCCCCCTTTCAAATGAAAGGTTTATAAGAGCAATAAACCCTTTATTTTGACATCTCCTTATGGGTCAAATAAAAGCTGGTCCGAGTGTGAGGCAGAGAGTCTCTGCACTCTGCTCCTCACCTCTGGATATATTCAGCAGTGCTGCCATGGGCCATATATAGCTTAATTAGTCACTATTCTCTGCTGTTCCTTAAAAAACTACTTTGCAAAGCCTGGGCAGCCTGTCCGTGTCGTATTTCCTGCATTCTTAGAGGTGTTAATGAATTCATTAATCACTTAATGGCAAGGAGGGTCTTTAGGGACCGGCATCGCAATTTACTGTTCCCAGGAGGAAAACTCTCTGTCACTGATCTAAAGTTTCAGCTCCACTAATTTGTGCCAGCAGAGCTGCCGAGCTCGTTCCTGCAATCCTTGGAGTCCACATGGACCTCCACCATCGTGGCAGAGCATGGAGTGATGGGGGTGGGAATTTGCTGGGTGAGTTCTTGTGCTGAATGATGGCCTGGCTCTGAAGGTTTCAAAAGCTGAACAGGGCAAAGAAAACCTCTCCCCATCTTCGTGCTTGTGTTCCTTTCCTTTCTTTTTCCCCTCACTGGGAGAGGCTTCCTGAAAAACCACTGCAAAAGCTCCTCTGTGCAATGGGTTTGGAAGCACATCCCGGGGTTTCTTGCTGACTTATAGGAAATGCAAACTGTGGCAGTGTGGCTGTATAATGTGCTTGGGACTGCAGGCTAGGCCGTGAAATGAGTCTGTGAATCTTTTCTAATTGAAGAACGTCAGGGTGATGTATTTTGACTGAAACTGTCAGTTAGGATGTGAATTTGAATGTTTGCATTTCTGCTGCGCGGGAAATGTTGATTATTTCAGTCTCTCGCCCTTGCTGCGGGAGAGCCGCCGGTGCCAAAGTTCCCCACAAAACAGCTCTTTTGGCTTCTTTCTAATCACATGGCAGCTCAGGGAGAGGAGGAGGTGAACAGAGCCCTCCTCTCCGCTAATTCCCTTCCACCAGCCTGTCATCACTTTGCAATTGCACCTTTTTAAAGGGTTTCTTCCCCCCCTGCTTTTCTGTTCTCCCGTTTAGCTTCTGCTCTGGTTTCTCTTCCCATCTTTCCTCTCAGTCTGTTACTTTCCCAGACTGAAAGCCAAGGGGAGCAGAGTTGGAATGTCAGACAAGGGGTAACAGGGCGGGCAGAGCCGGGGGCTGCCCATGTGCAGGCTCTGCTCGCCATCCCTGGTGCCCTCCTGGGATTCGTCCCCCACCCTGGTGTTCTTTGCTCAGCAGCTCTCGTTGAGGATGTGCGAGATGAAGGGTGGGAGAGAAGCAGCATGTTGGCCTGGGAGAGGAGAGAGAGGAGGGAGAGAAAGCAGGAATACAAACCCACTTCATGGGAGAAAACACAAAGGGAGGCAATTTCACTGAATGCCAGATGGTCAAAATGAAGCAGAGACATGTAGAGCCCTCCATGTCCAACTGTTTGCTTTGGCAGGGAGCCTTCAGCTTTGCAGTGTGAGTCTCCCAGGCACCCTCTTCTCCTCCTTGGCTTTCCTCAGCCCCTTTGCTCATCCTCTGGCCCCCTCTTCTTTCTCCATCCTCATTCTTGGATCTCCTTCCTGGCCTCTCATCTCCTACTGCTGCCCATGATCATGCTGCACCTCAAATGCTGATGTGAGTAGGAGAGGAGGTTGACCCGTGCCTGGAGAACCCCCATTCTTCCACCAGGAAAAGATGTCCCTGTCCAACAGCAGGCTTGTTGAACGTGGAGATGGATGCATGGCCAGGCAGAAGAGACCTTTCCTTTGAAGGTATTCCTTAACATATGAGGAGATATCATGTCTTGAAGCACCACGCATATCAAGCATCCCATTGTTATTTAATGAAGGTCCTTTTCATAGTTATTACATTGTTATTACTGTTATTAAATCTGAACTTTTCTTTGCTGAAAACACGTCAGGAACAGCTATGGAGCTGCACTGTCAGCTCCTGAAAGGTAAAAAAGGGAAAGGTGATGGGAGTGTTTGTGCTTTTTTTCCTTATGCATCATCCATCCAGGGGTTATTTTTCTCCCAGCTGGCTTTAAAAAAAATTCCAGAGAACTGATGGTCAGGATGGAGAGTTAAAGAACAGCATAATGAGTGTGTTAAAATCTTTACAAACCAGTGACTATGGAAAAGGCAGCTGAGCTTTCCTGGGCTAGTACTGACATTTGTCACCGGCTGTTCTTGTTTGAATTGGAAAACACAGGTTGTTGAGTACTTGGTTTGCAAGTTATTCTCCTGGTTGAAATTTTAGAGTTCCATGGAACAGATACAGGTGCAGTGCTGACCCTGAATGACCGACCCCACTTCTGGGGCATCTGACTCACGTTGGCAGCTCTGCTCCTACCAAGGCTCAGACTCGCTCTAGAGGGGGAGCAGAGACTTGGGTGGAGGCACCAGAATGCTGGAAGCCTGAGCAGGGTAGGAGACTTGTATTTCCCTTTGTGTAGTTTAAACCAGAGATTAAGCAGCCCAGAGATTAAGGGGTGGAGCCTGCACGGGGTGGCAAGAAGACCACTGACAACACAGCATGGGCCACCCGAGTTCTGGGCTTGTCCTTCCCAGGCAGGAACACTGGACTTGATAATCTTGGAGGTCTTTCCAATGTAATTATTCTATGAGTACAAACTTCATCCTGGCCTCCCTGAGAGCCTTTGTTGTTTGGTTCAGCTGGAAAGCCAGCAGGATCCTTGCAGGCAACGACCCAGCACACTGGGGGGACTTTGTGTCGCTCGGTTTGAGCATCACCACATGGAGATGTTGCTCCAGACAGTGCAGTCAGGAGGGACTTTGTTCAGCACAGGCAGAGGGATCCAGCTATGGATGGGCTCCCCTGTGTGTGAGCGTGTGCTCCCTGCATCCCAAACATTTATTATTCTAAATTGCCTTCTGTGCATTTTACAATAATTGCGAGCAGTGTTTGCCTTGTTATCTCCACAGTTCCTAACAGGAATGCCATCATTATTCCAGTCATTAGCAGAATGGATGTTGTTGTCCAGAGCTGCTGCTTGTGGGACTGTTTTCAGTCTCCAAGCTCCCATGCTCCATCTTTCTCACAGGGAGATGTTATTGTGCTCAGCAAGGCTGAACCTAAAGAGGAGAAGAGGGAACGGAGACTACAAAGAGAATTGGTTTGAGGGAGTGCTGGTGGGTGTCAGGATCAGCAGCAGGGACTCGGGGACTCTGCTCATGGCAACATCAGTAGAAATTGGAGCAAAACAGCCATTTCCCTACATTTCTTCTGTGCTTGGTGTGTCTTGGGTCTCTTCCTGGCAGTACAGCCAGATGCCTCTCCCTTAAAGTCCCTCTTGCTTGGACCTGAAGAGGTGCTTTTGCTCTGGTGATGGATGAAGGGGGAAAGGCTGGAATGAAGCTGGCAGCTGCTCTGAGTCTGGCCATGGGCAGTCCTGATGGTGGGTGGCAGAGATTCTGGACCCACTGGTTGTCTCTTATTCCCTGCACAGTGATGCCCATCCTAGCACTTGGAAGCCCCAGCAGAGATTCTGAGCCCACTGGGTCTCCCTTGATGAATAAACAAACAAAAAAGACAGATGGGTAGATTATGTTTTTCCATGAGAGTATTTTATTATGTATCTTCCCTCCCAGTCTCTGGTAACCCTGAAACACTTGGACATTCATTAAGATTTCTCATATTTCAGGGGTGCAGCAAAGATACACCAAATAGTTTAGCTATGGGATATGGGAGGGAAATTGTGCTCCCCAAGAAATCCTGTCCTTTGTTCACCTTTCCTAAGTGTGCTGGTTTAAAGGTAAACCGGTGGGAGAAATGACCCCAACTCAAAAGAAAAAAAAAGTCAGTTACAACTTGCTAAAAAGATGACAATAAATACAATGATACAGAGCAAAATTGGGTTTAACCCACAAAACCAGATAACCCAACCCCCTGGGACACCACCAGAATGGTGCTCATTGGCCCCTGTGCTGAGCCCCACGTGGGCCCCCTGAGGGCAGAGGAAAAGGAAAGGGAAACCTGTTGGGGAGGATGATGGGCACAGTCTGGGCAAGAGTGGCAATCCCAGTCCTGTTGGGGTTCTGGTACCCCTCTGGATCCCACAAGCAGTACCAGAAGTCCCCAAACCCCAAGATTAAATATGCTCAGGTTCAGGTGGGAATGCCCAGCACCTCCCCCAGGGCGGGAGTTCCACAATGGGTGATTTAACTCTGAGAGTCACGGAATATTTTGGGATCTTTGATGGTCCAGGTGCCTGTTGTGCCAGTCCCTGCTGGCCCCTGAGCAGCCCTGACCCCTCAGGTGGGGGTGAAGGTGCTGGTGCCTCCCCAGAGGGGAGTTATCCCAGCTCAGTCACTGGGTGAGGACAGAAACACTCCCCTGTCCCACAGGGCTCTTTAACACCCCCCTGTCCCCTGAGGGCTCAGGGGTGCCCTGGGCAGCTGCTGCCAACCAGCCATCAGTGCCAGTCCCTCAGGAATGGCACAGGGGGTGTGGAATGCACAGTTTGGTCACACCCACACAGTGACAAACTGGGCCCAGTCCCTGTAACTGGGACAGCAAGGAAAATGTTGAACTTTGCATTTCAGACCTCACATATATATTTTTTTCTGGAAATCTTGCAAAATTCTTTACAGACCTGGTGACCAAATGAAGCGTTTTGTTTAAGTTCAGTAATAGGTTTCATTCAAACCCAAATGATGGTTTCACTCATTACAGTAAAAAGGAAATAGGAGAAAAATGTGTCTTAATTTTTCTATTTTTCCTCAGGTTTTGAAATCTTGGGGAACCAGAACTGTTAAGTTTCTGTGTTGCTGAGGGACTCCAGAAGGAAAGACTTAATGTCTTGGAATATAAACACAAAATACACGAACACAGAAGGAATTAAGAAACAAAGCTTGTTTGGGTTTTTTTTCCCAAAAAACTGGTGTTTTGCACCACAGTGCAAGAATTGCCACGTTCTCCCACAGTTCATTCTCACAAGGTTTGGTTTCTCAGAATTTAAAACCAATTTACATCCTTGCAGGACAACCATGTCCTTGGTGCTTTTAAACTCCAGCTTCACATTGTTTGTCCTTGTTTTTTATAGAAAGCTGGGGGAAAATTATTTATGGGCATATTTTCCTCCTTTCTAAATGCAAATTATTAATTCAAGTGAAGATGTATAATTGTTTCCTGATATTAGGTATTTTTAGGTGTGCTCCCATCTGAATGCTGCAAGCAGGCCTTTTTCCATTACCCTTTGGAAAGAAAAACAAATTTCAATGGGATTGTATTTGTTGAATACTGATGAAAGCAACCGAACAGAATTTCAAATTTACATGGGGAAGAAGGTATAAAATGTGACTTCAACTATTTGCTGTATCTTAGAGGACTATCATCAGATTAAATTGTAGCTATGACAAAATGTAATTTGTAATGCAGCAGATAGAATATTGTTTTTTTCCTAGTGAAAAATGAATTTGTTGGGTTCTACCAAGCTTGGAATAGAGCAGAAATAATAACAGACACTTACAAGGAATGACCCAAATCTCTGTGCATCCAATTACCCCAACGTGTGATATTAAAAGTTATTGTGTTGTCTTTGAATCTCGAGTAAAGTCAAAAGAAAAGGTGATTTCTGTAAAGTCAGATTATCCCTGGAGTTGATGCTACAGAGACAAAATTAGGAGGGTTTGGGTGATCCCATAAGTGAGATTCAAAAATGCTTGGCCCAGACTCTCAAGTTCTTCTGGTTTGTGGCATTTAGAGGAGAAGATCTTGTTCCCTGGGAGTTGTGGTTCCCATCCAGGAAACCTGTCCTGCCCTGTTCCACCTGTCGGTGTGTGCAACCCCAAGTGGGCTGCGAAGCCTCCCAGCTGGATTTGGGAATGCTGCTGATCCACAGCCCTGTGCTATTAACTCATCACCCCAATCCCACAGAGCCCACGAGCACGGAGCCCAGACATCAGGCTTCTGCTGGTGGCTGAAACTCAGACTGGGATGGGGACAGTGGTGGGAGGTGGGGAAAAGAGGGACATTGTGAATAATATCTGCAGCTGGCAATGAGGGCTGTGTGGATCCGTAGGAAGGAGGATTGGCTGGAGTGAAGGCAGCAAACTGCAATGCTCTGATGAAGCATTTCAGCCTTCAGAGAGCTCTAATTGATCTTTGGTGCAATAAACCCAGCTCCTGAATTGGATAAATCTATGCATGGATCTGATAATCTATCCTGGACTGTGGTGAGGTGACCTTGGCTGGATTGGTGCCCACCAAAGCTGCTCCATCACTCCCCTCCTCAACTGGACAGAGGAGGGAAAATACAACAAAAGTCTTGTGGGTTGAGATAAGGACAGGGAGATCACTCAGCAGATACCATCATGGGCAAAACAATTGAATTAATGACCAATCAAATCAACCCCAAGGGCCTGAAAGCAGACAAGACCACTGTTTTTTGGCAGCATTTGTGTCCTGGAGTCCCTCCACTGCTGTCCTGGCATGCACCACATGGCCCAGGGCCCAGGAACATCTGAGCAGACCCTCTGAAGGAGGTTGGACGTGGTGACTTCAGTGCCCTATGCTGACTCAGGATCTTTCTGCCCCCACTACAGCACCAGTAGCAGCGTTGCAGTGCCCAGAGACTCAGGTCCCATCATCTCCATCCACCTCTGGTCAGAGACACTGCAAAGGAGCAATGCTTAATTCAACCAGGTGAGGAGGGCAGGAGAAGCAGAGGGATAAAAACTGGGGCTGAGGGGCTGGGAGTTGCTGCTGCTCCTGTTTCTGCTGAGTCTCTCCATGGGGGTTGTTCTCCAGTTTGTCTCAGCATGCCAAGAGGCCTTGAAGTGAGAGGCTGTGGTTTACAGAGTCAACAGACTTAAGCAGGCTACGAATATTAATTATTAATTACACTTGGAGAGTGCTATACATTAGATTGGTGAAGTAGTTAACAGCCCTGCCTCCTCCTCCCCGCAGACACGCTCTTGCTGTCAGATTCCCCGCCCCCCCCAAGACCCCAGTGCTAGAATTAGGCCAGAAACTATTTTCCAGTCGAGTGGCTTTTAATGGGCTCTCCAGACGTGTTCTCTGCATCCTGTGAGTGACTAGAGATGTGGAGAGCAGAGTCAGTGGGATTGATTCATTCTGTAAGAAGCACGAAGGTTTTTAACTAAGTGGGGATTGGTGTTGCTGGAGGTTGTATCTCATTCTCCAGAAACATCCACTAATTATCCACAACACAAGGCAAGGGGCTGCTCTGGAGAAGCCCATTTGCAGGACTCCTGAGGAGGCTGTTTTCCTGATGAAAGGCATGGTGCTGGTCTGTTTTGGGTCACCTCCTGTAGAGAAAGTATCTTACCAAGGGTTCCTGGGAGTGCCTCGTCCACCTCAGCTGTGGCAGAATGAATGAGGTGGTGTTTGGTGATGAAGGTGAAGGTTTGGGGGATGGTTCCATCTCCCAGCTCTCTGCAGGTGTTAAGAAGGTGTGAGTGTCTCTTACAGCTTTTAAAGCCATTGAGGTACTCCTTCCTTTCCCAGGATGACCCTCCCGGTGTGATGCAGCGTGTTTTGACTGCCCCACATCCTCCCACAAGGTCCCCCACACCTTCTTGGGATCTGAAGTTTTGTCCATGTGAATGGACTTGCCGTGGGATGGGAGTGCCATGAGGGAAGGCACTTTGGGATGACACTGGGAGGTCTTTTGCTGAGCTGAGCCAGCACAGCTCTGCTGGCCTTAGGTGTCTGGCTGAGCCAGCAGCACGTGGAAAAGACACTCCAGAATCAGAAGCCAACAGAAAGCTTTGAGTCTTCCCCGGTGGCCTCATGGCATGTTGTGTGAGGAGCTCAGACCTGGCCCCCAGTTCCCTTTCCCTCCTTCCCCTGTGGTTCCGTTGCCATCTCAGAGCAGTGGCCACGGAGCTGGGGGCTGAGCAGAGCTCTGTGTGTGGGAGCCAAGGAGAAGATGAGCCACGAGCCTCTGGGCAGACCCAGCTCCCCATTGACTCCAACTCTTGAACTGCCCGGCTTCCTCCACCTCCTGGGACAGAAATTTGGGATAAAGCACAGTCCTCATTACGGGAACCGCTCAAGCAGCAACCAAAAGGGCAGTGGAGAGGAGGCTCGGGAGCTGCTCTGCCAGAGAAAGGAATATTGTGATCCGTCAGTGGCTGCCTTGTTTCCAAACACCTCACACGCTTTGTTCGTGTGCTGGATTAAGTAGCCTGCAGAATTTAATTCCTCTGGGAAAAAACCCAAAACAAAACAGGCTCCCCACCCCCAAAGTGCAGCGATGCCGTAATTGGGCTGTGACAAAGCCGAGTGTCTCCTGGGCTGGGAGGGGAGGGGTTGTTTGGAATTCTGCATCATAAGAGACCCGCGATCCTCTGTCTAGGCAGACAGTTTGGCAGGGGAAGTCACAGCTGGGTGATTCCAGCTCCCCCAAGCCGGGGCTTTTCGAGGGAAAACACTGACAGATCCGCAGCAAGAGCGAGCAGGACTCTCATAATTTATTTTTAATGCCACGCTGTCTTTAACTGTGCAATTTCCTCCAGGGTGTTTGCTTTGAGCTTGCGGGATAATTACATCTCAGAAACCAGGCTAATTACAGTTAACAGCCTGAGAAAGTGAAGGCCCCCCCCCTCTCCCCACCCCCCAGCCAGGTTTTCCCACCATCATTCCCTGTGACAGCCCCTTTGCAGGGGAAGGGTGTTTGTCCCGACCCTGGGATGGTCCCTTCCCATCCTCGTCCCACAGAGGTGACACTCCAGCAATTTGTGTTGAGTGGGGAGGTGGCAACCCCTACCAGGGATGGAGAACCCGGCAGTGGGGCAGTCCCCAGTGGTGCAGAAGTTGGTGCCCTGGTCAGGGTGGCAGTGCCCTCTGTGGGTGCACCAGCCTGCTCAGCCAGGAGCACTTGCTCTGGTGAGGAAGGATGTTTCCCTCAGCCAAGATAGAAAAATCAATCCTGAATTCCCGAAGCTTTACACGACCCAAGTCCAGCATTGTGGACCTCGTCATGAAGAAGAGCTTCACTTGAGGGTGGCAGAGCACTGGAACAGCTGCCCAGGGAGGATGTGGAGTCTCCTTCTCTGGAGACCTCATTGCAGGTCCAACTTCCTCCAGAAGGGCAGGCACTGATCTCTGCTCTGTGGGGAGCAGGGACAGACCCAGGGAATGGCTGGAGTTGTGTCAGGGCAGGCTCAGGTTGGATCTCAGGGAAAGGCTCTTCCCCCAGAGGGTGATGGGCACTGCCCAGGCTCCCCAGGGCAGTGGGCACAGCCCCAAGGCTGCCAGAGCTCCCGGAGGGTTTGGATGATGCTCTGGGGCACAGGGGGTGACTCTTGGGGCTGGGCCTGTGCAGGGCTGTGGAGGATCCTTGTGAGTTCCTGCCCACTCAGCATATTCTGTGATTCCAACCCCACCTGGATGCATTCCTGTTTCACCTGCTCCAGGTGACCCTGCCTTGGCAGGGGGGGTTGGATGATCTCCAGAGGTTCCTTCCAACTCCAACCATTCTGGGATTCTGTGACTGTGTAATGAGTGCAATTAACTGGGGAACACGTTTTCTGCCTCCAGTTCATCCATTGCCATTATCACCTTCAATTACTCAATGACATGCAGGGCATGAAGTGCGTGTTGGCATTCTCGTGGGATAGGACTGAAGCTGGAAATCTATCTCCTTGCCTTCCCCTGCCTTCCCATGGAGAGCTGCTTCCCCTTCCTGCCTCCACACTGCTTATTTTACATTTACCATAGGCATTTGTTTTTGGTGGTGGTGGGTTGTAAGCGTGGTTGGCTACGGCTTTTACAGGAAAATCAATGCCTTTCTTAGTCCAAATGGTGAAAAAAAAGGTGCTCCCCAAAAAATCCAACCCAGACCTGACAAGTGTGAGGGCTTGGATTCTTGTGAGACAGGAGCAGCCTCTGCACCCAAGATGTGTCCTTGTTTCTGTCTCCATCAGCTGCTCTAATAAAAGCTCCTGATGTTTCCTACAGACCTTCCTGCCTTAATTTAGGAGTCTGGGCCGACCCAGGAGCCCATTGGGCTGCCAGGAACACATCTGGGTGGGAGGGATGGGAATTCTGACTGAGGCAGCGCAGTCAGAGCTCCCAGTGACATCCTGCCCCAAGCCCAGCAGTGACAGGCTGTGGTCCAAGCCCTCGTGGTGTTTCTGCAGAGCTTGGCTCTCCTTGCCGAGGCCGAGCAGCCCCCAGTGCCCCCCCAGCACAGCCCCTGCTCCGTCAGGAATCACTCTGGAAGATGAAACGGCTCATCCCGCCTTGAATGGTGCCTTGTTGGATCACAACATGGTTGGCAAGGTCTGTAGAGAAAAAAATCAAGGAGCTCTGAAGCAACACAACCCCCCCTGTGTCCCCCCCGCCCCCCCCCATGCCTGGCACCACATCCACGCCTTTGCTCTCCGCGCTGTTCAACAATCCGGCCCCTAATTCTTGCAGTCTTGAAAAATAATTCATTTTCTCTTCTGGGATTCCAGTTCAAGGATTAATGTAATGATTTCTTTTTCTTTCCCATTGTTTGTTTTTAATGATTAAGGTGATAGTTATAAATTGTTAACAAGTTCTGGTAGAAATGGGATCCCTGGGAACTTCTTTTACACTGAATAAAATAACAGTGAGATTGATTTAGCAAAGCCGGTTGAGTTGCTGTGTCTTCAAAGATTATCTTGGTTCTGCATGAAAGGCCAGATTTTTGAGCTGTATTTAGGCCTAACTGAAATCAGGTGCTTAAGCACCTTCAAAATAAGAGAAGCTTCTGTCTGTAGGGAGTGATAATATTGTGTGTTAAATCAGGTAGTGTATTAGGACTTACTTTTTTTTTGGCTGGGTAATTTTTTCGGGTGGATCATTTCCTTTGGCAAACCACTGAGCTGGCACACAGAGATTATTTGGGGGAAAAAGCCCTTTCTCTGCTGGGACCAGCTGGTGAGGGTTGGTGCTCCACTGGTGACATCTCCACGGGGCTCTCGGTCTGAGGGCCGTGACCTTGCACTGAGGGAGTTGCCGTGGCTCGTTTTGCTCTGCTCTCCTCCTGCTCAGTGTTTGCTGATGTACAAAGCGTTTACTCCTGGCAATTATTCTGATGAGGGGGGTGGTGTTGGAAAACTGCGCGTGGAGCTTTCTGGGGAGATGTCTTCAAAGGATGAGCTCCTTTCCATGGAGCTTGTAATTGTTTAATGATTTTCTGTATGGATTTCCGTGTGGGCTGTGCAGGACGGGCAGGGCTGGTCTGGCAGCAGAGAGCATCTGCTCGTGCCTCGCCCTCCTGTCCCAGAGGCTGCTCAGCTGCTTTCTGAGCATTAGTGTGGATTCCTGATTTATATTTCCCTTGGCTTTACTGCTCTGTCTCAGACTCAAGCCTCAGACTTGTCTTGTTTTTTGCCAATTAAATCAGCTGTCTCTCCCGGCACACCTTGGCTCTGGCATCCTTGGTCTGCAGGGCTGGGGAGATGCTGCTTTAACAACCAAAAGAGGGCAGGGGCAGGACCAGCAGCAGGTCCTGCTCCCTTCTACTGCAGCCCATGAAACATCTCATCCCTTTCCTAAGCTGAAAAGCAATTCCTACTGCATTGGCTTCCCCCCTAATTACTTGGACAGCGAGGAGCCTTTAGTTTCTCACCTAAATTTATTCATGAGTGAGTTCTGACCTTTTGCTGATGCTGTCCTTTCACCTTAAACAGCACTTTCTCTTCCTTCATGTTAAACCTCCTGATACACGGAGAGAGAACAATTTTACCACCTCTCCACCTTCATTTTCTTAGACTAACAAGTCAGGTTTTCCTCGCAGCTGCCTCTTGCAAAAAGGCCACCTTTGCTCTGTTGATCCTCGGAGCCAATCCCAGGCTGAGCTCACCATCCTTGACCCCAATTTTGGGTGACAAGGCTTGCATGGTGCTTCACATGCAGTGTCACCAGGCTCTCTGCAGTGACTCTTTGCCCACCTGGAGAACAGGTTTGCTTGGAGCTCCTGCAAAATGCAAGACCTCTCTGTTTGAGCAATGGGATTTTAAAAGGCTTGATCCCTTTCTCAGTGAAGTCACAGTTGAAATTCCCATTGATTGCTGAGGTGTGTGTCCTGGACTTAATAAATCTTGTTGCTCAGTGCCAGAAGTGGTGAACTCCTCTTGACATGATAAATCCTGTGCCAGAAGCGTTGATGTGTCTGACAGGGAGCTGAGGGGGGCAGGAGCTCAGAGGAGGTGATGGGAATGCAGCACCGGGGGTGGGTGCCCTTCTCCTGCTCCCTTTGCTTTTCTCAGGGAATAAAGAGCATATAAATAATATAATTTTTTTGTTTGGTTTGGTTTGGTTTTTTAAAAGAAGTAGAAAGAACCAGGCAAAATTATCCCCTTGGCTTCTTGGGGCAGAGTATGTTTAAGGTTGGGAAGGACTCCAGAGGCCAATTCTGAGGAGGCAGAGGGATTTTGGACCCAGCCTGAACTTTGCTCTGTGTCTGAGATGTCCTTTCACAGAGGTGGCAGCACAGGGAGAGGAGGATCCTGAGGACCCTGAGCGGGGGAAGATGTCTCTGCTTATGGCAGGGGGCTTGGACTAGAGGGCCTTTAAAGGTCCCTTCCCACCCAAACCATTCTAGGATTCTCCTCTCCTTCTCTCCGGCCACGGCACGTGGAGTTGGGAATGGCACCTGAGTCCCAAGGCTGGCTGGAGATCAACCAGAGATCCTGTCTGATGGGAAGAGAAACCTCCTGTTCCCTGATCTAAGCCACATAACACAAAGCAGATGTGAAGATCTAGCAGAGACCAGGAAATCTTTTGTGTGTGAGGTGGAGGAGAACGACAGCACAGCCAGGATGAGGAGCCCGTGTGAGGGGCAAATGGGATCCCTCTGGGCAGGAGAGAGCTGGCTGGGCAGGGGAAAGGGCACTGTGCCTGCTGTAAAGGATATCCCGGCTTTCTGGAGTTAAATGAATGTAGCAGAGCCAGCAGGGTCGGTGGGATGCTGTGCCTGATCCTGCCTTGCCTCCGTGCTCCACGGAGGTCCCTTCTGCCGGCAGCACCTCCCGTGTCGAGGCACCGCCACTCGCTGAACAAAGCAAGGGAAAATGAGGCCCAAGCTGTGCAATTTGCAGATGATCTGTGTACCTGCTAGTTCCTAACAGATGTTTTCCTTCGCGTGACCATTTGTGAGTTGCTTCCCTGTCACAGGCTGTAGTAGCTGTAAAGCTCGGCAGTGAGTGATACCTTCCACCTGCGCCGAGCGCCGGCCCTGCCTGCAAGCCTGCTTTGCAATTCCAGCAATGTCCCATTACACGTTGTTTTATACCCGCTGCAAACAACGGCAAAATGAGGCTGTTTAGTATTTTTGACGCAGGCTTTGGGAAAAATGAGCTAGGAGATAAGAGCTGCAGGGGCTGGGTGGGATCCGCGTGACTCCGCATCCTCTCCGAGGGGCGGCCGGGAGCGGGTGCTGCAAAGGGAAGTGCAGCAGAAGGCAAAGCTGCCTCCTGTTAGATCTGCTCATCATCTCCAATAGCTGGAGGTTGCCTGCAATATTAATATCACTTTCAGCAGAGATGTTGGTATTTAGCTGTTGTAACTCCAGCTATTCTTGTTATCCCTGGACGTGTCGGCTTCCTCTCTGAAATGTCACAAATTCTTGGCCACGATAACTTCCCGGGGAAGTTGGCTCAGGGCTGTCATTACCCACTGTGCAAACCCTGTGTTTCCTCCTGCAGGGCGGTGTTGGCAGCCCCAAAATGCTGGGTCACTTATTACAGGGTTGGTTCTGAGCAGCACAACATCAGCATGGCTCAGCTAACACAGGCTTGGGTTGTGCTTGGCTTTGCCGAGAGGTCTCTAATGGATAAAAGGACTGCAATTCCTCATCTCCCAGGCAGGCTGGCAGGTGTGTGGGAATGTGATACTGCCCTTGGAGTTACCCACGAGGGGAAAGGGGGTCTGAGAAAGGCTGTGGATTTATCCTGACTCCTCGTGAGCTCTACCAGCGGATCATCAGACTGGTTTTTGGAATGAATGTGCAGCAAAAAGTGAAACGAGCCAGGAAGGATCTTGTGCTGAACAGAGGATTTTATGGAGGGCTTTTTCCTGGGCTGTGGCACTCTCCAAAACAGCTAAAGTGTTTAGGAAGGTGAATGAGCAGGGATGGAGGGATGGGTGCAGCTCTGTGCTGGGAGGGGGATGCTCTGCCCAGGAAAGCAGCACTGTGTGGCTTCCAGATCTGCCTTGCTCATCCCCTGTGGTGACAGCCCGTGCTAAACCGCAGGAATGGCTTTCAGCAATCTGTTGCTATGTGCATTTTGCACCAAATTCCCAGGTGGATTTACCTGCAGAGATGTGTGGGGGCCTGGATTCCCTGCGGGCACTGCCAGAGCGCACAGCCGTCTGTCGGGAGCGGCTGTGTGTGCCATCTGCTGCGGGGCTGGCACCGGGAGAGGCTGCAGGGAGGGACCTCCGGGCACACCATCCTTGGGGGGAGCTCTGTCCAGCACAGCTGGCAGCAGCTGAGACCAGAGCAGCCTCACCTTGAATATTGTGGCAGTTTTGGGCACCACAATATAAGGAAAGATATTTAAGCCATTAAAAAATGTCCAAAGGAGGCAACAAAGATTGAGAAGGGCCTTGAGGGGCAGCGTGTGAGGACACTGAGGGCACTTCGAGGAGACTGAGGGGAGACCTCATTGCAGGTCCAACCTCCTCAGGAGGGGCAGAGGAGGGGCAGGCACTGAGCTCTGCTCTGAGGGGAACAGGGACAGACCCAGGGAATGGCCTGGAGTTGTGTCAGGGCAGGCTCAGGTTGGATCTCAGGGAAAGGCTCTTCCCCCAGAGGGTGGTGGGCACTGCCCAGGCTCCTCAGGGCAGTGGGCACAGCCCCAAGGCTGCCAGAGCTCCAGGAGGGTTTGGATGATGCTCTGGGGCACAGGGGGTGACTCTTGGGGCTGGTGCTGTGCAGGGCTGAGGGTTGGACTGGCTGATCCTTGTGGGTCCCTCCCAGCTCAGCACATTCTGTGATCCTGTCAATATAAATGTCTTTGCTATGCACAGCAGAGGAGGAACCTCTGCTGCAGGGTCAGGGCTTGTTGTGCTGCCCAACAGCATGGACTTGGTTTGGTGGGGCAAAACAGCTATGGGTAGTTGGATGAATCCTTGTACCCTCCAATTCAGTGTCTCCTCTGCCCCTCACAGTGTGAACTGATCTGCTCTGACAGGAAACTCCAAGAGATTTAGGGTGGCACTTGCTTTTTGGGGAGGGTGGGGGTGAGAGACGTGGGCTTTGGGGTGAAGGTTGGTATGGGGTGAGGAGCAACGCTGAGTGGGGGATGTGTGGGGTGGCAGGAGCTGCAGGTACAGGGGGTCTTGCTTGAGGCATCGAGAGGTAACAGACTTCCAAGGCAGGACAAAAAAGCAGAGGGAATGGAAAGGCAAAGAGTGTCCCATGTCACAGATTAAAGGCAAACAGGCATTTTTCCAAGCGCAGCTTCAAAAACCTGGGACAGAATAAAAGCAAAAAAAATTTCCTCTGAGACGTAGCTCTAAACAAGGGGATTTTCCCAGTCAGCTCAGCTCTCCTGGCCCTCTTACTGGAAGGGGCCCAAAGTAACAAGCACTATTTAACTTGGAAATCTGGGAAAAGGCAGAACTTGGCTCTGCGTCGCTGGCCCTGCCACTGTGACCCTCTTTTGCTCTGTGTGCAGGGGGAAATTTTTCTTCCTCTCCCTTGCCTGTTGTCAAATTCATGCCCAGCTAACGAACAAATCCATCTCTTCAGAGATCAATTATAGTGTCTGGCTGCGAAGCCTGGAAATCCAATTAACTCCCAAATATTTTNTGAGGGGAGAGAGAGAGACAAAGAGAGGGAAACACACTGAAGCGGGGGCATAAATCACCTGCAAAACATTCCAAACATTAAAATAAACAAGGACAAATTTCAACTTCATTTGTCTCTTTTTGAGATTCTGTCACTGATTTATTTCTCTGCTTGGTCTGAGCTTCAGTTTTGCCTTTGCTGGGGTTTGGAGTTGCTCACAGGCTGTGGAGCAGAGCCCCGGGGCTGGATGTTCCCATGGAGAGCATCCCCCCTCCTGCAGGGCTCTGCTCCCCTCCCTGGGGCTCTCGGGGTTAAACTGTCCCCATCCTGCCCTTGGAGACTGAGCAGCCCTGCCTGGGCTTCAGTGGGTTGGTGGTTTGGGAGAGGAGTGGCACCCACCAGGCTTCCCAGGAGGAAATAACTTTGCTTCTCAATCACTTGGATTTTTTGCTGCCACCCAGAGCTGGTGTTCAATTCAAACCTCTCTGTCTCAGCCTCATGTCCTTGATCCTGATCTTGTTCTCACTCCCTTTGACCGACTCTGCCACATCCTCAGGCCTCCAGGAGGCTTAAAGGAGATTCTTCTTCCCAAGACAGTGGAATGGTGTCCATGTGGAAACACACCATGCCCATGGAATTGCCTGAAAGTGAGCAGGGCCCGAGTGTGTCTCAGGCTGATGGTCTCAGAGATATTTAGAGAAGGACTGGGAAGGGGAAAGAAGTAAAGACTGACTTATTTGTGAGGTTTCTGGGTTTGGGGAATTGGCCAACGAAGGGTCTGGCAGGTCCCCAGTGTTACAGCTGCCTACAAAACACAGGGCTGTCAATGGTGGTGGAGTGAGAAGTAGCACCTTTGCCTGAACAAGAGGATTTTCTGTCTCTCAAGTTCCTACTCGTTGCTTGAAGACACTTTGGGGTGGGAATGTGGGCACCTGGCAGTGGTGGTTGGTGCCAGTGGCAGGCACTGAGCACCTGTACTGTAGCTGCAGGTATGATGCAGCATCCCTGAGGGTCTGGTGTCCATGTGGGGTGGCAGCAAGCCCGGGGACATCCCAAATGGGGGACTGTGAGCCCTGGTCTCTGGGGCTGGAGAACCTCTGTCTCACTCAGGCAACAGGGCTTGACCCCGAAGCATCTGTGCTGTTGCCTGCAGTCCTTGTCCCCCTCCTTCAAGAAGCTGTAGTTTTCATTCCGGAGGGGAATGAATAATCCTCGGGGGCTGGTGTGAAGAGGAACTGTCACCCTTCCTTCCGCTCTATCAGAAGCTCTTCAAGAGGCAGTTAACAAATAACCTCCCCTTGGGAGAAATTAGCTCCCGGTCCCAATTCAATAGCTGCTCATTTCGAGATGTCCTTGTTACCTTGTTCGTGGCTGATCTTCCTTTGAATCCTGCCGTTCCCAGACCCCGTGATTGCTGCCAGCAATCACGAGCTGCAACATTAGCAGCTCCTGCGCTGATTGCAGCCCCAACACAACCTTTTGTGGGAAGTTTGGGCAAGTTCAGAGCTGTGCTCTCCGAAAGCTGCGCGGATCTCCCTCCCTCACACATCCCGGCGAGCGAGCCCTCAGATGAGGGCTGCTTTGCAGGGGCTGCTGTGCAGAGGAGATCTATTCCTCCGAGTCTGGCTTTAGAAACAAAATCTTGTAGGCATTGTCAAGGAAACCTGGTGAGAGCGCAGAGTTGTCCAACAGCCTCCAGGCAGCCTGGAGCAAAAGCTCTGAGATGTGCAAATAGGAATCCAAATGGATTTTTTTTTGTTTCCTCCAGCCAGACGCTGTAGCAGAATAGGAGAATGGCAGTGGGATAGCTCAACAAAAACCAACCCTGAAAACCTCCTGCTGTGTCATTTTGGCCAATGAGAGCCTGTGAGCGAATTCACAGAATCACAGGATGGTTTGGGTTGGGAGAGACTTAAAGATCGTTCTGTTGCACCCCCTGCCATGGGCAGGGACACCTTCCACCAACCCACAATAGCACAGTATGGGCTGCTCTTGAGGTTCTTGTTGATGATAAGGTTTCTCATTTCTGTAGAATCACAGATTGTTTGGGTTGGAAGGGACTTTAAAGGTCATCCCATCCCACCCCCTGCCATGGGCAGGGACACCGCCCACCAGCCCAGGGTGCTCCAAGCTCTGTCCAGCCTGGCCTTGGACACTCCCAGGGATGGGACAGCCCCAGCTTCTCTGCCCAACCTGTGCCAGGGCCTGCCCACCCTCACAGGGGAGAATTTCCCTGAATATCCAATTTAAACCCAATTCACCCAGAGACTGGCCTGTCAGGCCAGCCTGTAATACAAACTCTGCACTCACCTTCATTTCCAGAGCTGCCAACAAGCCACAAGGATGGGCATCAAGAGAAATCCATGTCCAGCAGGACAGAGCAGGCAGTTCTTTTGCTCAAGACATTTCCCCAAGAAACCTTTATTTTAGACGAAACCCATTACTCAATTTATCAATCCCTACTCACCCTTCCAACTCCTATATCCCAAATCCATGGGATAGATTAGACAAGTTTAATTTGAAATGTGAAAGCAGGCTGGAAATCATTGCTGTGCAAATTGTGTAGAGGGTGAGCTTTTTTTCTGTTCCATGGCTGAACTGGACTTCAAATGAATGAATAAAATCCATTCTGGTAGTTCCCAGTGAGGAGTACATTTCTTTGAAAAAAGGGGGGGAAAAAACCCCCCTCCCAACATTTTATTCAGGCCAGAGTGAAGGGTTTTGATTTGGGGGAATTCAGCTAATTTTCTTGCTCCTCAAAATAGGTCAACTTTGAAACAGAAAATGTCACACTGAGACAGAAAGTTGCATAGAAATGTTTAGAAAATGTGAGATAGTCTAAACATACATTTGGAAGTTTAACGAGACTGTGGATGGAAGCAAAGCATCCAGGCTATTTATAATTCAATTAGGCTTAGATTTAGGACTAGTTTTTGCTCGCTGTAAACTGCATCTCTTTTTCATTTCGAACAATCTCCTTCCTCCATCAAAGGCCCTTGTCCCAGCTGTAGCTGGGAATGTATGGCTGTAGCTGGAAATACAGGGCTCTAATAGAGCTGGAATGGCTGTGGCTATACTGTCTCAGATAACTGCTGTATTTTTCTTTTCCAAGGCCTCCCAGGACTGTTCACATGGGAATACTGACATTTGGGACCCAGGGGTGGAAAACCAACGTGTGACCTGCTGGGACTGTTACCAAGGAAATTTATTCCAGCAACTTTCCCCTGGAAGTCTTCTCAAGGTTTTTCCTCTTATCTCCCCATTCTCCTGCAAATGTCCTACACCACATTTGCCATTAATTATTGAAGAAAAAGAAGTCTTACAAAGTCCTCTCCTTTCTGTCTCTTTTGGTACCTTTCCGGGTCCCTTCACCCTGTCTCTTTGCAGCAAGTTCTGGATGTGCAAGTAGTAAGTTGCTTTCTATTCTGACTCTGGGGTTTGGTTTCCAAACTGTTTATTGAGTACTAAAAAGAGAGAATTACAAGTCATTGCCCAGGGATAATGTGCTAATAATTTTATGACTGGACAAAGGGTTGGAACAGCCCCCAAATGGTGGCAAGCAGGAAACCTGGGGTCTCTTGCCACCAGAGGAGATGGACTCTCACTGCTGATCATCAAAGCTGGTGCAACAACTGTGGGCTATTAGAATTACTTTGGGGCTGGATGATCCTTGTTGCTTTCAGAGCAAAAGTGGTTGAGAGCTTTTTGGAAGGTGCTTAGAAGTCAGTCCTACTCGGAGTGGATGTGATGGACCACCATGACTGCTCATGTTCAAGTCCGCAGGCTCAACAGCTGGAGGCTGGGGATTCCTGGGAAAACAGAGATTAAAGGGTGTTAATGCTGTCAAGCAAACATGAGCCATCCCAGAGAGAAGAGAGGGATTAAGTTTCTCCAGGCACTTGAGTCCACCAGCAGCGTCCCAGCTTTGGTGCTGCAGAGCAGAGCCAGGACCATCAGCTTGCACCCACCTCTATGAGACATGTCCCATCCCTGTCACCCCAAACCCCGTGGGTTTCATCATTGCTATTTTAAGCCTGTGTCTGTAGCTGGTTTAGTTCCCCTGCAGTGAATTATCGAGGCTCCTGGGGAACCCCTGCCCTCTGGGATGCTGTGGGGACAACAGGAGCTCTGGGGAGATAATTTCAAATTCCAAGTGTGCCCCTGACCACCAAACAGGGGCATTGAAATGCTCCCAGCAGTTGCCAAAGATTCAGGAATAAACAGCAGTGCTGAGCTCGCCCGTCTGAAACCATTCTGAGATGTTGTGTCCCACTGGCCTTCTCCAGGAGGAATTCCTATTCCTTGGGAGCAGAACATCCTATCAGCACTGTCTTCTTTCCACTGAAGTGGAGCTCAGGGAAGGATGGACTGAGGAGGGCTCTCTGTGCCCACCTCCCTTGAGCAGGGATGAACTGCACTCCCAAAGCAGCAGCAGATCCTGCCCTTGGAGCGGGCAGGAGGCCACAACTGGGAGGAGGCGTTTGCAGCTGCCAAGGACCCCCATTTGCACCTTAGTGGTGCAGATAAAATCTCATAAACCGGCCTCCATCCTGCTTTACTGCCCATTTAATGAGCGGAGGAAGGACCCGGCTGTTTATTAAAACATTAGACAGTAAAATTTAACAATAGACAATAAAGGGTTTTGTTTTTCCAGCCTTCTGATTGTCAAAGCAATGGCACATCAGGCTGGAGAGGGACCTGCTCCCAGGCTGTGAATCCAGAGTGCCAGGAGGAGGGTGGGACTGGGCAGGGTGAGGAAGTTGGCACTGGGCAGGGTGAGGAAGTTGGCACGGTGGCAAATCCATGTGGAGGAGGGCAGGCGCTCATCCCAAACGGGGCTGTCTCCCAAGTGGCAGAGGGGATGGAGCAGCACAGCTGTCCCCAAGGCCCTCTGTTGTGGATGAGCAGCAGGATTAACTCTGGATCCTGCCAAAGGTATTTGCTCCATCACCAGCTCTCCTTCCTCCCTGGTGGAGCCAAGTTCTCCAGAGTGTTACATGGATCTGGAGGATGGACAATCTCAGCCAGCTCTCCTGTCTTTGTAGTTGGGTGTAAAACTATACTCAGACCTAATTGACATCTAGTTCTGAACTGGGATATTGGCTCTTTAGGCTTGGGAGGGTTTTGCAACTTCTACAGTTTTCTCCTGATGTGCCTTGTCAGTGCTGAGCTTGTCGGCTTGGCTTCTTCTGGGATCAGAGGAGAAAACCAGGACTTCCTAGGATCACCCATCCTACCTAAGGACAGTTCAGTCAGCCTCCACAGGACTGACCTCTCTGCACAGTTTCCAGTGGGACTCTAGATGAAATATAGGCAGGAAAATGCACAGAGGCAAATCTTTCTTCTGACCTTAAAACATAGATAATGTGTCCTTCAGCATCCAACTCCTTGGGTTGCCTTGGAGAGCCCTGCAAGCACAGGGTGAGGGGTGATGGGCTTCCTGTACCCTGTGGGGTTCTCAGAGTCCTGGCCAAGCCCAGAACAAGTAACCTCCAGGCTCAAGTGTCAGTCCTGGCAAAGGTTCCCAGCCAGGAGGTGTCTGGTGGATCACATTGGAGGGTCAGGGCTTCAGATGTAGAGGAAACCTCTACCTTCCCTTTGTGCTGTTATGGAGTGTGAAATCCAAGTCTGGTGGGTGAGGAGCTTCTTTAGGGAGCTTTAGCCAAAGGACCAGACCCCCAGTGTGGAAGACCTGCTTGACTCAAGGGGGGAGAGGGACAGAAAGCACATGAGCAGACGTGATGCAAAGGAGAACACACCAAGATGACAAGGAGAGGTCAGTTGTTCATGGTCCTGGCATAAAACAATATCTGTGCAAGCTCAGGACGTTTTGGGCACTGAATTGTTTCCTGAGTCCTCCAAAAAGGCTTTCCAGACCACAGTTGCCTTGGGGTGGGAGAGAAGGTGCTGTTGTGAACCAACAGCCTTCTCCAATAGTGCCTGAGAAAGAGCCATCCCTTTACACTGAAGGCAGGGATCACATCCAGGGATGTGTGGCAGGGGTTTTGTTACCCTGTCCACAAATGATCTGGGAAAGGGGGCAGACAGAAACCCAACATTTGTCAGGCATTATGCAGGGCAGTGTCTGCAAAAGCTTGACTGAAGAAGTGCAAAAGGGTTACAAAGGCTGTGTGATGATCATAGAATCATAAAATATTCTGAGTTGGAAGGGACCCTCAAGGGCCATCAAGTCCAGTGGACTCATTGGTGGCAGCTGTACATGGAGACAACCCCACAGCAGCTGTACCTGGATGGTGTAAATGAGCTGTCCCCTCTGTGGAAGGAGATTGCAGAGGCATTGCAGACTGTTTCTGGAATGCCAGCAGTGACCACAAAGGCAGGGGACTTACAGAGGAAGAAACAGAGGCTGAAACAGAGCCTGGCATGATGTGAGTGGCACCTCCCCAGGGTACCTCATGATGCCATGAGTAGTTCTGGTGCTCATGTCTCAGGTACATGGAAAGATGTGAGAGGAGACCACAGCTACCTGTGGTGGCAGCAGGATCTCAAGTGATCAGGAGACCTTGATCTGAAGAGGACTGAGGGAGCAAAAGAGAGGAAGAAGGTCGTGGGTGGCTTGGAGGAGGTGGAGGTGGGGCTGGCTGGACCTTTGCTGGTGCTGTAGAGACACCCCAGCCTTGGGGCTCTGCATTTGGCAGTGTGGATCTGTGGCAGCACCCAAGAAACAGGTTTACAGTTTAACACTGCAAGCCCCACACTGTTCCCTGTCCTTGTCCTGGCCATTCCCAGGCAGCCCCTCCGGCTCAGGGTCCTTCAAACCAGGTAGCAGGAACGTGCCATGGTACATCATTCTGTCCCCTGGGCTGTACCAGGGGATAAACTGCAGCCCTACAAGGCTTAAATGGACTCAACCTGCCTCCTCAGCCCTGGAAAATCTCCGAGCATCTTAAGGATTAGATCCTGACCCCAGTGAAAACAACCGAGCATTTTCCAGCTGAGTCCGGTGGGCTGAAATTTAATTCTCAGTTTTAAAGTCTCTTTAAAATCAGCTGTGATATATAACCAGTCTTCTCAGGCTCTAAATGCCTCAACAAGATTGGCAGCGCTCCAGGAGGCCATGGGCAGGATTAGCAGCAAATCCAGAGGTCAGGGGAGAAACTGGGGAGCCCAGATGGGGCAGAGCGGAGCCGCAGAGCTGGAATCGCCTCTGGATGTGGCTGTGGCACGTGGAAAAAGCTGGGAAGCAGGTGAAGCCCTTTGCTTTTTAACCACAGAAATGCTGTTGATGTATTTCTGTTTGTGCTTGGAGTGTGCTTGTGCAGGTATATTTATATACATATTCACACAGGCTTCCCTCGCCACAGGTACACACATCAGGAGACGTGTATTTCCTCAGCCTGCATCGCTCCATAAACTGCAAAAAACCCAGACAAAATATTAAAATTCAGCCCCTTATCGTTGCCAAGTCATCAGAAACCAATATTAGAGCTACTGGGCAATTTTTACCCTGAACTATCCTCACTTCAAGATCCGGATTTAATGATTCTTTCTGTAGCTCTTTACATTCTATTATTTATAAGAAACAATGTTCAGTCCTCCCTTGACAGTATTTGCAGGGCTGCGGAAAGCAGTGCGGCAGAAAAGGTGGGAGAACAATTTTGGTGATGTTTCCATAGCTACCTAGCTGCTAAATGTGGTTTATTCCATTTTAAAGTCACCCAACACACACAAGGCACACACACACACGCGAAGCCTCACACGCCGCACTCCCCGAATCACCGACTGCAGGACACTAATCCCTGCTCTGCCTGTTCCAGCCTAATCTGCCACTTGTATATTTAAAGGGCTACTGGCTGCATAAATAAGCGGCTGGATACAGCAGGAGGATAAACATATTGTTTCTTCCTTGCTCCTCTCTCTCCGACGTGTGTGTTCCAGTCGGTCCTCCCTGTAATATTATTACGGATATTTTTACCCAGCCGTGAGCGCCGGGGAAGTCGGAGGTAGGATGGTGTCCTCTCGTGGTCTCTGGCATCTCTGCAGCCTCAGAGCAGCCCGGGGAGAAAGGAAAGGCTGTTTGGGAGCTGCGAGGGAGGTTTTAAGGGGAAAACCGATTTGGTTGGACCTTCCTGGTTCTGGTTCCACGCACAGAACCATCTCGGCATCCCCCCCGCTCCGGGCAGAGGGAGGAAAAGGAGCGTGTGCTCGCTGTGCAGCAGGATGGAGGCCACTCCTCACCCACAGGATTCCAAGCCTATCCCTGGGAGGAAAGAGAAAATGAGGCGTGGGGAAGGGGATGGTTGAAATCATCTTTCCAGAGCAGAGAAGTTTGCCCTGGGAAAGCGTGGCTGTCTGGAGAGAGCTGTGTTTTGTTAGAGGGTATCCCAGTGCCTGTGATCCCAGTGTGCAGCTGGAGGGGAGGGAAGGGGTGCAGGACACCTTGAGAAATTCCTAACCTGTCATCCTGGCAGCTCACAGGGCAGTTTTTCAATCCTGGAGCAGCACGAGGAATGTTGTGATCCCATTCCTGGAGCAGCATGAGGGATACTGTGATCCTGTTCCTCCAGCAGCATGAGGGATGCTGTGATTCCATTCCTCCAGCAGTGCTGGGAATGCTGTATCCTGCTTCTGGAGCAGCATGAGGGATGCTGTGATCCCATTCCTGGAGCAACATGAAGGATGTTGTAATCCCACCCTTCCAGCAGCACAAGGGATGCTGTGATCCCACTCCTGGAGCAGCACGAAGGATACTTTGATCTCACTCCTTGAGCACCACGAGGGATGTTGTGATCCTGCTCCTGGAGCACATGAGGGATGCTGTGATTCCACTCTTCAGCAGCATGAGGGATGCTGTGATCCTGCTCCTGGAGCAGCACGAGGGATGCTGTGATCCTGTTCCTCCAGCAGCACTGGGAATGTGTATCCTGCTCCTGGAGCAGCATGAGGGATTCTGTAATCCCATTCCTGGAGCAGCACGAGGGATACTTTGATCTCACTCCTGGAGCACCACAAGGGATGTTGTGATCCTGCTCCTGGAGCACATGAGGGATGCTGTGATTCCACCCTTCCAGCACCATGAGGGATGCTGTGATCCCACTCTTCCAGCAGCACAAGAGATGCTATGCTCCCACTCCTGGAGCAGCACAAGGGATGCTGTGCTCCCACTCCTGGAGCACATGAGGGATGCTGTGATCCCACCCTTCCAGCAGCAATGAGGGATGCTGTGATGCCACTCTTCCAGCAGCATGAGGGATGCTGTGATCCCATCCTTCTAGCAGCATGGAGAATGCTGTGATCCCACTCTTCCAGCAGCACAAGAGATGCTGTGATCCCACTCTTCCAGCAGCACAAGGGATGCTGTGATCCCACTCCTGGAGCACATGAGGGATGCTGTGATCCCACCCTTCCAGCAGCAATGAGGGATGCTGTGAGCACCTGGATCTTCATCCCCCCACACCTGCCTTGCCCATGCACAGAAGCCGCTGGGATCCATTGGCTGCAGGGGCTGGAGGGAAGATGAGGAGCCTGATGATTCCTCCACATCTCCCTCATCTTTGGCACTGTGTGTGTGCAATGGGTGCTCCTGCAGCTCAGCCTTGGCATTGCCCTGGCACAGGCTGGGTCCTTCCCTGGCTTTGCAGATTCTTCCCAGCCCTTCCTCCCAAGCTGCAGCTCTCTCTGGAGAGACCTTCCAGCCAGCCCAGTGCTGCCTACGTGGGGCTGAACCCTCTCCCAGCCAGGCACCACTTTGCAAGCACACATGGCCTCTGGAATTAATCCCCTCTGGAATGAACGAGTTTCCCAGTGCTGCACTGGTGAGGCTCCCGTGTCTCTGCAAAACGAGACAGGGAAAAGCTGGAAGCAAGGCAAGAAACGGATACAGGTGGGGACAACAGGTGGAGAGTCCATCAGAAAAGAAAAGATGTACCCAGAAGGAATTTCCCCTCTTAAGGTTTATCTGAATGTCTATAAAATGTATATGGGGGTAATATTCTTTACTCAGAGGCTGGGAAAGAGGTTACCCAGAGAAGCTGTGGCTGCCCCAGCCCTGGGAGTGTCCAAAGTCAGGTTGGATGGGGCTTGGAGTGACCTGGGCTGGTGGGAGGTGTCCCTGCCCATGGCAGGGGGTGGGATGGGATGATCTTTAAGGTCCCTTGTGACCCAAACCATCCTGTGATTCTGTGAAAAAGGTTTCCCAAGGAGCTTTTTGCAATGACAGGAATAGGGAAATCTCTCCTGAGGCAGAGAATATTTGTCATAATTTTTTTTCTTCTGCCTGAAATAAAATAAAAAAAAAAAAGAGGAGTGAAAAATGCTCCTGCAAATTGTGTTTTATTAGTGTTTGTAACCAGGTGCAGAGCAGATAAATCATCATCGGAAACCCAGAGCACCTCTGACCGACCCTCATCTGCTCATGCATCCTGTTGACTTGCAGGTTCCCTCTGCTCCACGAGGTTTCCTGGGGTCTGCCAAGGTGTCAGGCACCGTTAGTCACAAATCCATCCTTCTGGAATGCCTGTGCTGAGCCAGGTGGGGTAGAAGATCCTGGTTAGTCACAAATCCATCCTTCTGGAATGCCTGTGCTGAGCCAGGTGGGGTAGAAGATTCTGGTTAGTCACAAATCCATCCTTCTGGAATGCCTGTGCTGAGCCAGGTGGGGTAGAAGATCCTGATTAGTCACAAATCCATCCTTCTGGAATGCCTGTGCTGAGCCAGGTGGGATAGAAGATGCTTTCAGGGGATTGCTGGGACCCAGCTCAGCCCCGTGTGCTCTGCCAGCACAGGATCAGTGAGGCTGTGCCTTCATGGAACTCACATCTGGGATAACCTGGCCGAAAACTCTGGCAGGTTTAATTGTCCCAGTGCTATTCCTTCCCAAGCACAGCCCTGGAGCTTCCTGGCTCTGTGGGGAAGATGCTCCCACCTTTCTTTGGGAGCCCTTTCCACATTCTGCCATGGATCCACAGATATTCGTGGATTATCAGCAAGGGCAATAATCACCATGTCACTTCTTCCGAGACAGGCTTTGTTATCTTTGTACCAGCTCCCTTTCACCTCCAGCCCCCAAGAGGCAGCTGCTGGAGGTCAGGGTGCTTTGCTGCCTCTGTAGTGATAGGTAATACCTGAAATCTATGATGTCATGGAAGGATTGCACTGCAGGCCCCTCTCCAGCAAGGAGCAGTGGCACAGAAACATTTCTTCCTGCCTTTTCTGCCTCTTGCAACACTGGCACCAGGCAGAAAACTCGTGGCACCAGGGACTAAACTCATGGGACCAGGCAGAAATCCCATGGGACCAGGGACTAAACTCATGGGACCAGGCAGAACCCAGCCTTGGATTCCCTGCTGTGGGAAAGGGACAGGTGTCCTTCCCATTACCCTGGGAAATGGGAGGAGTTGCTAAGGAAAGCTGCCTCCATGCAGCAAAGGCACAGTGGCTGAAACACTCTGGATTAAGGAAGGCTGAAGGATATATTTTTTTTTTTGCTTTCTTGCTTGCTTTTTTTACTTTTTTATTAAATCAGTCCAATGTTTTACAGCTCGAATTCAAATAGGAGCTTAAGAGCTTTAACAATGAAACATAAGGATGTGCTGGCACGGGTGGGGTGTCTTTCCTCTCCCATTCACAGCTCTGCTTGGTATCAGCCTGAGGTCAAAAATACCTGTATCTCACCACCAGCAGCATTCCCAGGCTCTTCACTGCCTTTCTGGGAGGTCAGACAGGTGTGCAGACCTTGGGGAGAGCCAGAGGGAGATTTTGGACAAGGACCTAGAGTGACAGGACAAGGGGGAATGGCTTCCCACTGCCAGAGGGCAGGGTGAGGTGGGATATTGGGAAGGAATTCTCTCCTGGAGGGTGGGCAGGCCCTGGCACAGGTTGGGCAGAGAAGCTGTGGCTGCCCCATCCCTGGGAGTGTCCAAGGTCAGGTTGGACAGGGCTTGGAGCAACCTGGGCTGGTGGGAGGTGCCCCTGCCCATGGCAGGGTGAGAGACTGTAGGAGCTTTATGGTCCCTTCCAATCCAAACCAATCTGTGAGGATTCTGTGATTCTAATGGGGTTGTGCCACCTTAGACCCACTGATCCAATGTGCCCTGCAGCCCTTGGCATGGCTTCTCCCTGTCCCCTGCTGCCAACAGCTGTGTCTTTGTGGGATGTTGGGGTCCCTGAGGCATCCTGGGAAGTTGCTGTTGTAGTGCACGTTCAGAGAGGGGGGAAATAACAAGCAGGGGTTTGGCTCTGGACAAAATCATGTGTATTCGGTTTCTGAAGAGCCACCCAGGCACTGCCATTCCCAACCTGGTTCCAGATGGATGGAGCTGCCTGAAAAGAATTGCAGGGATCTGCCAGGGCAGCTTGTTGCTGTTCAGCATCAGTGGTCAGCCCTGTCTGCTCCTCCACGTGGACACCCAACCTCCACTCTGAATCCCAATGAAGCCTCACCATCAATTGCCTCCAGCCTGGTTGCTCTTGTTCCATCTCCTCCACTCTTCACTGCCCCTCAATCTCCTCTCCCCCTCTCTCTCTGTCCCTGCATGTCCAGCTCATACCAAAGAGCAGAACTTCACCTCCTTCATCACCTCATAGTTACTGTGAGAAGCATCAGTTGTCCAAGAAGCCAAAGGAAGCCCAAGAGACAGATCACAGATCAGAAAAGGGTTTTTTTTTTTCTGCCCACCAAAATGTGTCCTATAGAAACACAGCTGCACCCAGGTTGTTGTGTTAGCAGGGCAGGGGACAGACCGTGTCTAGATTCTGGATGGAAATAAAAATAAATAAAGAAAAAGAGCCAAAGGAAAGATGTTTCACACGGGGAAAGGAGAATCCTCCCAGGCTTCTGCACCAGATGCCCAGCTGGAGTAAATAAAAAAGTGCTAGACTGGTTTACTCAAGCTGCAGCTGCTGGAAAAATGCTTTTCCCAAAGCTTTTTCCTGCCTGGCTTGGTTTCCCTTTTCTGTCTTCCTCCAGCTTCAAATGTCACCATTAAAATCCAGATGTGAAGCCTGTCACTTGTCCCTTGCCTGACTGGAGAGCAGGAGGCAGCAGGATGGCTGAGAAACATCAGACCTGAGGCCACCAGAGAGCCCAGAGCTCTGTGCTTCCCTTCCCTTCCCATCCCTTCCCTTCCCTT
>VXBX01001485.1:49691-74645 GCA_013400415.1 Scytalopus superciliaris | reverse complement strand
TCCCTTCCCTTCCCTTCCCACAGACTCACAGAATCCACTGAGCTGGAAGAAACCCCCTTTATGGTCCCGCCCAACCCTCAGCCCTGCACAGGCCCAGCCCCAAGAGTCACCCCCTGTGCCCCAGAGCATCATCCAAACCCTCCTGGAGCTCTGGCAGCCTTGGGGCTGTGCCCACTGCCCTGGGCAGCCTGGGCAGTGCCCACCACCCTCTGGGGGAAGAGCCTTTCCCTGAGATCCAACCTGAGCCTGCCCTGACACAACTCCAGGCCATTCCCTGGGTGTGTCCCTGTTCCCCACAGAGCAGAGCTCAGTGCCTGCCTCTCCTCTGCCCGCACAGCAAACATCCCTCCAAGGCTGTTGGACACAGATGGAGCTGGCAGGAGGCTCACCAGCCCCAATGTTGGCTCTGCAGCAGCTCTACCCCCGTCCTTGCCCAGTCTGAAGGCTCTGCTGTGGTGCAGCCTGAGGTGGGGATGGCCAAGGGCTGCAGGGCCCAGAGCTGGGCTCAAGGGATCGCCTTGGAACTCTCTGGGAGGTGGGCTTGTGTTTCAAGTCCTCTTCCTCCAAGCTGGCCATCTGTGCTGTTTTCTCTCTGAATGATAAACACTTAAGGGTCACCTGCTTTCTTTAATCTCCTCTGGCTCGTGTTCGTCTGAGCTGCACATCATATTAATTATGTGCCTTTTATTCCTGTCCATGCCAACACAGGGGGATCGTTACTGCTCCTGCTTTGCCTTTTATTATCTGGCTGCTCACAGTCACCAGCCTCTGGTATTCTGCACCATGAGAGGACACTTTGCTGATCACCTTCCTTCATTAGGGAAACTTAATTTTAGTGCTGACGGGAAATTAGATTAAAGAAAATAAACCACCCAAAAACAGCCATAAGGTTTCTTGTTGGATTAAATATTAAAATTAATAATCCAGTGCTTCCTTCAGCTCTGTATTTATGTTAATATTTAATTCAATAACAGCCCATGTTTTAGAACATTTTCCCATTTGTTTAAAGCTACAGATGAAATTGCAGTTTCTGCCTGAAGTAGAACAATATGTAACTAACTGGGTTATGCTAATGAGGAGCAATGGCAGCTCCAAAATCCTGTACCAGGGTGGGGAGGGTCAGCAGTGGCAAGGGGAGTGGATGGCAAGGCAGAAGGGGAATGCAAATCCTGCTGGCTGCAGGAAAGCCTGGAAGCTGGAAAAGAGAATGAGGGGCCACAGTGCAGCTCCCTGGGGCTGGGAGGGCTTCCAAGCGTGCCTTGCCCTTGTTGTGCAGCACCAGAGAGCTTGAGGGGGTTTGTCTTCGGGAAGGACAACCACTGGGAACACTGGTGAGGATCCAGGTCCTGCCCTGGGGGGGTATCCTGGGTGGCAGGGTCACATCTGGAGGCCTTGCCCACATTTGGGATGTTTCCTGCAGCAAAACCTGAAATCAGAAAGTGTCCCAGCAGTGGTGTTGCCACACAAAGTCTGAGACTGAGATGTGATCCAGCATTGGGTGATGATGGGAAATGGCCTCAGGTTGCACCAGGGAAGGTTTAGGTTGGATATTCGGATAAATTTCTTCCCCAAAAGGATGGTCAGGCATTGGAACAGGTTGCCCAGGGCAGTGGTGGAGTCCCCATCCCTGAGGGGATTTAAAAGCCATGTGGATGTGGCACTTGGGGACAGGGGGCAGTGGTGGCCTTGGCAGTGCTGGGGGAACAGCTGGACTCGATGGGCTTGGAGGGCTTTTCCAACCTAAACTATTCTGTGTTTCCAGGAGGATGTTGAGTCTGGTGTGAGGATGTTGAGTCTGGTGTGAGGAGGTTGAGTTGGGTGTGAGGCTGGTCCCAGGCTGTTTCCCACTGATGGCTTTGAGATAACATGGAATACCAAGCAAGATGCACTCCAGTTTCCTTTTCCCAGTGCTGAATCAAGCCTGGCTGAAAGGAACCTCAGCAGTCCTGGGTTTCAGGCTCAGCATCCCATGGCAAGGAGAACAGGAGGGGATGCATCACCCAGGAGGTTTGGTGTTTCACTGTGCAAAATCAGCTGGGAAGGACTTTCCAAGTCCTGCTCAGTTCCTCTAATTTTCCAAGGGACGGAAAATCGATATTCTCATTTTCAAGGGTGGGCAGAGCCCCTGCAGAGGCTGGTGCTGGGGGGTTTACCCACTGGGAGATATTAGATATGACAAAAGCCCTTTTCTTCCCCAGGATAGCTGTGCTCTTGAAAACCAGAATAATTATATAGTCTGGTGTGATGTGGAGGAAGAACGTGGAACATGTAGCAATGATCAGTAAAACTTAAGTGCTGTGGAGGTGGAGTTTCAAGTGAGTTTTCTGAAGTTTGGATGCATCTCCAAACTTCCCTGAACCTTTTGGGGCCTAATTAAATTCAAGGGGCCTTATAAAAAAACATGCATGGAAGAGAAAACTTTTTTTTTTTTCTATTAAGAAACTGCTTAATAAAACAGATTATGTGTAAAATAGAAATATGGGCCCTGCGAAGGAAGAGTGAAAAGACACTAATGAGCAATGTCTGAGTGTTAATGAATTGTATTAGCATGCCATTACCTGCAAATATTATAAATAGACCAAGCAGTTTTAGGTTCCCTTTTCTTCAAAGAACCTTGTGTGATTTCTGAAGGTGGTTTGATGCAGTTAATCTCACTTTATCCAAGGGGAAACTGAGGCAGGAGTGCATCACTTACACTCAAGCCTGTGGTGGAGGTGAGAACATTGAGGTTTCATTTTCATATGGTGTGATCTGACCTTTGGACATTCAGACACCATCCTGAGCTCTGTGTGGAGCAGCTCTTCCCTCTGCCTTGAGACACTGTAGAGAAAGTTACAGCTCCTTACCTGGAGCCTGAGTGTTTTGTTCTCTTCTGGACCTCGTGTGGGCATCGGCACCTGGGTCTGCTCCAGGGAATATCCTTGCATGGGGGTGGCTCCTCAGTCCTAGCAGGACTTTTTGCCCACATCAGGACATGTGCAGCTATTGGATGTGTGAGGTCCCACCAGCCAGGCACCCTCAGTCAGGGCTCTGCTTCCCATGGCTTGTTGATCCCTGTTTCAAAAGACAGGAAAGCATCTCCTTCCTCCACCACCACGTCGTGCTCAGCCTGTTCACTGAAAGGCAGGAGTGATTCAATTTTTGCTTCTTTGTCCTTTTGAGCTCTTCTGGGAGCTGATGTTGACATCCCTGACGGAGCAGGATCCCAGTCATAGGTGGATAGGACTAGGAAAGATGGGCTGGTTTAATGGTAATATCAGTAAATATGTGTTCATGGATGTCTTTGTCACCTCCAACTGTTGCTGTGGAGAAGGATCACTGCCCGTCATTTGGGCTCAGCCTAGAGGCTGATTTTGGGGAGAAAAGTGCAAAAGAGACAAAATGGGGGAAGAACTCAGAGGGTTTGGAGGCCCCACTGGCTCACCCAGGAGCTCTCCTTCCTTGTTGCTATTTACAGCCCAACTCCAAGTTGCAGTGATGGACACATTCAATAACACTCTGGATGAAGAAGCTGGGAGGAGGTGCCACCAATAAACGTGAAGGATGTCATGAAGGAAGAACTAACGTGTTTAAACATATGGGCTGGGACTCCCCTCACCTCCCCAGTCATGGCCAAATCGGGTGTGTGCTCGTTTCAGCTCTCTCTGTACTCCAGGCAGAAGCAAGTTCCTTCCAGAAGGCCATTTGTCCTGTCCCAAAGGGGTGTCCATGACGGGTGGGTTCAGGAGTTCTTCAGAGCTTTTTTTCATCCTCTTGACACTCGAGAGTACAGGCAATTTTTAGACTTTCAGAGACAAGGCCTCTGCCCTCCTGGAGAAAGCACAAATAACTGTAATTTCACTAAATTTCTGACAGCGAGCCTTCATTTTTTTTTAAACAGCCCTGGCTGTCAGGAGGAGCTGGTGCTTTGGAAGGGGATGGGTGGTGGTTGTAAAGTGGAGTGAAGGAATGGTGTGTAAGTGCTGCTCCCTGCCTGACATCGCACCCTGAGGGCCCTCCTTGGCTTCAGAGAGGTGGTCCAGACCTTTGGAATTGCTCTGCCCTGCAGACATGAGTAAGGAGCCCTCCGTTGCTGGGGAAAAACTCCAGTCTTACCAAAAGTCACTGGGGCTTTGTCTCCCACATCCTCACATAACGTAGGGAAACAGGTTCATGAGCCACATGGAAAACATGGAGGGCAGATTGTCCTGGAAGAGAAAACAGGGAAGTCTTTCCTTGTCCATCTGCCTGATCAGTGACTTTGCACAACTGCCTGTCCTTTTTTATTTTCCCTTTCTTTTTATTCAGAGGAGCTTGGGAACATGTTTTACATCTGCTCCCGAGGCACCTGGGTTAACAGCAGCTTGCAGGGCCTGGAGGTGGCCTGGATGTGGAAACAGCCCCAGTTCTGGGCTTGGACCCACACTGTGCTCCCACCACGCTGCTCGTGCTCAGCCAGGCTGGGCTCAAAGCATCTCTCCCCTGGGAGTGCATCTCCTGCCAGGTTGGGATCCCAGCGGGTGCTTCTGAAGGCAGGCTCTCATTTGGCTGTCTCGCTACTTCCCCCTTCTCTTTATGAACAGATGAGGGGAGAAAAAGGCACAGATGACAATGTTGTGCCTCCTTTTACTGCTGGAATCAGGGATGAGCAGCTTTGTTTTAGCAGACGTGTCTCTGCAGGCTCCTGGCAGGTTGTCCATGGACTGCAGTCCGTGATGGTTGTCCTGGGGAGCAGGAGGGATGTGACTCGACGTGAGGGGGGAGGGAAAGCTCATCTTCCCCTCTCTTTCATGTTCAGATTTGGAAAGTCTCCTCAGTAACAGGACAAAGTCCCGTGGGAGGACAAGGGGGAGTGGCATTGAGCTGAAAGAGAGGAGATTTAGATTAAATATTGGGAAGAAATTGTTGGCTGTGAGGGTGGTGCTGACACCCTGTCACAGGCTGCCCAGAGAAAGCTGTGGCTGCCCCACCCCTGGAAGTGTCCAAGGCCAGGCTTGGAGCAACCTGGGCTGGTGGAAGGTGCCCCTGCCTATGGCAGGGAGTGGGAGGGGATGGTTTTAACTTCCCTTCCAACCCAAACCACTCCAGAATTCTGTGAGTCTGATCCTTGCCCTCATCCTGCTCCCTGGCTTTGCTTTCAGGACTCAGCCTGCTAATCTGAGATCCCTGCAAGGAGACAAAGGTGTCAAGAGCTCAGCAACCTGGGACTCAATAACTCTCCCAGCTCATCTTGTCCCATTTGTAAATGTGTTTGAATTCAGCTTCCAAGCTCCCACCTCACGGTGACACCAGAGAGAGGTCACCTGTCCTCGGGTGAGCACCAGGCTGGGCAGTGGTGCCACAGCACAGGAACCACATCCCTATCCTAAAACACCCCCAGAGTCCTAAAATCCCCTTTTAATTCCGAGCAAGCATCATCTTCCCTCCTGCAAAGTGAGACGCAGCAGAATTGCAAATGTCCAAGCCCACCAGGATTTCACTGTGCATCCAGCAGCCTGGACTAGGGTTTTTTTTTCCCCACCTTAGGGGTTTAGACTGCACAGCAAGTCCAGTAATGAACTGTTACTCTGGAAAATAAGCCTTTCATTAGGTTAGGATTCTGCCAGGGTCTCTATAATGAACCATGATATTGTGCCAAGCGGAGCTCTGCTCATCTCTGCGCTCTGATTTACCCACTCAGGGCCCCCCAAGCCCCTCGGCCCCGGCCCATCCTGCAGCCAGAGCCAGGCAGGGGCACTGGGGCAAGCTTTGCTCCTCCCTGAGAAGCTTTTTGGGGTCAAACAGTGCTTCTGAGTGTTGGGTGTGACTCTGCCTTCCAGTTCCCGGTGTTCTATAAACAAACGCTGATTTTTGTCCTTTTTTTTTTTTAGTTTTTTTTTATTTAGGTGTTCATTATTCATCATCAGCAGGTCCTGAAATTGCAATGCGTGTCTCTTGTGCTGTGAAAACATTAATAACTGCTTTGGCTGAGCCCGGGAAGATCATTTATTTTACAAATGTGCAGAAAATTCCAGCCGGCTGGGATTAAAGAGCAGCGTTTCTTGCTAGGAGAGGCTTTCGGGGCACGTTGGACCGGGAGGAAGAATTAGGTGTTGCCAGGCTGCTCCCCCCAAACCACAGCCCAAAGCCCCGGGGCAGGGAGGGAACAAGCGAGGCAGGAACGCGGGGAGCGGGAGCTGATTCTGCCCTGTCCAAGGGGCTTGATGAGCATCCCGGTTTTCCTCCCGCATGCCCGGGTGGGATGCGGTGGCTCCCGGGGGGCTCAGCATCGTGGCGCTGCCTCCCCACCCCTCCCGCAGCCTTCGGGTGCTCCCGGCGCTCCTCACCTCCCATCAAGGACAAGGAGCGGGAAATCCCAGCAGCCTCTTAAGAAACATTTTAATTAAAAGCCCGACATAACCGGAGCTTTAAAGGACATGAAAGACAACAGCTGTGGAGCTGCTCTCTGCCCCCCCTCTCCCTTCCCTTCCCCTCCCCTTCCCTCCCGCCTCTCTGCGGCGCGTTTCAGAGCAGTTTTCATTGAAGTCTTTTTGGGGTTTCATCTTCCCTGCCCTTCCTCGGTGGTTTTTGGCTGTGTCGCTGAGGGGCTGGGAGCATCACACAGCCCTCCCTCCCCCGACAGGCAGCTTGGGGCACAGGGTGAGCAGGGCTGGCAGGGGTGGAGGCACGAAGTGACAACCTGCCTTCCCCACCCCCAGGGCAGGTGATGCTGCAGAGCCCAACTCCAGGTGGGAATTGGGGGCATCGGGGAGGAAGAGGAGGATCTAAAGATCTTCTGCAGTGTGGGCTGGCTCGGATGAGCCTGGGGCTACAGCCCAGACCACTGCAAGGACCTGGGCAGCTGGTGCCACCGGGGGGTGTCTTGGTGTCCAGCTGGAGATGGGACACCACTGGGCCTGCAGGGCAGGGGATCTGCTTTGGACATGGCCAGCCACCAAAACTGAACCCAGGATGGTCCTGGCTTGGCTAGGACCCAACCTCGAGCCTCGTTTTGCTGTTAGTTGGATGGCTCCCTGACCTGGCAGTGTTGGCATAACAGTGACCAAACCACCAAGGCTGCAACCAGTGACTTATTTTTACCCTATTTGGATTGGATATAAGGAAGAAATTGTTCCCTGTGAGGGTGGGCAGGCCCTGGCACAGGTTGGGCAGAGAAGCTGTGGCTGCCCCATCCCTGGGAGTGTCCAAGGCCAGGTTGGACAGGGCTTGAAGCAACCTGGGCTGGTGGGAGGTGTCCCTGCCCATGGCAGGGGGTGGGGCTGGATGGGCTTTGAGGTCCCTTCCAACCCAAATCATCCTGAGATTCTATGTTTTTATTTAAAATGTATTTCAGGAGAGCAGCACTGACAGCACAAATCCAGAGCTGGCCATGTCCAACCAACCTCCCCTTTCTGGGGGTTCAACACACCTGGAGATATCCCCAAGAACACAAGAGTTAGGCTGGACCAGACATTCCAGAGCTGTTTCCAAACTCCTTTGCTAATGCTAATACATCAATTAGGTGAAACATGATGTGGCATTAGTGATTATAGTGGATATTTGGATTTTATGCAGGAAACCTGACGAGAAGGAGGAGCCCCTCCATCACCCTGAAGAAGGCAAGATGGTTTTCTCTGATCTGCTCCCCTTCCTCCCCACTGCCATCTCAGGCCTAAAATCATCAATCCAGCCCAAGCAGTGAATGCAGGAGCAGGGCCAAACTCTTCCCATTGGGATTCTTCATGCTTTGCATTTGCAAATGGAAAGTACTCGCCGGTTCAGGGCTTCCAATTAGAGCTGGGCAAATGAGAATCTTCTCAGCTCACTGCCCAGTCCTCCACAAAAAAATGCAAATAAGAAATGGTTTGGATCAATGCAAAGTACAGACCCTTTGATTTTTTTTTCTTCCTCCTCCCAAAATAAACCCTTCTCCTTCCCACCCTGATTAATTTTAGATCACATGAAATGTTTTATTCAATTGCAGACTGAAATGCCATTTCAGAACATTAGCTGGAATAATATTCCTTTTTAAAAAGTGGCAGAGCGAGAAAGTTCAACTTTGAAAACTTCTTTATTCTTCTCTCATGGATGGAGGTACAAATCTGTTTTCTGATGAAAAAACAGGGGGATTTGTGGATTTTTGGGTGGGATTTTAAGCCCTTGGAGATGTGACCAAGCCCTGGGAGGGCTGATCTTGCTGGAAACACCAAGCACAGGTTGACCAAAATCATCTTCATGCCCCAAGAGCTTCCTCCTGCTTTCTCCTGCTCTTTAATCAACTACTTAAAACCCAGCTCAGAGACTCTTCATCAATTTCCAAATCCCTAGCACTTAAAAAAATAAAACAGACCAGGAGAAACCAGCAACTGGGAGGCCACTGGGTGCTGAGGGGTGGGGTGGGATGTGATTCCTCTGGGGTGGGAGGGACAGGGAGGTTTGGGGGGAATGGGCAATCCTTGATTTCCGTGGATTCTGAGCCCACTCTGCGTTTTTCAGAGTGTCTCCAACCAGCATCACAGGCAGATCTGGAGGCAGAGCTCCAAGGGGATTAGTAAAGACTTATTTTGCTTTTTTCTGGAGTGAGATGAAAAGGGGGGAGTGGGGAGGGAGAGACGAGCAAGGAGTCCTGTGGAAAGGAACTCATTATTTTTTATCTTTTCCAATGACCTTGTTTGTTTTAGTCCTGCTTGAAAGCTGTTCCTTTCCTTGTGGGAATCTGGAGATATCTGGAGACTGGGGCTGCTGAGAGAAAGGAAAAGGGGGGGAAAGGGGAAGAGGGGGCTGGAGAAAGAGAAGAAATATGGAAAATAACCAGAATAAATGTAAACTGAACTGGAAAAAAGGGGTCCAAGGAGAAATACCCCTCTGGGTTGGTGCTGTGATGAAATACCATGTCTGGGGGAGGGTGGCTGGTCTGACAGTGTGTTGCCTTCTGCTTTCATTGAGAGCTCAGGAATGTGTGTGCAGGGTGGTGTGGCTGATCCTGGGCCAGGATGTGGCTGATCCTGGGCCAGGATGTGGTTGTTGCTTCCCATGAGAGAGCTGTGAGGAGGGAAGGGAATGCCCACGGTGCCCTACAGGGTGGTTCTCAGCCTGGCCTATATCTATATATTACAGAACTGCAGGATCACAGGATAGGTTGGGTTGGAAGGGATCTTAAAGATCATCTCATTTCACCCCCCCTGCCATGGGCAGGGACACCTTCCACTAGCCCAGGTTGCTCCAAGGCCTGTCCAACCTGGCCTTGGACACTCCCAGGGCTGGGGCAGCCACAGCTTCTCTGCCCAACCTGTGCCAGGGCCTGCCCATCCTCCCAGGGGAGAATTCCTTCTGTACATTTAACCTAATTTTCCCCTCTTTCAGTTTGAGCCCTCTTCTTCTTGTCCTGTCACTCCAGTTCCTGATGAACAGTCCCTCTTTGGCTTCTTTGCAGTCCTGGAAGGTGCTGTGAGATCTCCACACAACCTCCTCCTCTCCAGGCTGAACTGGTGTTTCCAGATCATGTGGGGAGCAGAGGCATCTTCTGTGCGACTCCCCTGGTCCTCACCCTAATCCTACCTGTGCATGTCCTAAAGGAATTGCTTCAGAGCCATTACAGGAGGGATTTCCTTTGGTTTATCCCCTCTTTTTATTTCACTGGGCTTTGAGTCAGGCTGGGGAACAATGAAAGCTCATGGATACACATGCATGTCCCTCCTCTCAACCTCCATGGGTTTGAAAGGGTCCGGTGGCCACCAGAGTTTCACAGTGCTCAGGTTGGAATGATACCTTTCCACACCTCATTAATGTAATCCTGATGGGGATATTTACTGTATTTTTTTCCCTATTCTCCTCTACTGGGATCTCCTGGACTCTGGAGGAAGAGTCATGGAGGGGACCTCCTGGAGCTGCAAGCCATGGTGCAAGGGAACCCCAGAGACTTGTGAGTGACCCAAGGGCCAGCTCTGCCCTGGCTGGTGCTGCCTTTGAGGGGTGAGAAGAGCTCCCCAAACCCCCAACAGGTGCCCCATGGCCCTGCTGACCCTCCATGGTCCCTGTGACCTCCATCACACGTGTCCATGTCCAGCTAACCCTGTCGCTGCTCAACAGCCTCTTCCTGTGCATTAAACCAGTGCCATCCAACCTCCAGCTCCTTGTGTGAAAAAATAAACCCCCAAAAGGCTCCCAGAGGTGCAAGGGCAGCTTTTCTGCTGGCAAAAAGCCCTCTGACCAACAGGCAGGGTGACTAATTTGAACTAAACCCAAGCCTTGCTTTCAGCTGTCGGCTCGGGTTGATCTTCTCGTGGTTACTCATAAATACTTATGAAAAAGCTTCAAGTGCTCCATTTGCATGGCTGTAAAGTCTCATAAATAATTCGAGGTGCCAGTATTTAATTAAGTGACCTATAATGTGGAGGAATTTTTGTCTCATTTACAGCAATCAGAGTCCCTCTGAATGGAGACGGGGGAATGAAGTGGCTGTCCTGTAGCTGTCAGAACAGTCCCAGAGAAGGACAGGATGGGACCCAGCCCAAATGTTTCCCTGCAGTTCCTTATCAATATGGGCACCAATCAAGGATAATTAACTTCAAAACAGCAGCTGGGAGCTGCATTTAAACCATCAGATGCCCCAGAGAAGGCTATTTAGGACTAGGGCAGTGTTTCCCAGTAATGCTGAGGTCTGTGGCCCTTGGAATGTGCTGAAGGCTCAGGTCTGCACACTGCAGGACCCTGTTGCCTTGGAATAATGTGAAGGAAAGGCCATCCAGAGGGACCTGGACAAGCTTCAGGAGTGGCCCTTGGGAATCTCAGGAGGTTTAACAAGGCCAAGGGCTGGTGCTGCACCCGGGTCAGGACAATCCCCAGGCTGGGCATGAGCAGATGGAGCAGCCCTGGGAGAAGGACCTGGGGGGGCTGCTGGGGGAGAGGCTGGACATGGCCCAGCCCAGACCCCCCTGTGCCCTGGGCTGGTCCCACAGCGTGGGCAGCAGGGCAGGGGGGGATTGTGCCCCTCTGCCCCCCCAGGGGAGACCCCCCTGCAGAGCTGCCCCAGCCCTGGGGGCAGCACAGCAAGGACATGGAGCTGCTGGAGAGAGCCCAGAGGGGCACCAGGATGGTCAGAGGGTGGAGCAGCTCTGCTGGGAGGGAAGGCTGGGAGAGCTGGGATTGGCCAGCCTGGAGAAGGGAAGCTTTGGGGGGACCTCATTGTGGCCTTGCAGGGCCTGAAGGGGCTACAAGGAAGATGGAGAGAGACTATTCCCAAGGGTCTGGAGTGACAGGACAAGGGGGAATGGCTTCCCACTGCCAGAGGGCAGGGATAGATGGGATATTGGGACGGAATTGTTCCCTGGGAGGGTGGGCAGGCCCTGGCACAGGTTGGGCAGAGAAGCTGTGGCTGCCCCATCCCTGGGAGTGTCCAAGGCCAGGTTGGACAGGCCTTGGAGCACCCTGGGCTGGTGGGAGGTGTCCCTGCCCATGGCAGGGGGTGGACTGAGATGATCTTTAAGGTCCCTTCCAGCCCAGACATTCTGGGGTTCGATAGTTCTGACAGTTGCTCTTTACCTGGTGCAAATTCCAGCCAGTCATGCATGGGAAAGCTCCAGTAAACTCCAGAGGTTTCAGGATGGCTTTGATAAAGGTTGTATTCAGTGGTAAGCCTCCTCTAGATTTAGCCCTCAGACTTTAAAGGGAATGAAGAAAGAAAATCCAATTTTTTTTTGGTGTTTTTAACCCCCTGCACTGAGTTGCATCTGAAGCCCAGAAAAGAGAAGAGGAGCGAGTAAAGGTTGTACAATGGGGAGCAAAGGCAGAGAAGAGAAAAATGAGATGAAAAGGTCTTTGTAGTAGCTGTGCTTCAGCAAGAGACTTCCCAGCTGCTGACTGGGGTCTTGTGTGCATCCCATTGATCCTCCCAGGCTGCTTCTGCTGATGGGAGCGTGTGTGGATAATCCCAACCCTTGCCCCAAGCCCCAACAGAGAGATGTTTTTAAAGCAATTTAACCCTCACACGGAAGAAAATACCTTTTAATTTTAAAGGGAAAACGGTGCCAAGGGATTTCTATGAGTTCCTGCATTGTGATGGATCCCAGGGGTTTTGCCCTTCCCAAGGGCAACTGAGGCAGAATTAGGGTTAAATACATTTTATTTCAAGGGGAAAACAGTGCCAAGGGCTTTCCTTGAGTTCCTTGGATCCGATGGATTAAGATTAGGAACCCAGTGATGGACCCCAGATGATCCTCTGGGGGTTTTGCTCTTCCCAGTGGCAGCTGAGGCAGAATTAGGGTTAAATAGGTTTTTATTTCAAGGGGCAAACAGTGTCAAGGTCTTTCCTTGAGTTCCTTGGATCCGATGGATTAAGANGGGCAGCTGAAGCAGAACTAGGGTTAAACACTGTTTTATTTCCAGGGGCAAACAGTGCCAAGGGCTTTCCCTGAGTTCCTGGGATCTGATGGATTAAGGTTAGGAACCCAATGATGGACCCAGACATTACACTGGTTGTTTTGCCCTTCCCAAGGGCAGCTGAGGCAGAATTAGGGTTAAATACGTTTTTATTTCAAGGGGCAAACGGTGCCAAGGGCTTTCCTTGAGCTCCTGGGATCTCATGGATTAAGGTTAGGAACCCAGTGATGGACCCAGCCATTATCCCAGGGTTTTTGCACTTCCCAAGGGCAGCTGGGGCAGGGTTAGGGTTAAACACCTTTTATTTCCAGGGGCAAACAGTGCCAAGGGCTTTCCCTGAGTTCCTGGGATCCCATGGATTAAGATTATGAACCCATGATGATCCTCTGGGGGTTTTGCCCTTCCCAAGGGCAGCTGAGGCAGGCAGGGCTCTGTCCATGGTCCCCCAGGTCCCTTCTCAGTGGGATCCCACCACCAGCATCCCCCATTTCATGCGGTGTCTCTGCTGGCAGCGAGGCCGTTATAAATTATTTATTCTCTGAGCAGAGCAGGGAGGAAGAGAGAGCGAGCTTTTAATTAAAATGATATCTTACAGATCAAATAAATATGAATAAGATGCCAAAAACAACTGTATAAATCCCAAACATTCTCCTGTGTTTTAATTATTTGTGTTGATAAAACAAGAGCGAAGGCATTTCGCGGCGCTCGGGGGGCGCGGAGGCGAAAGGTTACGCTGGCATTTTTTATGTTCTTTTCAAGGAACAAATGTTTCAGAAGCACAGATCTGACAAACTATAATTCATATCAGGGATTAAATTGGAATTTAGAGAACAATTGTTAATATTTCAAAGTAATTGTTTAAGAAATTATCATTTTGGTATCTGCCGCAAAAAATAATTACCCGCCGCTAATTTTTCTTTTTCAAAGGCTGCTATTTGTTGGAATAGTGTTGGAAAGATGAGGAGTTTTTGCTGTGAGCTATTTATGTAGTTCAAATGAGGAGATAAATAGGAAGGGACTTTCATGTTCATAGGCAAATGAGCCTGACTAATGTACGGCTCCGAGCTCAAAAGTGGGCCTTGGATTTATTTGAAAATTGGGGGAATGTTTTATGGATGGGACTTGGGAGTCACAGCAGGTGAGTGAATAATCAAACCTGTGCATATTCATTAGAAAAGGGTCCTCAAATAAACCCTTGCAGCATGGAGAGCCCCTGCCTGCCCTTGGCAGGGTTTTGGGGTGGAAAAGGAGCTGTATTCCTGCTCTCCATAGGGCACCAGTAGGTTGAGGCACCTCTGACCTGCTGGAAAGGGGGCTGAGAACTTGAATATTTAGAGGATCATGAGGAAAAAAAGGATCAAAGGGATCTTAAAGATCAGCTTGAGGATGGAGTTACCCAGCCCCTGTAGCATCCTGCCCCTTCCCTCTGCAGTGCTGTGCTGTGCAAAGCTCATCCTCCTCCCTTCAAACATGCTTTTCCTCAAGGGATGGAGAGAAACAGCACCAGGAAAGGTCCAGCAAAGAGCAGGCTGATGGGTCTGTCCAGACAGGGCATGGCAAAGGGAACCTCTTCCCATAAAAACACCATTTCAGATGGAAAAGGAGGAATTATTTTCTGGGGGTTGTTAAATTTTTATGCAGCAGTATTAGTCCATCCTTGGTAGGAATAATTCCCCAGTGCATCCTGAAATATCTCACTTGCTGACACACCCTCTTTTTTAACCAGTGAGTTTTCCTCCGAGCAACACTGATGGTGATGCTCATTTTAAAAGTACATTTTTCACTGAATCTTCTGTGCAAAGCTCTTTGTCACCTCAAAAAACCCAATTTTGCCTCTGAACTGTCACCTCAGATACCCTTTGCCTTCCCGAGCCACCAACTGGGCCCCCAGTAAAGCTCCCCAATGGTCCTGTTGGCCACTGGGATGTTTTGGCTGCCCCAGGATCCCTCCTGCCGACAAATCGATGGGGTTTCAGTTGTTGATGTGTCTTCCACTCCCTTCATGCTCTGCTTTTGATCCCTTTGATCTCAGGGACTCCAGACTGCCACGAAGACACTGGGATGGAACTAATGAGGGATACACTTGACCTCTGCAGACTTGCTGATTAAGGATTCCTGGAGAATGTGGGGGAAGAAAATAAACCTCCTTTTGGCTCCATCCTCCCAGATTGTTGTAACACCCCAATTACCAATCACAGGCGCTGCTGGAAGACACTGGTGATTGGCTAATTAGCAGTGGGAGCACTAATTAAAGCAGCTTTTTGTTTACCTGGGTTTGGGGCTGTCCCTTCTCTTGGGGCTGCTCAGCTTGAGGGTCCCTTTGCACACCTGGGATTTGGGATCCTGCTGTGCCAAGCTGTGGATTGTGCTGGATATTCTACACTTGTTACAGAATTGATGGGGTTTAGGAATTAATTACAAGTGAAGGACAAATCACACACAGTATAGTCCTGGTTTGTGTGGTCTTGCTGCACGTTATAGAGGGAGTAGGAAATCACTCTCCATCTGAGGATGGATAGAGAGGAAAATGTTCTCTTTCCCCCTGGAAAAGGGATGATTATGGATTTACACCCTCCTGCCCTTGCAAGGCACTGGGCAGGTCCATGGCAGCTCCTTCTAAAGCAGAGAAGCTGTGGCTGCCCCATCCCTGGGAGTGTCCAAGGCCAGGTTGGACGGGGCTTGGAGCAACCTGGGCTGGTGGGAGGTGTCCCTGCCCATGGCAGGGGGTGGCACTGGATGGGCCTTAAGGTCCCTTCCAACCTAAACCAGTCTGGGATTCCATGATTCTGTAGGAGAGCTTGGAAAACATGGGGAATGAATGTTGGCTCACTTGACCCTCTCTTTTGTGGGAGGATCAGGGTGGTCCACGTGCCAGTCTGGCTTTCAGTGGATGAGGGAACATGGTTTGGAGCCTTTCCTTTGGGAAGGCGATTGGCAGCATCTGTTTAGAACAGATGTCTCTGCCAGGAAGTTTCCCCCTGTTATTAAGTTAAGATTTTCTTATTCTTAATTTCACAGAATTCCACAATGCTTTGGGTTGGAAGGAACCTTAAAACCCATCTCATCCCACCCCCTGCCATGGGCAGGGACACCTCCCACCAGCCCAGGTTGCTCCAAGCCCCGTCCAACCCGGCCTTGGACACTGCCAGGGCTGGGGCACCCACAGCTTCTCTGCCCAACCCATGCCAGGGTCTCAGCACGCTCTGGGTAAAGGTTTTCCTCCCAATATCTCACCAAACTCAAGCCCACGCTGCTTCTTCTGCTTCCGTGTGGAGGCATTAAAAAAGAATCTCCCTTTCATGTTGTTTATCATCTCTAAATATCAGAGCTAACAACCCGGCTTTCCTCTGCTCTTTCCAATGTGCCTCATAAATCATCCACAGGCTATTGGGATCGTTTGTGAGCTCTTCCCTGCCTTCCCTGTCCATGGGAATGGACTGCAAATTTCCATGTGGATCACATCTGAATTAGTTACCTTAACCCAGAGGCTAAAGAAGGAGCGATCCTTCTCTCTCCTGCAACACATTGATTTCACAAAGGCTAAAAACTCTTGGCTTGTGGCAATAAATTGGTTTTTTAGGCTTTGCTTTCCCATAAGAGTTTTGTGGGAAAAGCAAGAGAGGGAAGCACAGAGGGAGAATCCAATCCCATCGCAGGTAAAGCTGTGCCCACCCCAAGGGTTTCCTTGTGCTGGGGCACAGCACTGGGCTGCTTTCCTCACAGTGGCACCCCCACCCTGGCAGGTTGCTCCTCAGGGGTTTGAGGCAGGATTTGTCCCTTCTGAGGTGGCAGTGCCATGTCACCAGCCCATTACCCCTGGGGGCACAGCCCAGGGTGGGGATCCTCTCCAGCAGCAGCCAAGGGCTGGCTTTTGAAGGGTTCCTGCTTCTGAAAGGTGTTTAGCTGGGAGGATAGCAGGAGACGTGGGAGATGCCAAATAACTTTCCACCCTGGTTTTCCAGAACCAAATAGTCCATGAAACATGGCCAGGAACATTCCTAGGAACATTCCTCAGCACAATGACACAAACTTTGGGTCAGAGCTCTTCCCTTCTTTCTAATCCTCAGAGCTCTCACAATAATACAACTGATTTGGTTGGGATCGTGTTAGACACAGAAAATGAGAAATCTGTGAGCAGCCAGAGCATCTTTAGGAGTTTGGAAAGTCACCCAGCTGGCACCCAAGGCAGGTCACTGCTCAGTGGGTGGAAGAGTTTGTTCACTGTGGGACAGCTCAGGCACACTGGATGCTTTTCCTACCTGAATATCTATTCACAAAAGGTCATGGCAAAGCCCTGCCCCCCTATAAAATGAGAAAAAAAAGGGGAAAACAGGCCAGGTTGGATGGGTTTGGAACAACCTGGTCCAGTGGAAGGGCTTTAAAGTCCCTTCTAACCCAAACCATTCCGTGCTTCTCTGAATGGTGGAGTCACCACCCTTGGAAGTGTTCAAAAGACGTGTAGATGTTGCAGCTGAGGACGTGGTGAGCCAATGGTTGGACTCGATCTTAGAGGGCTTTTCCAGCCTTAAGGATTCCAAAACCAAGTGGAGGAATTGGAGATCATGGTGTGATGAAGGGAGGAGTGGAAATAAGGACAACCTTTCCCTCCTGGGAAGGCCACGCATTTGCCCTGAGGGCACCTCTAAAGAGGGATGTGTGTTTGTGTTTGTGTCACAGTGAAGGTCCCAGGAGACCCTCTGGGGAGCGAGGGAGGTGTTGAGATGTTTTTGCATTTCAGGGGAGCTGCTCCTGAGGAAAGTGCTCTAATTAGAGGAAAATATTTGATCTCCACAGGCTTTTGGTGAAATAGCTCAGTAAGGCAACAGATGTTGCTGAAATTATTTCATGCAACTGTTTCCCCCTTTTTCTTCAATTTATTATTTTTTTTATGAGACTCATTGAATTAAAAATTCCATAAACAGCTCATGGCAGTTTTTTGCAGGGTGTCAAAAACTTGCTCTAAAGCAAAGCTGGTGCCTCATCTGAGGCCAAAATATGTTTTGGTGCACCAACATCCCTCTGCCTGACTTTTGAAAGCCACAAATCATGAAGAACCTCCAGCTCAGCCTGGGAGCTCCCAAAGACACCTCAGGACACCCCAGTGCTTGGTGTCACCCCAGTCAGCACAACATGCAGGGGTCTGGTCTTGTCCCTCTCCTTTCCCAGTAATTCACCTTCTCCAGTGAGCCAGAAGGTTCAAATCTGGCTCCTCAAAGAAACTGTGCATAAATAAGGGACCGGCTTAAAGGCCTTCCATAAAGTCTTGTGGGGGTACCTGACTTTTTCAGAGTCGGTTCAGATGAGGAACATCAGAAGACAGGAACCTGAAACCAGGTTTGATTTTTAGTCTAAGGAGTCTTGGGAGATGAAAAGCCCCATTTTAGAGTATTTTGCCCCACTGTACATTATTCTGTCTCAGTCCTGGCTGTGACAGCACTAAACTAGTCCTGAATTGATTTTAGTGAGAGACAGAACCTGCCAGAGCTCCATGGACCAGGTGGAACATTGGACAAATGATTCTCCTGGTGTAGATGAGTGAATGAGGAGTGTGTGTAGAATCACAGAGTATCCCAAGCTGGAAGGGACCCACAGGGATCATCCAGCTCCCAACCCTGCACAGACACCCCAACAACCCCACATCCTAAATGTCATCAGGGTGTCCTGCAAGCACAGGCAGCTCCATTCAAACAGGGTGAAATCACAGACCTCTCACCTTGAATTGTCCTTGTCCAGGGTCTGCAGAGAACTGCCTGAACATCAAACGCTGCCTCAACCCCACTCTTTTGATTTAGAGACCCCAAACTTTACAGGTCTGCTTGTCTGGTGTCACCCCAAAAGCATCTGCAGGACATCACATTCAACCCCACTCTTTTGATTAGAGACCCCAAACCTTATGGGTTTGCTTGTTTGGTGTCACCCCAAAAGCATCTGCAGGACATCACATTCAACCCCACTCTTTTGATTAGAGACCCCAAACTTTAGGGGCCTGCTTGTCTGGTGTCACCCCAAAAGCATCTGCAGGACATCACATTCAACCCCAGAGGACAGGTCACTTCATTATGTCGAGTGAGTCAACGCATCGATCAGTTTATCAAATGATAAACAGGGTTTGTGCTTTCGTCAGGGCTGGGAATATTAATGGGTTTGACAGGCTGAAGGTGGTAAAACAAGGACAAGGGGCATCGGGGCATCGCTGTATTAATTAGCCATGTTGAAGCAGCTTTTAGCTGCTTCCGAAGTTTAATCAATATGCTACATTTGAGTCCCAAAAGGCTTATGAAAACAGCCTTTGAAATCCTTTAAATTGTTGCCTCTGTGAGGTTTTAGACTCTTGGCGTGTTCCTGTTCTGCAGTTTTTCTTCCCCCCCTTTTTTTTCCCCCCTCCTGAAATCAATAGTGACCCGTGAGGACTGGGATGAGTGGGCTTCCTTATTTGTGGCTCCAATTTGCATTCACCAGGAATAGAAATAAAATGAAAAAGATGTTCTGTTTTGGTACAATAATAATAATAATAATCCCAGACACTAATGAGCTGCCCTCTGCCTCCCAGTTTCTATATGCAGTAAATTACCTCTATAGACTTAATCTGATGTGAATGGGCACGGCACCATTTAAATCATGTTTTCCTGAGCCCTCACATACTGTTCAGGCTTTGATTTAATACAAAGCAAGGCTGGAGCTTGTTAAGACATTTTACTGAGAGGGAGGGAGGAAGGAGAAGGCGGAGCTGAAAGGAACACTGGGAGTGAAGCTGTGGAGAGAAGGGGATGGAGGGACTGGGACTGTGAGATGAGGAGGGGAGGTGGGGAAGGCAGAGATGCTGCTCTGAGCTGAGGCTTGATGTTTCCCCAGGAGGGGAGAGGAAAGCAAGTGGAGGGGACATTGGGAATATGGGGAGCATGAGGAGAAAGGCTGGAAAGCAGGGATGAATCAGGAGAGAGCAGGTGAGGCGTCCCACTGGTCTCCAGGGCTGTTGGGGGCATGGAAACACTGAGGAAGAGCAGTTCAGCAGGAAAGGCACCCCAGGGATGGGGATGAAGGCTCATCCTGTAGGCTGGGACTTTGGGAAATGTCTCTGACCTTCCTGCTCTAAGACAGCCAAGGAGAGGAGGGGGTCACTGCCACCAGCAGCTTTACAGGGAGGGGGGACAAGGGGGGATGGAGGAAGGGCCACACACTCCTTGCAGAAGTGCCCTGGTGCCCTCCCTTCCCACAGCCTTTTCCATGGCTTTGTGATGAGCTCAGTGCTTGTCTGAGAGCCCACCTGGACCTGGGACAACTCTTCTCCCAGGGGACACCTGAGGGCTGAAGTCTTTGGTGTGTCAGAGAATCAGACAATTACAGGATCACAGGATGGTTTGGGTTGGAAGGGACCTTAAAGCCCATCTTGTTCCAACCCCTGCCATGGGCAGGGACACCTCCCACTAGCCCAGGTTCCTCCAAACCATGTCCAACCTGGCCTTGGACACTCCCAGGGATGGGGCAGCCACAGCTTCTCTGCCCAACCTGTGACAGGGCCTGCCCACCCTCACAGGGAAGGATTTCTTCCCCATAACCCATCTCACCCTGCCCTCTGGCACTGGGAAGCCATTCCCCCTTGTCCTGGTACTCCAGACCCTTGGGAATAGTCTCTCTCCACCTTCCTTGTAGCCCCTTCAGGCACTGCAAGGCCACAAGGAGGGCACCCCAAAGCTTCTCCTCTCCAATCCCAGCAAGCAGAGATTTGAATGTTTCTGACTTTAGAACTCATCCCAGCAATCTGCTGTTTTGAATTCTCATCCCCAAACTGGCCCAGATGTGCCCACAGCAGCTTTCCCAGCTCCCTTCCCCCCCGTGCCATCAGCAATGCCCTTCGTGTGACTCCCCAGGGGCACTGCCACACGTGTCACAGCACTGCAGGCCAACACAGGATGACCAGCAGTGCTTGAGGCAGTTCTCAGGGCCCCAGAATAATTCCAGCAGCTCCAGAGCTGGGCCCTGAGCTGTGCCTGCTGATGCCACACACACTCCCTGCATGCACAGCTCCTGCTATTAGTAATGGGAGATGCCCCAGTCTCCCTGGGGGCAACACTTTGCTATGGGCAAGGTGCTAAATCACGTAGGGCGTTTCTAGGACAAATTATCTTTATTTTTATTTCTTTTGAGGGATAAAGCTCCCAAAAAGGGTGGGACAAGTTTCCATGCCTGAATCTTGGCTCACATGGCAATAGGTAGGTAGAAAAGGAGGCTCCTGACAGCAGGGGATGGGATGACCACCCTCTAGTGATGGGGTACCACTCACTTCCTGGGTCTTTCACAGGATCACAGAATGGTTTGGGTGGGAAGGGACCTTAAAGATCATTTCATTCCAATCCCCTGCCATAGGCAGGGACACTTTCCACTAGACCAGGTTGCTCCAAACCGTGCTTCAAGTCCTTGGCTTCTCTGGGCAACTTGTGCCAGGGCCTCAGCACCAGTTCCTGGCACCGATCAGACCCAAAAGAACCGTGGCCCTCAGAGCCAGAAGGCACAAAAACCTTTTAGCAGTGGTGTTTTGCAAGTGTGGGTTGGTCAGTGTGTGGAGAGAGCACCTCTCCTGCCCCTGGCACCCCACTGTGGCCTGGGTGAGTCCCCTCCACAGTCACATCAGAGAGAAGCTCCTACAGAATCACTGAGGCTGGAAAAGCCTTCCAAGACCCTCCAGTCCAACCACTGACTCAGCACCGCTGTGGTCACACCAACCCATGTCCCCAGGGGCCACATCCACACATCTTTTGAACACTTCTGGGGATGGTGACTCCAACACTGTCCCGGAACAAGCCTGTTCCAGTGTTTGACAGCCCTTTCAGTGAAGAAACTTTCCCTAAAATCCAATCTAAACCTCTTGAGGCCATTTCCTCTCCTCCTGTCCCTGTTCCCTGGGAGCAGAGCCCGACCCCCCCCGGCTCCCCCCTCCTGGCAGGGACTTGCAGAGCCAGAAGGTCCCCCCTGAGCCTCCTTTTCTCCAGGCTGAGCCCCCCCAGCTCCCTCAGCCCCTCCTGCTGCTCCAGCCCCACCGGAGATGATGTGAGGGGACTCATGACATCCAGGCCAGTTGGTCTCTTCTATTCAGGTGTCCCCATGTTCTGTCCTTCCCTCTGTGCCTTGAGCCAAAGGATCAGGGATGTGGCTGCAACATGCCCACCTTGGGCACATCTCAAACTCATCCTCAACCACCCCAGCCTCAGGCACTGCCCAGCTCTGCCTGTGGTGAGTAGGGGGGCCCACCAGGTCCCCCTTTCCTGTCACGTAGATGTGTTGTCTTCACATGTCCCCCAAAGTGTCAACACGGCAAAATCACCTTTTCCCTGTGGGATGGTGGTTTGGGATGCAATTTGTGCATCCTGGTTGAGCTTCTGTATGTCTCTGTAGGTGCAGAATAGGCTGCACAAGGTCGGCGCTCCCCCCTGGGCCACGGACAATGCAGTGAGGAACATTAATAGCTCCTGCTCAAAGGGAGGGGTCTCAACACTCAGAAGAGCAGTTATTCTCTGACTCCTCCACAGGGGCCCCCCAGAGAGGAGGACAGAAAGACAGAGGTGTCAGAGCACAGAGGAAGACAAGGGCATGAAAATACATGGTCTGCAGCCAAGGGAGTCCCTTGTTGGCTCACTTGCTGCTGGCAGGGCTCTGGAGGAGGGAAAAAGTCAGTCCTGGAAGAAGTTCACTGTGGTTCCTTGTGCATGGACTGCAGGAAAGGCTGGATCCATGGCCAGGGCACCACAACTCGAGCTTTGAAAAGGAAACCCCAAAGGAATGCTGCTGGCCAGCTGTCCTGGAGCCCAGGCCATGCAGGTGTGGAGCAAAACACTGCTGAGGGGCTCCGGAACCCCTGTACAGACCAGCACCGCCCAAACCTGTCCCTGTGACTGTCCTCTGAAGGCTACTGAAGGGTTGGGGGGTCCCCTGGCTCCTGACCCCAAGGCAAGGGGTGGGATATGAGTGTCAGAGGTGGAAGAGGCCAAGGCAGTGCTGCAGGACAGCCTGAACCAGGGGGAGAGGAATGTGCTGAGAGGAGTCCCTGCAGAGGAGAATTGACCTGAGGGCTTCGGAGCTGCTTTGGAAACAAGCCCTGTGCAAGCACTTTTCTGTCTCCATCATTCCTCCCACTTAGAGGAGAGCAGAGGGAGCCCTGGGAGTGTGCATCCGATCAATACCTGGGATTTGTCCAGAAAAAAAGAGCAACAAAATGCACATCCCTTGCCAGAGGAGCCCAGTTTTATTCTGGGGAAGCCATGAGAGGTGTCCGAGGGACGCCTGGTGAATATGGATGTGCACGTTCATACACACCCACCTGCTTCTGCTTTGCTTCCTGCCCCACATTCTGCTCTCTCCAGCATCCAGGGATGCTCTTCCCAACAGGAAAGATGCAGGAGAGACCCACCTTGACTAAGGAGTTGTGCCTCCTCTGGGGGAGACAGCCCCTGCTGAAGAGAAATCCTACACGCCTCATGTCATCGCGAGCTTTAAAACACTGAAGAAAACCCTCCATCAGCACTGCCACAATTACCTTCCCATTTTCCTGCTTCACCTCATTAAAAGGAAAATGTTATAATTAAGGCACGGATGGGAGGAACAGATTAAGTGCATTGATGAATCGGCACTTAGACAAGTGGCTTAAAAATAATAAACCCTTCTCAAGAGCCAACCTGAAAGGGAGTGTTTCTTCCCTGGGGCTTCTGGCTCAGCTGGGACCGCTGGTTTCCCAGCCCTGGGGCTGAGGGTAAATCACACCGTGGGGTTTGCTGTAGGCACAGGGTGACACCCCCAGGATGGAGCTTTTCTCCACTGGGAATCTTTTCCACATCTAAGGAGGGGTTTTTTAGTGTGCTCGGGGTGTTTTAAATGGAATTGGACATCACCCGCTTTTATTCTGGTTTTTCAATCCCATTTCTCTCCTTCTGGCACATCTTTGTTGCAGTTGTGGTTTTGTTCCGATTATTAAAAAAGCCCTTCAGGTTCTCATTTCAATTTTAGGTCAGGTCCCCATGGTGTGAAGGGAATGGTGAGCAGGCAAGGGGCAGGAGAAGGGATGTTCCCGATCCCCAGCCCCAAATCCCTGTTTCCTTTGGGATATCCATGTGCCCTGGAATTCCCCTGGGGAGTGGGGAGTGCCCTCAGTGAACTCCCTCTAAGCTAAAGCTGCTTCAAAGGCGGCATAACAATGTTTATAGCCCACACATACCCGTTTTAAATGTATTTTCATCACATTCCAAATGTATTTTCATCCCATTTTTTTCCCTTCCCTCATGGCCCTGAGCCAAGATTTCGGGCCTCCCCTGCCCACGTTTGCTCCACAGCCGGTAAGTCCCAGCCCTCCTGTAATGAAAACGTCACTAATGATAAATATTTAAAGGGATGTGATGCTTATTTTTATATTTACTGCCCTGACCTTTATATATTTGGATTTTATTTTATGTTTTATGTGGCTTCCCCGTGCCTTTTCACAGCCACGTGGTGGCAAGGAGGAATAAGCACCATAACAGCTCCAAGATTGCTGTTGCATTATAAATACACACAGTACATACAATTACAGAACTTTAATGCCTGGTATAATTACTGGCTGCAGTTTGCATTAATGCCTGGGGTGATGTAGTGAAGAGAGTCATTCAGACACCAAGAGATCCACATCCCGAGAGGATTTCTGAGGGAAAATCATTCTCTACCATCCTGTGGTTAATTATTGAGCCTTGTGTGGAGAGGCTGAGACTCAGAGAATCACAGGATGTGCTCAGTTGGAAGGACCCACAAGGATCATCCAGTCCGACCTTCAGCCCTGCACAGGACCAGCCCCAAGAGTCACCCCCTGTGCCCCAGAGCATCATCCAAACCCTCCTGGAGCTCTGGCAGCCTTGGGGCTGTGCCCACTGCCCTGGGGAGCCTGGGCAGTGCCCACCACCCTCTGGGGGAAGAGCCTTTCCCTGAGATCCCCCCTGAGCCTGCCCTGGCACAGCCCCAGCCCTTCCCTGGGTGCTGTCCCTGGTCCCCACAGAGCAGAGCTCAGTGCCTGCCCCTCCTCTGCCCCTCAGGAGGGAGTTGGACCTGCAATGAGGTCTCCTCTCAGTCTCCTCTTGTCCAGCTGGACACACCAAGTGTCCTCGGTGCCCTCACATGCTACCCCTGCAGGCCCTTCCCCATCTCTGTGTCCCTCCTTCGGACACTCCCCAATGGCTCAATCTCTCCCTTCCATGGTGTCCCCCCAACCTGCCCCACTATTGCAGCTGAGGCCGCCCCAGGGCAGAGCAGAGCAGGACAATCCCCTCCTCATGCCCCCCAGGGCAGGGATGGCCCTCCTGGCTCCAGGCACTGGGACACGATGGGGAGCACTGGGAACTCATTCTGCTGCAGAGGCATCTGTGCCGTGGCTTGTCCTGCTCCTCCTGAGCAGGACAGGGTGGGCAGTCCCCCCTCTGAGCCATCCAGGAGCAGGGACAGGATTTAAGGGTCCTGCACTTTGGCCACAACAACCCCATGGAGAGACACAGGCTGGGGACAGAGTGGCTGGGGAGCAGCCAGGCAGGAAGGGACCTGGGGGTTTGGATTGGCAGGAGGCTCAACATGAGCCAACAGTGTGCCCAGGTGGCCAAGAAGGCCAATGGT
>VXBX01001485.1:32856-48229 GCA_013400415.1 Scytalopus superciliaris | reverse complement strand
TCTCTTTCCAGGAAATATCAACTTCTTTTTTTTCTTTTTTTTTTTTATTGTCAAAAAAAAGCCTGAAGATAAATATTCTTGGATGAAAACCTATAAAAAGCACAGACTGACAAACTATTTTTTTAGGCACTTCTTTTTCTCCCAACAAGAATATATCTGTCAGGAGAAACAGATGTTCTCTGTGAAAAATCCTCTTTAATTACAACTCTGTCAAAAACCTGGAGACAGATTTCTCTTCCCCCCCCTCTCCAAGCCCATTAAAATGTGTGTGAATGGCCAAGGTTTGAAAGCCACGGCTCTTATTGTAATATAATATTTAAATAAAACATTTCCCTATTAAGCAGGCTGAGTATCAGCAAAGCCACCAGTCAAAACCCCTGGACAAATTCGGCTTTTATAAAAAGAGGTGTGGAGCTTAAACTTGAGCTTTCCATTGGTGACCTGGGATGTTTTTGGACACACTGAACAGCCCAGATTTCTTCCTTCGGGCGAGACGAATCCCCCTGTCCTGAGTTTAGAACTTCTCCAAATCAGGCCAAATATTTGCATAACAAACCAAGAGTTGAAGATGTGGCGTTTCTTCCAACCCGGGCGCTGTTTCTTCACTAATTCCCACTGTGTGCCCAGTAAATATTTTCTCTAGTAAATCCATTCAAGCTCCAAGCAGAGCCCTCCTCGTTCTCGGCTGCTCTCCAGAAGTTTTCAGACCATGGCAATGTGACAGAAATGGTAAAGGAGTTTCTCCAGGCCAGCATTTCCCCGAGGCTGACACGCCACGTGTTATCCGGGGGAATAAAGTTCTGCTGGAGGCAGTGGCAGGAAGGCAAGGTTGATATTTCTTTATTTATTGCTTACAGTAATTGGCTAGAACATGGCTGAGGAGTTGGAGGAAAATAATCAATAGTTCTTGTCCACTAATGAATGATTTTCCAGCAGTCGCTGGTGTAAATAGGTTTCATTAAAAAAGCAAATCCTCCCAAACAAGAAAATTAACGAGGGCTTATGAAACCTATGAAATTGCACAGGTCTGAACAGCTGACAGAGATGACAAATATCTGCTGTTGTTGGGTTTGCTAAGCAGGTTTTCTTTTCAATTTTTGCTCTTGTCACTTAAATAGTAACAATAATTAGCAAATCCATTCTTCCTTTCCCAGAAATCTTCCAGTGCAAAACGTGTCTGCCCCACCTCAGGACAACATCCCATCCCCTGGGCTCAATTCCTGCCAAATCAATGCCTTGTAACTGCATTAATAAACTGAGAATTTTAGGAGTTGAGCCTTCAGACTCCCCCATTTCACATGAAGGGAACATGTGCAAGGCAGTCACTGCTTTTCTTGGCTTCTGGGAATAAAGTGGTGTGAAACCAACCTTCCATTGGGAGGTTTCATCCCAGCAAGTGGCTGTGCAGAGCAGCAGAAAAAAGCCTGGGATTTGGCACCAGTGCTGCTGGAGGAGTCTGGGGTCAAAAGGGTGGGATAAAAGAGCTTGGGATGCTTGGACTTGTTAATTTTGATATTTCCCTGCAACACTCAGCTGCGCTTCTTCCATCCGAGAAGGAAACTCAGGAAGTTATTTGTTTTGGCCAGCCTGGAGTGTGATTCCTTTTGCTCCAGAGGAAAGTGAAACTCTTCATCTGCAGCTCCAAAAAGCAACCCCCAAAGCCACTCGGTGAAAAGTTTCCCGACACGCTTTCTCAGCTTCTCAGTTACTGCTGGAAGAGTCAGGAGGCCTTTGGGAGCAGCGCCGATATTTCTGCAAGTGGCAAAACACATGTTAACTCTCAGTGGCAGAGAAAGCTTCTGCTCTGCTCCTTGCTCTNTTTGCTTCCCCTTCCCCCCTTACCCTTCCTCTTCTTCTTCCCTCCCCTTCCCCTTCTCTTTCCCTTTTTCCTTTCCCTTCTCCTTCCCCTTCTCTTTCTCCTTCCTTTCTCCTTCTCGTCTCCTCCTCTCCCATCCACCTGAATCTCTGCCTTGCCTTGCCTTGCCTTGCCTTGCCTTGCCTTGCCTTGTCTTCCCTTCCCATCTGCCTTTGAGGGAGTTGCTCCCATTATTCACAATGGCGAGTCCTTTAGGGGTGTAGATGACAAGAGAAAGTGTTTCATTTGCTCTTGGAAGCCGGAGTTGTAGATCAAGGCCCTGCTCATTCCCCCAAAGACCACAAAGAGGGTTTTTCATGCAAAAACTGGAACACTTATCTGCACTTTCATCTGGAGGTCAGCAGGAGAGATCCTTCTCCTAAAGCTGGATAAATCCAGGCTGTTAATGCCTCTCCTTCCCACTCCCCTTAGTTATTTCTTTTTATTTCCTGAAGGATGAGGCACAAGCAAACACTTCTCCCTCCCAACATTGTCCTTGTCTCTTTGTATGAATGGGCTGAACTTCTTGCCAATGTCCTGAGCAGCTTTGGTTCCTGGGATGGTCCCCTTTATGTGCCATTATCTGGATGCAAATGCCCAGGCAGGTGGCCCAGGAAAGGTTAAATAACCTCAGAAAAATTCAGAGCAGAACACACAGCCTTGCTGGAGATGGGAACTCTTCTGTCATGAAGGTGGTGGCCCAGTACCCCCCCCATCAGATGAGAGGGGTTTTGCTTCAGCAGAGAATTTAGGGGTGTCTTCTCCTTCAGCCTTCTGCCTCACCTCACTTGTCTCCTGTTCCTGTGGGCTTATTTTGGGGAGATATTGACCTCTCCATCTTGTCTTGGCTGCATGGAATGCACATGGAATTACAGATGTGCTGCTTAGGGATGTGGGTTAGTGGTGGTCCTGGAAGTGCTGGGTTAATTGTTGGAATCAATGATCTCAGAGGACTTTCCCAACCTTAACAACTCTATGAAAGCTGAGACTGCTTGTCCCCAATGGCCACTCAAATGGCCAAGAACTCGTGGGCAGCCACGTGTTTGGGCACCAAAGAGATTTGGGTGAATCCCTGTGGTTCAGGGTCGGCTCAGCCAGGAGGCTGCTCTGCCATGAGCCATCCCAGCCCTGGGACCTTCCAGCATTGCACAGGAAGTCTTGCTCCAGGCCTGGGGAAGTGGGGAGGTGTAAGCCAGAGCTGGATGACTATTCTGGCCATCAGAGCAGCTTGTTTTCATCACAGCAACCCCATTACCTCGAAACCCAGCCAAGGATCGCAGCCAGAATTGCAGGCACGGCCTGAGCACAAGGAATGTGCTTGCTCTTGGCTCTGCTGCAGGAAGCCACTTCCCAGCCCCTTCCCAGCCCCTTCCCCTCGGCCTCTCCAGAGAACCATGAAACATTTATGACAGAAAAATGCCATTTAGGTGACCTCAGCCAGAGCCCCATGGACTTGAGTGTGTGTCTTGACCTTGGGTTCAATGTCATGGACAGCCTTGGCTACTATCCCTGCCCCCATCCCCATCCCTGTCCCTGCCCCACTCCACTCACCTGGCATGGATGCCATGGGATCAGACCATTCCTGCTGCCTGGATCCAGTATCTCCACAGATAACGGGTTTCTGTTGTCCATAAATCCTGGGCCTCTGACACCGACAGTGATTGAGCCTGTCTGCTATAATTGATTGCTGGGGAGCCCCCGCAGTCACAGCAGGGATGATGAAATCTTTCCCTCTGGAGAACTCCTATGGAAACACCCCCAGCACTGGCTTATACCACACAGCCCCACGTGTGTCCTTCCCTGTGACACCCTCATCCCTCTCCCGGCTCTTTCTCCGGACACCATGTCTGTTTGCTGTGCTGCAGCTGAACACACGGAGGGATGGATGGAATTCTGGAGCCTCAGCAGTCTGTTCACATCCGTGGCCTTGCCCTTTCCAACAGGGAAACACCCTGAATTCAAATGAGGCACATGGGATGGTCCTGTACAGGGATAAGGGTTGGACTCGCTGATCCTTGTCCCTTCCAGCATCCTGTGATTCTGGGGAATTCCCACTGCCCTGCAGGGCTTTGCCTTCTGACACCCAGAGAGTTGCTCAGACCAGGCTGTGGGATGTGTGATTTTTCCCTGGGAGAAACCCCCTGCCCTGCTCTCCCCCCAGCCCCTCTCCCCACTCCAGAGCCGAGTGTGAAGTGACTGTTATTGTTTGTCACCAGAAGCACTTGAAAAAATTACCCAAATCCATCAAAGTAATGAATCTTCTCAGCAGGGGCAAAGAGACAGAGACAGACAGGCACTCACCCGAAACCAGGCAGCTTTAAAAATTAATACAAAATAAATAGCTGGCCTTTCGCTCTCATTGGGGGGGTGGGTGAGGGGACCTGCAGGTGATGGCTTTTCACAGGAGGGTGACCCTGGGGTGGGGATGTGCCCTCCTCCAAGTCCCCATCACCCTCCTGGTGTCCCATGAATGATGGAGCAACACTTACCCTGCTGACTGCACACAAGGGAACAGCTGGATTTTTGTGAATGCCAAAACCTCATCACCTTCCTCCAGCTTTGGCCAGTTCCCTCCAGCCCTCAGGGCTCTCCAGCCAGTTTGTCTGTGTCTGACTAAGCTTTTAAACCCCTGAGGGGAGAGGCTGAGCTTGCTTTTAGGTCTGTGCATGGCTTGTCACAGTGTGGAGTCCATAAATAATAAATAGTGGTGTTCCTGGCTCCTCCAAGCTTTCATTTTGTTACCCAGGAATAATCTATCATCTATCTATCTATCTATCTATCTATCTATCTATCTATCTATCTATCTATCTATCTATATCTATCTATCTATCTATCTATCTATTTATCTATCTATCTATCTATCTATCTATCATATCTCTCTCTATGTATCTACATGTGTACACACACACACATATATATATAAACATATATATATATGTATATATCTATACACATATTTGAGGCTTGGACTTGCTGATCTTGGAGGTTTTTTCCAGCCTTAATGATTTTATGCTATTTAGTGCATGTATTGCCATTAAATGGGCTCAGAGGGGCCAGGTCTGAGACCACTCAGTGCAGGATGGTTTGAATCAGGAGTACTCCGAGCTCTCCCATCCCTACACCCTCACGTGCATCCCAATTAATCCCAGTCACCCTGCACTTGCTCCCTTCTTTGAAGCCCCAGTCCTTCAGTCCAGCTTTGAAGAGGCAAACCCCCTCTTCTTGCTCAAAACTGTCTTTTTTTTCCCCCTTAAAAAAGCCTGGCATAGGGGAAAAAAACCATCAGGGATGTGGCATTTCAGTGGCAGCCACTGAAAGAACCAGAACAAAGCAAACAGCGGAAGGCAAACGGCTCTTGAGCACCAGAATCCTTCTGTTGTCCAAACCTCTCCCATCTTGAAGGGAGTTTTTTTTGTATTTATTAGTCCACAAAACAGTGGCTGTGCTGGTACCTGCCCTTGCCCTGTGGAAAGGTGTGGGGATGGAGAGTGGGAAGGAAGACGGATGGCTCCTGAATTGGTTCTAATTTATGGGGCTCCGCGGTTCCTGCGCCGTCTGTCTCCGGGAAATGACACCACTACTTCAGGAGCAGAGATTAATCTGAGCAGGCAGGAGAAGGACAAAACAAATCATCTACTGCAGGAATCTCATTTGATGCCTGTTAGGAAGAGCCTCGGGATGAATGGCTTTTGGAAAGACTGCACCACAACGCGGATTTTTTCCCCTTTTTCTCCGTTTTTCTGCAATTTGAGGTCTCTCGGGTGTGTGGTGGAGGCAATCCCAGGGCTGGTTGTGGCAGTGCAGGGCTTGTTGCTCCGTGCAAGAGACCTGGGACCTGTGGGATGAGGTGTGGTGGGATGAAGTGTGGTGGGATGAGGCTGGATGGAACTCAGAGCGTGGCATAGGAGAGCACGGAGAGAGCTGGAAGCTGAGGTAAAGCTGCAGTGCTGTGTGCACAGGGAGAGTTGGGCTCACCCTGAAGGCATCACCCCCTTTTCTATTAACCACGAGATCAGCTAAAGCTCAGGGAGAAGGCTCAGTTGTGAAGAAGGTGCTGGAATCCCTCTGGAATAACAAAAAACTTGGGAGGAAAGAGGTGCCCATCCTGAGCCACTGTGGCTGGGGGCCCAGGGGGTCACAGATAGACAGCCAGCCACTGGCATTGGGAGTGCCTGGCTGCTGGCACCAGGCTGCTGCCCATTTCAGTGCCATGGTGCCACATGAGATGGCTCCTGTGCCCTCAGATTTGGGCCCATGGGGCTCTGCAGCAGCACCAAGACTTTCCCTGCATGAGCATCATCCCCCAACCCCACAGAGAAACCCATTCTTTATTAAAAAAGAGCACAAATCCCCAAACTGGGAAGCCAGCAGGGGGATGGACCTGCAGCAAGCCCTGCACAGAGCCCACCCTTCCTCTTCCTCACTCCATTAAATCCAACCCACCGCCAGTGCAAAGGGGCCTCATCCTTCCCCAGGGGCCCAGCCCTATTCCAGCTGGATCCCACATTGATACAGAATCGATTGAATTGATTTTTTTGAAGGTGCAGTCTCGGAATAGCTGAGACTGGAAGGCTCAGCTGAGCATGTACTTCCACAAAATAATTTGTCAGGCCCCACTGTAGCAACCTAATGACGGCTGTAATTTATGGCTGACAGACGATATTTATCTCGGCAGCATCCCCTCCTTTCCTTTCTCTGCCTCTGTCTCGTTAGGAATGGCATCAATAATGTTTATTGTGGCTTTTAATTTTTTATCGTTGGTATTCTTACCTGTGCTGCTGATGGCTGGCTGGAGATGACAAAAGGCACCAGAGCAGGCAGAGGCTTTGATACATGTTCAAGGGGGAATGAGCAATTTCAGGAGTTCTTCCTGAGTGCTGCGGTGGAGAGCGGGGGAAAAGTGGGGTGTTCCTTCCCAAAACTCACCCTCTTATTCCCACTAACTCTTCCCCAGGGCAGTGGGCACAGCCCCAAGGCTGCCAGAGCTCCAGGAGGGTTTGGATGATGCTCTAGGGCACAGGGGGTGACTCTTGGGTCTTGTCCAGTGCAGGCTGAGGGTCCTTGTGGGTCCCTCCCAGCTCAGCACATCCTGTGGCTCTGTTGACCTGTGCAAGGATGCTCCAACCCACAGCTCTGTCCAGGCCAAACCCAGTGCCCACCCATGTGGAATTTCCTCCAAATTACCCCAAAATGGTGCTCCTGGCCCAACCCTCCCACCAGGCAGCTCCAGTGTGTCCCACCCAGTCTCCGTTCACGTTACAGACACACTGCCTTCCCATCGACACCACCTCTGAGTAATTTGCTTTATTTTCCTTTCCTTTTACTGTTATTTACCTGGTTTTTCTGCCCCATTTCCCTTTGCTAAGGGAGCCCAGAGTTCCTCTCCTCGCTGGGTGTTTGCATTTCACAGGCAGCCCCTTCTCACACCTGTGAAGCTGCCCTGGCTGAAGGCAGGTCTGGGAGCTGGGGGGATATTCCAGTGGAATATCCAGGTGTTTGGACTGGCTGACAGGGAGATGTCCTTGTTGATTTATCTCAGGCAGGGGTTCACCACAGAGCCCAAACCTCTCCCCTCATTGCCCACCAGACACCCCTTGGGTGCCCCAGCTCTGCCCCCACTCCACATGGCCATCTGCCCCTATTTGTGTCACAAAAAATGTCTGAGATCCCTCCCACATCTGTTTTATCCTCTTTTTTACCCCATTTTCTCTCAATTAACCCTTGAGGGGCTGCACTGAGCTTTGAAGCCCTTTAGACTGCCAGGACCAGGTTGGATGAGACTGAGCAACCTGGTCCTAGTGGAAGGTATCCCTGCCCATGAAAGGAGATAATCTTTGAGGTCCCTTCCAACCCAAACTGTTCTGGGATTCTATGGCAAACAGCTCCCAAAGGGATTTCCCCTCCCCCCTCTTTCCAGACATGAATAATTACCACCCCAGTGGTTGTTTTAGCATCATTCCAGGAGCCTCTCAGACTAGCTGGTCATTTACAGATTAGACAGACATTGCTTACATTGTTCATAACCGATTATGGGATTGACAGTTTGGCTTCCACCCAAAATTTGGAGTCCCAATTTAGCCTAATTGGAATTGAATAGCAGAGCAGGCTGGGGGAAGGGGAGACTGACTGCTGACAGTTTAGTTAACGCTGATTTTATTGATCCCTGAAAAGCCTCTGATGTTGCAGGTTCCTCTTTACAGGGCAATAAAGTTTATGGCTTGGGCTGTCCTGGGGGAGTAACATCTACATGTCTCCAACTGCTCTCGGTGATTTCAGAGGCCCTTGCCAGGCCAATTTCTGATGAATAATCAGAATACAAGGAAAAAAAAAAAAAAGAGCCAAAATTCACTTCTGGTCTTGGAATCAAAATGCAATAATGACCAAACTAAAAAACACCCCCACCCAAGGGTAGGATTATGGTGTTAAAAGCCTTTTAATTATTCTTATTTTATTCCTGTTCCCATTCCCATTCCCATTCCCATTCTCATTCCCATTCCTATTCCCATTCCTATTCCTATTCTATTCTCTCCTATCCTATCCTTCTATTTAATTCCATTCTGTTCTGTTCCATTTCACTCCCACCATTCTCTTTAATTATTCTATTTCTTCTTTCTTATTTTATCTCACAAAATGCTGCAATTTCTGATGCTCACCCTTAATATATCCGTCGCCTTTCCTACATTTATTCTCCCAAGATCCCTCTTATGTAGCCTGGGATCCCTTTCCAATACCTGCTGGAATTGGTACCTCTAAAAGCACCCCAAAAAATCAAGATTTTTGCCCCAAAAAACCCATGGAAGGAGCAAGATAAGCCCTGGATCCAGCACTAGTGATGGACCACTGACATTTTGGTGACATCCATGGATGCTGCTGCTAAAACCCCAATTAAAGGTCCCTGCCCTGGGGCTGCTGGAGCCGTGACAGCCTCAAGGCAAAGCAAACAGGGCCCAGGCAGGCAGGACTTGGGGTTTTGTTCCCTCCCACCCCTTTGCTCCAGCCCTCTGACCGCTGGATTATCCCTAATGCACTGCCAGCGCTCTGGCTCCTCGTCCTGTGGCTTTGAGCTCATTTGTCAAACCCGGAGATCTTTATGAAAGGCTGTTAGCAGAGCATTTACTTCCCATTTCTCATCCCATGCTGTCATCACCTCCCAAGATTAATTAAGGAAAAAAGAAAAGACATCTTGTCTCTCTTTTGTTTCCCCATTCCTTGATTTCTTCTCTTTTTTTTTTACAGCCCCTTTCTCTCCGTTCATGTCCTGAATATTGCTGGGCAGCAAAACAAGCAAAACTCAATATTTTCCTCTTCCTTCTTGTGGCCAATATATCATTTTTTTTTTTGCCTCTCTGTAAGAGGAAGTGTTTGGGTGAGCTCTGTCCAGAACATCAATTCTCTTGCATGGCCTCAGCTGCTAAAAGCTAAGCCAGGGAAGATCCCAAAGCCATTGACTTATGATTGCTGTAAGTGATCGTTGCAGACTCAGAGCTCCAGTCCCAGGGTCGGTGTCCTGTCCCTGAATCACTGCCAGGGTCACCCAGTGCCATCGATCTGGTCCCTGGGGGATAATTGGCTGATTTTGCTCAGACATATCTGAGCTTCTTGGACCTTTTCGTTCCACCAGGAATCACAAGCTATATTAGCACAATTGGCCATTCCCAATTGGCCAGGCTGTTTGTTCTCCTCCTGAGCCCCCGTTTGTGTGAGTGAATTATAGTTAAAACCAGACTGACCCTCCCCACTCTGTGCCCACCCTGTCCTTATCCCATCCTGGCAGATTCCTTCCCACCCGTTTTTCCAGCGGTTGATTCCCACTGTGTCTCATACAGGGCTTTCTTGTGCAGTCTGACCACTTCACCCCATGGCTGGCAGTACCCAGGACACTGCCAGGGAACGTCCTGCTGGCAGGTGGAGGAGGAGATGCCTCCCCATGCGTGTGTGTGTCATCGCTGAGCCATAAAATCCAGCCCAGAAAGCTGCGGAAAAGCGGGAGCGCTGCCTTGTCAGGCGGCACTCGCCTCCCTCGGGGCCCTGCAATCTGCTCCTCCACACACTCCCAAAGCTCAGCCCTGACATTTTGCCTCGCAGATGTGAGTCAGCCAAAGAGGGGGAAAAATGCAGCCGGCTCAGGCTCCCAAATGCTGCCCTGGCTGGGGTGTGAGACGGAGGGACACACCCCCTCGCCCATGTCACCGTGCCCAGGTCTGGCTCCCTGCAGGGACAGGATGGAAACACTTTGTCCTTTCTCTTCGCTCTCCCAGCGACCCATCCCGAGCCCCCTCAGCCTCTCCTGCCTTTGCTGGCTGGTTTGTGACTCCATCCATCAGCAGCAGCCCCAGCCACACATGGAATAAAGACGTGAAGCTGCGGATCCTCAGCTGGTGTAAATCAACACGGATCCCCCACCACAGTGGAGTTAAAAGTTCCAACCAGCCGGGGAAGGAACCCAAAATGCTGCTCGTTGGAGCAAAAGAAATTTCGGCAGTAATTAGATCTGGAGCATGATTACCCAAAGGGAAACAAAAAACAAATGTGGGTGACAGATATTTCCAGGATAACTGCAGTTATTAATGCTTTTCTCTACCAGTGACAGGCACGAGGGATTAGTACTGCCTGAAAAAGTCTGGTTTACTGTGGGAAAAAATGAGGGCTGGAAATGAAGCAAGTAGAAGGCCATATGCTGCTCGGTGTGCTGTGGGGTCCTGGGAGGATAGATTTAGCCAAAACAACAAAAGGCAAAGATGTGAGGCATATGTGAGAAGAAACATGAACCTGTTGCTTCTAAGTTTCCAGTTCAAAAAGGAAAAGGGGAAAAAAAAAAGGAACCTGTTATTCTCTGTTGCACAAACTCACCCAGAATTGGTGAGCTGGGGCTGGGGCTGGTTCCAATTAAAGCCTCGCCCTCCTGGTGCCTTGGTTGCGTTATCGGGGTGGGAGTGGGAAGGTCCAGCCCTTCTGCTGTCATGAGTGAGTGATTTGGGGTCGCTCGAAGAATCACCATCAAAGGCTGCAGCAAAAATACTTTTCATAGGAATTTGGAAAAATGCACCTTAATGAAGGTCATCCCTCACTCCGTGTGTACAGGGAAACTTGGAGCAGAATTGAGATCAAACGCTTTACACGGGGTCTGGAGATGCCAAAGAGTGAGGGAGACCCTCCCACCGAGTCACAGGGTTAGGAGTATGACCCCTTGCTCTCTAAACTCCCACTGGAGCTCAGATGTGGCTAATCCAACCTTGGTCTCAGACTTGGACAACAATTTGTGTCCAAAGGAATTACCTACATGGATTTCAGTAGTGTTGATTCACCATGAGCAGCTCTCAAGGATCTGTTGGGACGAAAGGCTCTTGGGTAAGGAAGGATCTCAGTCCCAGGTAAGGAATCTCAAACCCTGAGAGGTGTCCCAGCTCCAGGGGAGAGTCCCTGGGGTGGAGCCCAGTTGCAGTTTAGATTTAATTAGGCCCATCCAAAGAGCTGTCATTAGTAGAAAAGTCTCTCAAGCCTCAAGGAGCAACTTTGAGGAGTGTCCCAGCCCGAGAGGAGATCACCTGCCACCCAGAGCTCGTGAAGGCTCACCATGACTGTCCAAATCATGGGATAAAGTGGCTCATATTGGATCCAGTGGGAAGGGCATGTCTGTATTTGACTTGTACCTTGACTCCTTGTACTCACAGCTCTTTGTTCCTGGACAAATGAGCCTTGGAAAAGCCACTGGTATTCATGTGTTAGTCACATGGTTGGTGATCCCTGGGTCACTCTGTCCCTCTGTGGCTCTCCTAGAGGAGTTCTTGGCCCCATCACAGCTCAGAACCCTCTTTGGAGCCCATCCCAAAGTGCTGCCAGTTTGGTTAAATGATTGTTTGAGTCCCACCCTCCCATATCCTTGAGGTGCCTCCATGCAGATCCTCCTTGCTGCAGATCTGCTCCTTCCCAGCAAGGGATGGTTAGGAAAAGCAGGAGCTGGTCTGAGTCCTTCTGCACAGCTTGGACAAGCACCAAGAGTGACTGCACATGTCTGGGAGTGGTGTGTGGGCTGGGAAGGGCTTGGCAATACCATGGGCTGAGCCACCCTACAGTTTGCTTTTGGGTGTGTGCACTTACAAACGTCTCTCTCTGCTCTGAGGGCATCACTCAGCACATCTGGAAACCCCAAACCAGCTGTGCTCCCTCAAAACCATCAAATCCTGCTTTTAACACCAAGTTTGCAAGCAAGGAGGGCTCAAAAACAACATTAGAATGAGAGCAAGGACATCTTTTTTTTTTTCCTTTTAAGTATAAGGAGTGCTGACATTTAGGGAGTAATGAGATTCATTTCCAACACAGTTGTTTGTCAATAAACATAAAACAGTTTGTTTTCTGGAGTTTGCCCCTGTCTGTGCTCCCCAGGGGCGCTGGAAACAGCCTGGAAAGCTCCACCCAGGTGCCTCAGGGAGAGCTTGAGACCTTTCTGGCCCTGGCCACATTTAGAGCTGAAATTTTAGCTACAAACCAGGCATTTAATAAACATCCAAACCAGGTGGCACCTGCAGGGCTCCCAACCACAGCCAGTCTTCTTGCCTGCTGCAAAGCCACCCATGTGGTCATTTTTCCCGTGGATTTGGTACCCCAGACAGCTCTTGCTGAGACAGGCAAATTGTGTTAAAGCAGAGAGACAGATCCATCCTTCCCAAGGGAAGCCGCAGACCATCCCCCCGGGATGAGGGGAGGGCAGGACACGCATCGCCTCGCTGATGAGGTGACAAGAAGGTGTGAGAAGCTCCTGCCGAGGTGGGAATTGTCACACCTCAGGGCAGCGCCAGCATTTCCAATGTGGCCACAGGCAGGGAAAGGTATAAATAAGAGGGAGGAAACATCCCACTGTGCTCTGCAGGTGCCACCTCGAGCTGGATGGCCCTCCATAACTTTTATTTTGGGTATTCCTAAACGGATTAATTTGACCTCTCCTTGGATTTCTCCCTGTCCCAGTAACCACCACCCCCACCTGCCACGGTGCCTCATTCCACAGGATGTCTGTTGTATTCCAGCTTTTGAAGCATTTAAGGAAGATTTGGCTTTTTTTTTTTTCAGTAAAGTCACAGTCTGACACAAATTGCCTGTCACTGTTGCTGCTCTGGTTCTCCACAGGATGCCTGGCCTGGAAAAATGGGAAGGGAAGTAGAACCAGCAGTTTGCCACCTGGCAGCTGGGTCAGCTTTCCCAGGATCTCATGGATGAGACAGTGGGGTTTGAGAGTGACACTTCCCTCCCCTCTCTCCTTCAAATGGGCCTTGAAACGTCCCTCCAGGTACCTGGCAGATGCCAAAGCCTGGGCTGAAGGAAAAGCAGGGGCGTCTCCTACAAGAGAGGGATTTGTTCAGGCAAATATCTCACAAGCAATAACTAGAAATTCACATAAACACCAAACCACAATGCTGGGGAGGACAGACAGAAAGAAACACTCTCTCTTCCCATGTCTGAGAATTGCTGGAAGAATCTTCCCTTGGTTGTTTCCCAGCAGAGAAATTCCATTAAAGTCATGGATCCTTCTCTGTCCCTGCTTTGGCAAATTGTGCCTTTTGTGTTTGACCTGAAAACCAAATATCTTTGACCAAACCATAACCAAACACGGAGGATGCTGAGTGCAAATTGCTGCAACTCTGCCCTGGTGTGGCTTTTTTGCCTAAACCAAAAAAAAATTACCTCCAAATTCCTCTCCACATTTCCACAGCTCAACACACCAACACAGAAAACTCCGCTGCATCCCAGGTAGGAGTTCCTGGACCTCTTCCTGTGGGGAAATCAGATATTTATTTAAAGATGGGACTGAATCACAAAACAGACACGGGGAAATGTCAAAATATTCCGCAAGTAGGAAGAAGAAGGAATACAGTTGTCTCCATACCCTGTGAATGAATAACTTATAGCCTGGGAGAAGCAAAAGCCGTGACGGAGCGAGTGGAAGGCGAGCTCCACTGCTGTTTACAGAGGGGAATAGCTCCTCGTGCCTCGGCCAGAAGCTCTTCCAGCAGTGTAAACTGAGAGCTGCTGGGGCAGGGAGTGAAGGAAAACAGGGGAGATTGATCTGAAAACACCAGCAGGGACAATGAGAAGTGGGTGGGTGTGTTTTGACCTGAATGTGGTCGCGTGGACTCAGGGGAGAGAGCGATGCTGCTGGGCCCACCCTCCTCTGAGACACAGGGGAGCCACCCCTGTAAATTCAGGCTTAAACCCCTTAAACCCTCAGGTCCCGATGGCTAAAGTTAGAGCAGTGACCATGGCAGGGCTTGCGGATGATCTGTAAGGTCCCTCCCAACCTGAGCCATCCTCTGATTGTGTGCTGTGCACCCTCTGGGGCAGAGCAGAGGAATGTGATGAAATAAAGGCTTTTAATTCCTGCTTGACACCAGCCCTGCTTTCCACCAGAGATGAGTTTTGGGAAGGATGGCAGCACTCAGGATTTGTTTTCAACTCACAGCTGAAATGTAGAACTAAGTTTTGTTGCACTGAGACTTGTTTAGTCCTGCCAATTCCCACGGTGATGCCCTGATTTATTGGCTCTTCCCTAAACACAAATGTGAGATAACTTCAACAGGCAAAGTTGGCCTAGACTGCCACTTTTAAAAATACTTGAAAAGACACTTAAATTAGAGGAGGGAAAAAAAATGCAGAAAGTTTTCTAAAAAAGGACAGAATAAATTTAGAAATCAGCTTCAGAACTGGCTGCATTCTGGAAACGTCTGAAACTAAATATAAAGGGAAACAGAGGATTTTTTTTTTTCACCCTCCTTAATTCCTTTCTCTTTTTTTTTTCTTCACTCTTTGCTTTGGGGTCTCCTGTAAGTTTACACTGAGCCCACAGGTCTGTGCCTGGTGAACATTTTTGCTGTTACTTTTGACTAACTGACAGCCCTGGGCGCTGTCCAAGCACAGCCACAACAAACTCTGGGAAGCCCAAAGCGAGTTGATCACGGAGCAGCCTCGGAGCGATGCCATCACAATTCCCTGTCACCTGCACGAGCTCCCCCAGCCACAAAGCCTCTGGGGGATTCCTGGCTGGGATGTGGCAGGAGCAAAATCCTGGTACAGGTGTCTGTCTCTGCTGGAAGGAGATTTTGGGATGTGGAAGGTGGAAAACTGGCTCCTCACCGCCCTGGATGTGGCAGAGTTGAACGTCGCTGCAGCTCCACGGCCCAAAGCACAGTCCCTGGGAGATGGGGGGGAGGATCGTTGTGACCCTTTGACTTTGGTGATGTGGATGACAGTGACAGGAGCAGCACAGCCTTTGCTGCTGGAAAGGCTTCCCAGCTGCCTGGCATTTGGGAATGTTTCAGCGTCCATCAAAGCAGGATGAGTAAAGAAAAAAAAGGAGGAACCGGGAGGAATTCATCCTTCACCGTGGCATCAGCACAGCCCCAGCCCCGTCCCTCTCCTCATCAGTGGTGAAAAATGCTTCCTCTCCGCCAACAATTACCTGTTTGGCTCACCCTTTGGAATGCTGGCCCTTCCTGCAGGCTCTGCCCGCGGCAGTGATGGATGAGCCCC
>VXBX01001485.1:4083-32851 GCA_013400415.1 Scytalopus superciliaris | reverse complement strand
CAGGCTCTGCCCGCGTCAGTGATGGATGAGCCCCGGCTCGGCCCCCTCGCTGCAGCATCTGCCACCCCAGCCCCCTCCCCGGCCCCGACAATTGGCACGCTCCTTCCTTCAATGTGGATCAAGGGAGAGCAGGGAAAAAAAGTGGCAGTGATGGAAGGCACCTGGAAAAGCAGGAATTAGGCTATGGAAGAGAGGAGATGAATGGAAAGGCGTAGGGTGGGGGGAAAGAGAAGATGGAAAGATGGAAGGAGAGGAATTGGGAGGCTCTCTGGCCTGTGCCCAGACCTCCTGCTGCCCCCAGTGTTGTAGCCCCATCACCAGGCTCCTGGTGATTTGCCCCTTTGTCAGGATGAGCACATTCCTGGCCTTTCCCTGGGAATGGAGCACGTCCTGGCTGATGTGACACTCAGCACCCACCCAACCCACAGGGCAGAGCAGGGAGCTGGTTAAATTATACAAGGAGAGCTTGGCTGATTCCAATGGGATGAAGTTCAATAAAGGCCAAATGGCGGGTCCTGCACTTTGGCCACAACAACCCCCTGGAGAGACACAGGCTGGGGACAGAGTGGNTTGGTCTCTTCTCCCAGGCAGGCAGCAATAGGACAAGGGGGCTTGAGCTCTGCCAGGGGAAATTTGAGTTGGATATTAGAAAGGAATTCTTTGCAGAGAGAGTGCTCAGGCACTGGAATGGCCTGCCCAGAGAGGGGGGGGATTCACCACCCCTGGAGGTTTTTAAACTGAGATTTGGCCATGGCACTGAGTGCCCTGGGCTGGTAAAGGGACTGGAGTTGGACCAAGGGTTGGACTTCATGATCTTGCAGGGCTTTTCCAACCCAATCAATTCTATGATTGTATCATAACGGCAGCTGGAAAATCCAACCCCAAAGTGGATGATGCTGAGCACTCAGAGAAAACTTCTCCTCTGGTGCCAAGGAGACCAAAGGAGAAGGTGTTTTGGAAGCTAAACCACCTCTGGATTTCACAGGATGCACTGCAGTGTCTGAGGATGGGAAGCTTTACCTGGAGGAGTTTGGGAAGTCTTTGGAAACCTCTCTCCATCCTTTAGGGAGGTGCAAATGCCTGAGAAGCCACAGCTTTGCTGCTGGAATTTTTCCAGGCTGGTGGATCACCTCCACCTCCACAGAGAGCCAAGAGGAACACAGTTGTCAAACCCCCTCAGTGTTTTCCAGGTTTACCACGTCAAGACCTTCAGCTTGTGCAACTGTTTTCAAGCAGAACCCCTTTGGAGGGGAGCTGGTTATTTTCAGGAAAAACTCTGGAATAAATTTATAATGGTAACAAACCCCTTTCACTTCATGGGTTTTATCCCGGGTTTGCCCTGAGCCAAAATCCTCTTCAGTCAGGATTTACAACGGGCAAACATCCAACAGAGGGGAGGCTGGTGCTCCTGAAGATGCTCTGAGAACGCTCACGCCAGCACAAACGCTCCCACAGGAATTATTGGCCACTCCAGCCATCCCAAAGCAGGGACACCGTCCTTGCCCCTCTGTCAGCTCAGCCCCCGAGACCCAACAAATCTCATTAACGGGCACCATCAGCTCAGCGAATGCAGAGAGGCCCTTTAAAGGGAGAGATAAACCACCCTCTGGTCCAAGACATTGCGGGTTTAAGGAAGATATAAACCCCAACATGCCTCCTGGGAATGCTGGAGAAAGGCCAGGCCAGCAGCACTATCTCACTTGCCCTGCCCTGCTCTGCCACGAACCAGCAGCAGTGAAAATGATTTATTAAGGCTAGCAGAGGAAATAAAACAAAAGGCTTTCCCCAACCTGAGGGTATCAGCAGCATTAATGCAATAATAATACTTAAAAGGATCCCAGGCGGTGGAGTTCATGCTTTTTGGGATGGAAGTAGCTGGGTTTAGTCTTCATCCCACCCATTTCCAAGAGGATTTGGCAATAAAATTGTAGAGAAAGGTTTCAAAGGTGTATTTGGTCCCTGCAAAGCCAGGACAGGTGGAGGCTTAATGTCTTTTGGGGAGAAGAAATAGGGGTTAGTCACAATCACAATGTACTTTTTTTTTTTTTCTCAGAGAGTATTAATTAAGGATGAATTCATTTTTCATTGCATAAGCACATTTTGGGAAAACATTTCTTCCTAAAGTTTCACAGGCTCCAAGGATTTTGTCTAGAAAGGATGAGTGTCCTCTAATGGAAAGAAGTTTGGAGACAGAGAGAAAATGGTGACAAGGAGGAAAGGACATTTCTCTGGGTTAAAACCCTCTGGGTTTTAACTCCTCCAAATTTTTGTGGCCACCTTAAGGCTTGTAAGCTGAAATAATAACTCTAAAATAACACCAACATTCTTGCCCTCCTCCCTCCCCTTCCCCCAGCACTTTGCTCACACATTTGTCTCTAATAGAAAGCGCTGGATAATCTAATTTGACGTTTTGGGATATATTCCCTGCAGGAACTGCAGAAATGCCACCTGCTACCTGCGTGTTGGGTTTGATCACAAATCAACAGCGCCCAGCACTCTGCAGGATCTCCTGATATTTTAATGGCCAAGAAATGTCTGGCCACTGATGGCAACGGAGTGAAATCGCACGCTGAGGTTTTCCTGTAAATGCCAAATGTTACCTCGCTTGTTGTATCGCCCTTAATTGCACCTCCTTAATTACAAGAAGTGAAATCATTAATTATATTCAGTGAAAAGAGCTATAAAACCTTCTGCTTCGGGCTCGGCCCTCTTGCAAGTTCAGAATTTCAGTTCTTCTTTTCATCTGGGCACTGGGACAGGCAGGAACGCTCAGACAACACACTCAGGCACGTGGTGGGATTGTTGGGTGTCCTGGGAAGGGACAGGGGATGGACTCCGTGATTCCTGTGGATCCCTTCAGCTCAGGAGGTTCTGTTTGTGGTGATTAAAACACCAGCTTAAGGTGCACACCCTGGGGGGCTCCTCTGCTCTGCAGCAAATGGTTTGGCCTCACCAGATCTCACCCAGGTTCTGCATCAGGCTGAGCTGGGAGAGGCCACTCCATCCATGAGCTCCCCTCGCCGTGGGCAGAGGCTCCTGTACTTCCAGTGGGTATAAAACACCTGAATCTCCAATGAAACAAAGCATTTGGTGCTATTTTGCTTGAGAAGTCAAGGTGTCTGCTCAGCACTGCATGGCTGGAAGAGGGTCAGTTTCAGCTTCAAACCAGGAAGAAAAAAGGGAGAGAAAAAAAGAGTGAATTGGGTGGTGTTGGTTTGAGCCTCCAACTGAAACCCCATAAATGCACCCCCTGTAACCAGCCCTGCCTGAAAGCAGAGATGTGTCCCCACAGGGACACGGATTCCCAGGGCTGCAGCATCCTGGCTGAAGGGATGGTCACAGACAGGAGATCCTGCTTTGGTTCTCCCCACCCTTCTGCCAGCCCACTTCTCCAAGGGCCCGGGAGGGCTGAGAAGCCCTGAGTGCAGCTCTCAGTGCCCAGGGTTGACATTGGGAGAGACTGACCATCTTAGGGCCAAGCTGGCTTGGAAACAGCCCTGGAATCATCCACGAGCCTTCAAAGTTTCCACATGATTATGGGAACAAATATTTGGACTGGAAGTGCTGTTAGTCATTATTTGCAGTTCATTTTCTCTTATTTGTTCTCTGTCTTTTAAATAATAAAAGAGAGAAAGCCAAGATGACAGCTCAGAGCATTCCCGGTCCAGGAGCAGAAACAACACCTGGTTTTTCTCAGCAAACACCTTGGTTGTGCACAAATCTCTGGGAAATTCTGTGCCAGGGAGGAATTTGGCCCCTTGATTGGACCCACAACATCTGTGACACCGATGGGTCCTGATCATCCACTGAAAATCCCCGTTCTGTGCCCCTGCACAGAGTTTTCCTGGATTTACACCCCGGGGGCAGAGCAGCAGGAAGCAGCTCCCTGGCCTCCCTGGATTTGGGGGCTTCCCTGCTTCGTTGCTCTTTGGCACCTAATTTGGAGGCCTGATTGTGGCAACAGCTGTGGCTCAGACTCGGGGCTCAGCACCATCAATCACATCAGGAGGCAGCAGAAATCCTGCAGGTGTGGGCACGAACAGCCCCCACATGTGTTCCCAGGATCCCAGAATATGCCCAGTTGGAAGGGACCCCCAAGGATGAGCCAGTCCAACCCTCAGCCCTGCACAGGACCAGCCCCAAGAGTCACCCCCTGTGCCCCAGAGCATCATCCAAACCCTCCTGGAGCTCTGGCAGCCTTGGGGCTGTGCCCACTGCCCTGGGGAGCCTGGGCAGTGCCCACCACCCTCTGGGAGAAGAGCCTTTCCCTGAGATCCAACCTGAGCCTGCCCTGACACAACTCCAGCAATTCCCTGGGTCTGTCCCTGCTCCCCACAGAGCAGAGCTCAGTGCCTGCCCCTCCTCTGCCCCTCCTGAGGAAGCTGAACCTGCAGTGGTCTCCCCTCAGTCTCCTCTCCTCCAGCTGAACCCCCCAAGTGCCCTCAGTGCCCTCACACGCTGCCCCTCCAGTCCCTTCCCCATCTCTGTGTCCCTCCTTTGGACACTCCCCAATGGCTCAATCTCTCCCTTCCCTGGTGTCCCCCCAACCTGCCCCACTATTGCAGCTGAGGCCGCCCCAGGGCAGAGCAGAGCGGGACAATCCCCTCCTGATGCCCCCCAGGGCAGGGATGGCCCTCCTGGCTCCAGGCACTGCTGACTGGGGGCCAACTGGCCATGGAGCAGGACCCCCAGGTCCCTTGCCTGGAACAACTTCCCAGCATCTCATTCCCAGTCTGTCCATACACCTGGGGTTGCCCCATCCCATGGGCAGAATCCACCATTTCCCCTTGTTGAGCTTCAGATTGTCCAGCCCCCTGATTTCCCAGCTTGCCCATGGAAGTGCAAGACTCCCTGGGCAAGGAGGTAGGAGAGGAGCTATTCAACAGCAGAACAGCTCCGTGATAATATTGGCATCAAAACTTACTCAGGCATCTTCACCTCTCCAAAACACCTCCAGATCTCATCCCAGGCACATGGTGGGGTTGTTGGAGTGTCCCATACAGGAGTTGGACTCAATAAGCCTGGTGGGTTCCTTCCAGCTCAGGAGATTCTATGATTCTTGCTCCTGAGACCTGGAGGGGTAAGAGCAGGATCCTTCAAAAAAACCACCTGGTTCATCCCAGAAAACCTGAACAGAAGATGTCAGTTTAACTTCAAATTGAAATGCTTCCAGAAAGCTTCTTAGAACCCCCAAAGCAGAACATGTCCCCAAAAGTCTGCTCAGGGTGGACGTGGCACCTGCCCCCTCAGATCTGAGCCCACAGGGGAGACAAGACATGAATGACGTACAGAAAAACCCTGCCAAGTCACATCAAATCCTCCATCTCCGGAGAGACTTTTGGCTTTACATAGAATATTAGGGAAGAAACAATGCCCTGTGAGGGTGGGCAGGCCCTGGCACAGGTTGGGCAGAGAAGCTGTGGCTGCCCCATCCCTGGGAGTGTCCAAGGCCAGGTTGGACAGGCCTTGGAGCAACCTGGGCTGGTGGGAGGTGTCCCTGCCCATGGCAGGGGTTGGCACTGGATGAGATTTAAGGTCCCTTCCAACCAGGACATTCTATGGTGGGTTGTAGAGAAGGAGAAAGGACCTTATTCCTGTGGGCAAGTCTTCATGCTGAGAACCAACAGACTTTTCTGCTGACGACATTTCCAACTTCCTTTTTGAGAAAGAAAAGAGGAAAAATCCCAGACTGATCTAAAAACTTGGCCCACCAGAGAACAAGTTAATGTAATATGGCAACACCCAACCAGGCTCTGCTTAGCAGGGTCTTTCCTCTGAGTCATCCATTGATGTGTCTGTTAATAATGCCCTGCTGGAAAATGCATCCCTGTAGGAGGAAGGATGCTGTCAAGACTCCAGCAGGTTCTTGCTCCCAGTGAAATACAGTAGTAACATTTGTGTTGTGTTTTCAGTTCTTCTTTTCAGGTTATTTTCCATTTCCACTGTAATGATAATCCCTCTGCCTAAAAATAGCATCTTGCTTTCACAATTGGAGTGACCTTTCGTATGACGTGAGGATTAGCACAGATCCAGCATTTTGTTCAATTTGTAGCTGACAAGAAGCACTGGGGCCTCCAGAGGGTTAAACTGAGCCCTGTGACCTCAGATTTGCTTGTGGGAAACTGAGGCAGAAGGCAAGAAACCCCCTGACTTGGTATTGTCAGGGGGTCAGGGGCTGGGAATGCTGTGCTGGGTAGGGAATGTGACCTGGGGCGAGAGGGAACAGCCTCAATTGCACAAGGAAAGGTTTAGGTTGGATATCAGGAAGACATTTCTTCACCAAAAGGGTCATTGAGCACTAGAAGGGACTGCCCAGGGCAGTGGTGGAGTCCCCAACCCCGGAGGATTAACAGGCATGTGGATGTGACACTTGGGGACTTGGGTTAGTGGTGGCCTTGGCAATGCCAGGGAATGGTTGGACTTGATGAGCTCAGAGGGCTTTCCCAACCCAACTGATTTATTATTCCTTGGGGACAAAATCTGAGAGTCATGAAAAATGTAATGCACTTCATCTTTAGGGTTTTTTGAGATTTTCTCCCCCTCTCTTACCTTGAAAGAGTGAAAATTGTGTTCTCTTTCACAAAGGGAATCAGGCCAGTGTTACCAAAATTCCTGTTTCTTTACAAAGCCAAACTTTGCCATGACTGGACTTTGGTACAGCAGCACCAGGTCATGTTCTCTCCAGCTCCATCCTTGGTCCAGCAGGATATTTCCTGTTCTGGCTTCCATAAGTATCTCTCAATTTCCTCCTTTCCAGGAGCATTTGAATTCAGCAGGGACCACGGCACCAGGTAACACTTGACTTTAATATTAATAGCTACTTTTGATTCTGGAGTTATCTGCCTTAGTTTAGAGAAGATATTCTCGCTGGCAAAGTCCTCGTGCCTTGTTTTACAATGGACTCCTGGAATATTTCAGCATTCCTGCCTCTTCTGAGAAGCCATGTTACTATTTCCTAAAATACTGTAGCAATTGCCTGGTAATTTTGGACAAGATGATTTTCCCAGCCCAAGTGTCCTGAAATTCCTGGGGGGAAAGAATCAAAGTTGTGCCGTATTAGATGTTTAAATCTTTTAAGGAATAACAGTCTATTCCCCCAGCACATCCCTCGGGGTGGATGGAGATGGGGGGAGGAGCAAGCTCTGCATTACAGCTGCAATTTTACTCAGGCCATCATTTCTTAGGGATCAACCCCTACCTTTGCAGGGAGCTCAGATTTTCTTGTTGGAGGGTTCAGGGCCATCCTTGAAATAAATGATACCCACAGAGAGCTCTCGTGTCCTCCCACTGCAACCAAAGGGGGAGAGAAATCCACCAGCCTCACAGGAGCAAAGAGATGAGCAGCACCTCAGGGGGATAAAACTGAGGGACAAGAATCACAGTCCTGCTCTCAGGAGCTCAGAAATCTCCAGGCAAGTCAGAAAAGCAAGGAGAGCAGCCTAAAAAAAAAGGGAAGAGATTAAAATAATTGAGTGCTGCATCTTACTTGCTGTGGGATTCTTGTGTGTCATTTTGGTGATGCTTCCTGGCACTGGTGTCCTGAGTCCACACACCAAATTGAAAAGAGCTGAGAGCATGGATATTGGGAAGAAATTTGTTACTGGGAGGGTGGGCAGGCCCTGGCACAGCTTGCCCAGAGAAGCTGGGGCTGCCCCAGCCCTGTTGCTCCAAATCCCAGTGTCCATGTCCTGCAGCCCCTGGAGAACCTCGTCCCTACTGCAGCAAACATTCCTTCATTAGAAGTGATCCACATTCTCTCAGGAAAGCCACTTTTGCCCCAAAACTGCTTTTAATATCAAACAAAACACATGCTCAGAGCTTTCAGGCTGCTCTGTTACCATCCTTGATGAAAGAAACACTTTTCCTTCCACCTTTTGAAATGGTTTTCCATCCCCTCGGCAAGACCTTGGGCTACAACACACTCAAAAANCTGTTCTCATTTCAGCAGTGCGAGAGTAAGGGTCAAAACAGGTCATATACTGGAAAAGTCACAGCAGCTTCTTTTTTTTTTGTGTGTGTGTGTGTGTGGTTTGTTTTTCATTTTTTAAAGAAAAGATTTTTTTCCCCTCTTCAAGACTTTTTTCACCTGTGATGGCCTCCAAGTTTTGCAGCTCTCTCTGACACTGAGCAGTGCCGAGCAGGGGCTGCCTGAGCTGGAATTTAAGGCTGGGTATCCCTGGCTATCCCAGTTTTCCTGCCTCCCAAGCAGTCTGTGCTAAAGGCTGTGTTTGGAATCCTCTCCCACATGTCCTCACTACACTGATGCTACTCCTTGGCTTTCCAGCATCACTTACCTTGCTGGTAATGTGGGTGGGAAGGTGGGAGAACACTCCTGGCATCCAGCAGGAGGAACCAATCCCCATATCCAGCCTTGCTGGGCACCACATGACAACGTGGAGCAAGTCCTTCAAACACAACCACCTGGACACCCAGAGCCACCAGCAGTCTGGGCTCAATGAAGGAAAACTGCCCTGGTTCCAGCAGGGAAGATGCAGCCCCAGCCACCCCTAGCCCTCCCTGCATTGGGCTTTGGCCCCAGAGTGACTTCACAAGTATAGATTGGGTTTTGTTATTTAAAATAATTAGCAGCAGTGATTACATGTGAAAGGGCATCATGCAAAAGAAAGGCATGGACCTGCTCAAAAAGTCACAAAGATGCTCTGAAGGGTGAAGCCCCTCTGCTCTGGAGCCAGGCTGGGAGAGCTGGGGGGGGCTCACCTGGAGGAGAGAAGGTTCTGAGAGCCCTTTGCAGTGCCTGAAGAGGCTCCAGGAGAGCTGGGGAGGGACTGGGGACAAGGGATGGAGGGACAGGACAAGCAGGAATGGCTTCAGACTGACAGAGGGCAGGGGCAGATTGGGAAGGAATTGCAGGCTGGGAGGGTGGGCAGGCCCTGGCACAGGTTGGGCAGAGAAGCTGTGGCTGCCCCAACCCTGGGAGTGTCCCAGGCCAGGTTGGATGGGGCTGGTGGGAGGTGTCCCTGCCCATGGCATGGAGTCCTTTCCCCTCCCCCCCAAAGCAGTCTGGGGTTCTCTGGTTCCAAGTCACCCATTAGGAGTGAGTTTAGGAGCTCAGCTGTGCCAGCAGCACTAAAGAAGCAGCAGGGATTGTTTGGCTGCACCCCCAGCTCCAGACAGTGCCCTGATTCCAGGGAGGATGAACAGATCAGTGTTACAGCAGCTCCAACATGGCCCACGGGCTCTTTTATGTCCTGGCACTGGTCCTGTGACAAACCTGCCTCGGGGCTCCTGCTTTGAAGGGCTGCCAGAAAGCCCTGGAGGCCTCCCTGCTCCACAGCTCTGGCCAGAAGTGGTGACAGGAAAGGATAAAAGTCACCTCTAATGACCAGATCCATGACAGCTTCATAAGGCACCGCTGCCACAACTTCTCCTCTGCCTCATCCCAACTTCCACGCATCAGGATCTAGTTCCTCACCTGCCTTTGCCTTTTGGAAACAGACCCATTTCCCTCAGGGGATGGAGCAAGAGCCACTGGGGTGGGCAGATATCCATTTTTATCCCATGGGCAATGGGGATTGCTCCAAGGTTAGGTCTTAGCCTTTCTCATCACAAGATAACACGGGTGTCTCTGACTTTTCCACTGCCCATCACCCCTGTACAGCTTCACCCAGGCATTGGGGTTCCCTGCCAGCCTTGGAAGAAACATCTCCTGTCTCCTACATCTCCTCTGGGGATTTGGATTAGAAGCTACGAGGAAGAGAGTGGTTCTTCCCACATTCTGGGCTTGGGGACCTCCTGGCTGCTCCCCATCCCACCCTGCTCCTGGCCCAGGAGCCCATTGCCTGCCCTGGTGGAAGTTTGAATTTCCACCTCTGTTAATAATCCTTTGAATATTTTATTGCTTGCTTATTGTGCCTGAGAGGGAAGTCAGGCCGTGCATTTCAATGGGAAAGCTCATCACAAAAGCCACAGAGAAGATCAGTAATTGCCACTAATTGTGAGCTGGACCAGGTTTGGAACCCAGGCTGAGCAGAAGCTCCTGCTGTTTGTCTCAGGTCCCACCGAGCTTCATCTCTGCTGCTTTGCAGAGGGATTCCCAGAACACAACTGAAGGGCCTCTCACCTCCCTCGAGAACCTGGAGCTGGCTGTGTCCCCCTCCCACCACCACAGAGGTGGAGAGGGATTCTCCACCCCTCAATACACCCACCTGACTCACAAAACTGGCAGTGGAAGCCATGCCAACCTCTTTGCCCATCCCCTGCCACCAGGGCTCAACCTGCCCTAATACCTGATTGTTTGATATTCCAACTGCACCCCTCCAAAAAAATGATCCTTACCCATCAAAAAATCAAAGGCACCACTAAAACCCACAGCATTTCCCAGCCCTTGAATTTCTGCATTTTAATCTGTTTTTCAGTAAAACTCATCATAGTAGCAACATTTTGGTAGGAGAGTGGGGAAGAGACAGGACCTTAACACAGCCCACCACTGATGATAATCACTTTTGCTCCCTAAAAGTAAGTTTTTCAATAATAAAACAAGTTTTGGGCTTCTCTGGTTAAATCCTGCCAGACGAGACCAGCACATTTGGGGGGAATGGAATGGAGCCCTTAAACATTTGTTAAAATTCATAGTATCTACTTTGCTCCTAAAACAATGTCTGCAGCACAGAGATCCTGCTGGGGCCCAGATGAAGCAGCAGCCCCATATAATCCAGTGGCATAGGGTGGGGATAGTGGGCACTTTGGGGTGGTGTTGCAGCAGAAGTTCTCACACAGGTGAGGACATCTGGACATTATAAGAAGGAAGGCCCAGCAAGGCCTGGTTTAATTCACAGCAGTGAGTGGAAGCCCACAAATGAAAGGAAAAAAGCCCTAATTCACCTCCTCACTGATAAAACTACAGGCACACAAGAGTGAACTTGGATGTTCAAAATAACCTGGTAGATAAAACTCCAGAGCTCCTCAGACAAACCTCATTGGATGGAGCAGTTTATCACGAGGAGAGGGGGAGGCTGAACCAAGAGGAGGGTGAGTGGTTTTTATGGGCTTCGAGACTTAATGGTCCAGCTGGAAACGACGAGAAAGTCCCTGATTTTCAAGGTGACTGATTTGAGCTGCCTCAAACAGCCCCTCTGTCATCACTGGCCACTCCTGGAATCCTCCCAATCTGTCCCCAGAGACCTGGAGAGCAAGGAGGCAGCAGGACTCCAAGGCTGGCCCCAATCCAACCTCTTCAGGCAAAGGCTGATCTTGGCAAAGTTTCTGCTCTAGAGTTTGAATTCAAGAGCTCCTTCATGCTTTCTGAGCTCGGCTTAGAAACCTTCCCATTCAGGAGCTGCTTTTCCTGTTTAGCCCCAGATTTTGGGAATCCAAGGTATTTTTTTCCCTTAATAAAATTTTTATTTCCCTTTTACTGGAAGAAATTCTGGTCTTTTTGGTGTCATGAAATTAAAGGCATGAGCAAACCCCTTTGTTACCTGCTGGGAGGACAGATCAGTCTCCTACCCAGTCCTGGTCAGAGTTCCACGCTGGAATTGCTCGGCTGGTGGATCCACATTGGTGGATTTTGGCTTGGATGCAACAACATCATCAGTGACTTGTGTCATTTTTGCACCTCCAACCTCCAGCACTTTGTCCCTTGGGCTTGCCATGACCAGGGTGGTCAGGGATAGTCCAGACATTTGCCATAAGGAGGTCCCCACCCTCACTCTGACCTCACCCAGGCCAGGCAGCAGCAAAGGGCTCCCACCTTGCTCCCCACTAACCTTTCTCCTTCAAGGGGGAGGCAGAGCCACCAAGACCCCCAACAACAGCTCCTGCTTTGAGCCACCATCAGATGGGCTCTCTCGAAATGAAGAGGCCTTTCTGTAGCACCAAGACAGCAGACAGAGCCAAGGCTAAGTGGGAGCCAGCCCTGGGCCCCGCTCTCTGAATGAAGGTTCACCACCAGGAGGGTACCCCAAGCCTTCTCCTTACGTGGGGAACCCTTGGGGGAGGCACTGGGGTTCCTGGGCTCCAACAGCTCAGCCAAAAGCCAAAAGAGCCCCAAAACAGCTCGATGGAAATCACTGGAAGGGCCCTCTGGGTTCCTCCAGTGCTCACAAGTGCTAATTGCCAGCAGTCCAATTACATCCCTGTCTCTGATGGATTTAATTGCTGAGCCGCTGAGAAGTGACCTATTATGGATCATTGTTTACAGCAAATTAGTTCAGAAATTCCCATTTTTCTGCCTGTCATGCTCAGAGGGCAAATTCCCTCTGCTCCTGTGCCAAGCCAGCCAAGGACTTCCCTGGCTCTGGCAAGTTCAGACTCAGCCACAAGGTAGAGCTCAGCAAAGACATGCCTAGGGCAGAACATAAGCCTGGCTGTGCTGCAGGAGAGAGCTCTGAGATGAAAGGGGACAGAGAGAGGGGAAAAATCCACCATTCTGAGAGCAAAAACATGCAAGGGAAGGAGCTGCAGAGGTTCCACAGCAGCAGATGAAGGAGATCAACACAGAAACATCTCCAGCACGGCTCAAAGCTGAGTTTAAATGGAGCTGGTGGAGCAGAGGGTGGGTGGAGGTCCCACTTGAGGGCAATTCATCCCTGACAGCTCCAGAGAGAGGGTGTTTGCCTCTTGAGGGGTCTCTGAAACAACCTCAGGGGGGAAAGTCAAAGGATCTCTAAGCGGTTTGATATCAAAGTGTAAATAAAAGGAATGCAGAGGGACCATTTTCCTGAAAAGACATTGAGGAGACTTTTGCATTTTCCTTGGCAAACCCCACCCTGGGTTGTGTCCGGGCATGGTTCTATTGTCCATGGATAACTACAGTGCCTGGGCCACGTTATCCAGGCTGTTACCTAGGGATAAAAGGAATTAAAGCAGGGCAACACAAGAAGCTTAAAACCAGGCCTGCCCTTGACTTGCACAATATATTTCAACAGACCCATAAAAAGCTCAGGGAATTCAGTCAAGCATGAATAGTTACAAGCATAAAAGAATGGCGGTATTATATTTATTATTAAAGCCCTTTTAAAGCCCCCTTATTGCAGATGGATTCCGAGCCTCGAGGGAAAGTCAGGGACAGGATATTTAGCAAAAATGTTATTAAAAATAGAAACTGTTTCCTATGACTTAACCTTATAGCCCAGGGGGAAATCACTGAGGTGATGTTATTGGAGAGCACGCAGTTATGAGGCCGGGATTGTTATGGAAAACTGCGCACAAGGTTTCTGGAAGAGCAGCAATGTTCCTGCTTCCAGGGAAGCAAATTTACCTGGGCACTCCACCAACTGCCTGCAGCACCCTCAGCAGGGGCAGGAAGGTTTGTCCTCCAGCCCATGTGCCTTCAACCAACCTGTGGTTCCTGCTGAGGCTCTGGGAGGTGCTCCCAAGGGGCACATTGTATGGAGTAACAAGCAGAGGGAACACGGGGCTGTTGGAGAGGTGGGAGTGTTCAAGGCCAGCTTGGACAGGGTTTGGAGCAACCTGGTCTAGTGGAAGGTGTCCCTGCCCATGGGAAAGAGTGGAATGAGATGAGCTTTAAGGTCTCATCCAACCCAAACACTTCTGGGATTTTATTGTACTAACCTGTGATCACAGTTGAGGTGCTGGAGTGGGTGCAGAGAAGGGCAATGAGGCTGGGGAAGGGACTGGAGCACAAGTCCTGTGGGGAGAGGCTGAGGGAGCTGGGGGGGTTTGGGCTGGAGAAGAGGAGGCTCAGAGGTGACCCCATCACTCTCTGTAACCACCTGAAGGGGAGTTACTGCCAGGGGAAATTTAAGTTGGATATTAGAAAGGAATTCTTTGCAGAGAGAGTGCTCAGGCATTGGAATGGCCTGCCCAGAGAGGGGGGGGATTCACCAGCCCTGGAGGTTTTTAAACTGAGATTGGCCGTGGCACTGAGTGCCCTGGGCTGGGAAAGGGACTGGAGTTGGACCAAGGGTTGGACTTGATGATCTCAGAGGGCTTTTCCAACCTGATAGATTCTATGATACTATGACAATTCACGGCATGAACATCCAACAGTTTATCAGTTTATCACCAATTTAACAGTTTATCACCATCACATGCCAAGTCTGCAGCTCCAAGATGCCCCCAGTTCACCCTCCTTGGTCTGGAGGGATTGTGGGACTGGTGGCCAAACAGCAGCATGTGGGATGGACAGTGCCATGGTTTTCTTGGAGCTCCAGTTCCAGCCCAACCCCGCTAAGAGATCTCTGCAGAACCTGCCACAAGGTGCAGCTGTGACAAACTGGGGGTTTCACACAGAAAGGCTCCTCTGCCCCTCAGCCAAAGGGCTGCTTTTCAACTCAGCATCACACGAGGTCCCTCTGCAAAACTGGCCTGGAGCTCTCTGGAAAACACAGCCCCAGAGGCCCTGGAAATGCCAGGGGAATGAATGCTGGAGTGCCTCCTGTGTCCCTCCTGGGATACATATCCAGGGAGATGGGCAGATATCAAAGGCTCAGCACTTGTCCCTTCACCAGCTGACATTGGGGCAGCAAAGCAGCTTTTGATCACTTGAGCACAATGTCACTGCAATCATTGCCCGGGATGTAATTCCACCTTTAAAAAAATAATGAAATAAAGAGGGAAGGAGAATAAAAAACGAGACTCAAAGGTCTCTGCGCTTCAGAAAAGCTGGCTCTGAAGTTTTGTTGTAAACATCAGATCTCAGCAAATCCTGCAAACTGCCTCCCCCCTCCCACCTGCATTTGGACATTTTCCTTTTACTTAATGATATTCCATCAATTACATAACTTCACGGGTACTGGGGCTCAGTAGTAGGGAGTTCAGCTTCATTATTAGTACAGTTATTGTCCTTTGGAGACTGAGCTAATGGCCATTTGTCTTCTTCAATTCAATTAACAACAATCCTCTCTGGACACCACATAGGTTGCAGTTGGTGACATCCCCTCCTCCATCAGGACGTGACCCCCATCTCCACAGAAACGTTCTGGCTCCTCTCTTGCCAGCTCCCTGCCATCCATTTTAGCAGCACATCAGGAAATGGCCCACTAAATTATCAAAGAATTAAACTGGGCAGGGCTAGAGCCAAGAAAAATCCATTTATCGATGGCCGTTCCCCTTCTGAAGTGCTTGAGTAGGTTGACAAGACAGAAACATGCCTTTCTCAGCCAGCCAAGAAGACTCTTCCCAAGGAGGAAAAAGGTCACATCTTCCAGCAAAGGAAGAAGCTGAAGGTTTGGGACAGACTGAGAGAGGAGTTTCAATATTTCTGAAGAAAATGGAGCTGCTCCAGGACGTCAGTTGTGAGTCTTCTGCACAGCTGTGGATTGTGGAACTTGGATTTTCCCCTTATCCCTGGCTTTGTTCAAGGACCCTCAAGCAGGAGCTGTTAAAACCAAGCACATCCCTTTGAGCATGGCAATAATCCCCTCACATCTGCAGAGCAACAGCTGGTCTTTTTGTCCCTTCCACTTCCAGCTCTGTCAGGGCTTGTATCTCTACCCAGATGTTTGCAGGGGTGGGGCTGGGGCTGGATTGGAGTGTTGGGGGGTCCCTTGGGGTCAGGGATGAGACTCTCCTGCTCCACATGGAAGTGAGTCGCTGACCTCAAGGGCTTTCCCAGCTGGTGAAGAGGGAGATGAGGTGGCACAGGCTCCCAGGACAGCGATGGAATCACCATCCCTGGAAGTGTTCAAAAGCCATGTAGATGTGACTCTTGGGGACATGGGTTAGTGGTGGGCTTGGCAGTGCTGGGCTAATGCTTGGACTCAATGATCTTAGAGGGCTTTTCCAACCTTAACGATCCCACGTAGTTCTCTAGCAGTCCTCAGGCTAGTGAGCAGAGGTTGGAGGCCAGCCCGTGCCATAAATAAGATCCCCTCTGCTCCTGGCATGTGGTGATTTTAATGGAAAGCATTAATTGCTGGCAAATGTCTCTGGTAGCAATTCAACCTGACAAATGCTTTATTAGAACAACTGCTCCCCTGAGGAGGTGTGGGATCGGCTCATGATTTACGGGTGCAGAGAGCACCCGGCTCTCTGGGAGCAGGCAGGAAAGCTGGGAGTCTCTCACCACCCAGAGCTTGCAAACTTCTCATGAGAAGAGCTTCCAGTGCAGGCACAAAAGGTGGCTGTGAGATGAGGAGATGTGTCCTTGTGGATCTGGGTCCTTCCTTGGAATTCTGTCCATGCCACCAGGCAGGTGCCCGCCCCGCTGGTCTGGCTGAAGCTCCCCAGTGATGACACCAGCAGCCCGTGCTGAACCTCCCCAAGGCTCCTCCCTAAAGGATGCAGCAAACCCCAGGGTTTGTTTGTCAACGTGTCCTTCTGCTTTAACAACAACAAAATGCATTCCCCCTGTCCCCGGAACAGGCGCTGCTCCTGCTGGAACAGTGATGGGATCACTGAGACGGAACAAGATTTATCACTTGCTCCTGAAGAACGATTGCCTGCTTGGTGTCCTCAGTAAATAATGTTCTGCCAGCATCATCTGGGACATCATTAACCCCTGAGACAGTGACACCATTTAACCTTCCACGGGCTCGCTCAGCTCCCCCGAGCTGTCTGGGGACTCAGTGAGTCCTTTCAGGGACAAGGAGGGGATGCGATGCCAAAATTCACACGTGGGCAGAAGGAATTTGGCACCACGCAGGAGGTGACGTAGGAGCACATCTTGCAGCACAGCCTTTGTGGGAACCTGCAGCAAGTCAGGGCTAGTTGGGCCATTTTGGCATCACCAAGGGTGGCACGACACAGATTGCAGCTGTTGGGCACACCGGGCTGTTTCCCAGCTCTCATCCATAGCCATGACCCCTCACAGGGCTGCAGACCAGCAGTGCTCTGCCCATGTTGTGCCCAGCCTCTCCTCCCCTCCCAATCCACAAGCAAAAACCACCTCAGTGACTTCTTTCAACCTGATCCCCAACGTGCCAAGTGCTCAAGACTTGGACTCATCTAGTCCTGCCTCCTCACTCTGTTTAATAACTCCTGACTGCTCCTTCACTATGTCTGTGCCCGAAACGTTGGATTTATTAATGCATTTTTAATTAGCAAACTCATTCTCCAGGGGAAGGTGTCTTGCATCTTAATGACCTTTGCTTGGAACCTTTGCCAAAGAGAGTTTTATGCCTTAAACCTCCATCTCCAACCAAGCTTCCTGACCCTCAACTCCTAAGCTGAGCAGCCAGGGGAGTGGGATGGGATTTGCTGGGTGGATGCAGTCCCAGGCAAAATCCAAGGCAGTGGGAAGTCATGGCACTGCTTTGGATGGGAACAAATCCCAGAGAACTTCCAAAGCCTCTGCACAGTCAAAGAAGCGCTGCAGGAAAGGCTTGTTGGAGCTCAGCAATGGGGTCTGGGAGGGCCCAGGAGATGGGGACACTTGAGCAGAGCTCCATGCCCAAAGCATGTTGGGGACAGGCAGGGGACAGGAGCCAGCCCGCCTGCTCACCCCAGGCCTCCTGCTCTCAGGGAAACACTTATTTCTCCTCAGTTCATGACCCAGTTACTCACCAGTCTCCTCAGGAGGTGCCTCTTTGCAAGTCCCACCTTTCCAAATCCATTTGTAGCATTGGGGACCAGCACAACCCCCTGTTTTTTCCTAGAGTTTGTGACATTTTAATCAACTCTTCCGGATAGAGTTACACATCGAAATGCTGTGCTGTTTCCTTCAGATCTCCCCAGGCATTTCATGGTTCCAACACGGTTTCCGTGTTTTCTGTGCTCCTCCAGTTCCAGATTTCGTTTCAAACCAGCCGTGACAATTGAGATGTTCCAAGCAGATCAGTGCTGCGGGTCCTCAGCTCCCTGGCAGAATCCAATTCCCACCTCTGGGAGGAGCAAGGGTTGAACCCATTTCCTCCTCGTCCCTGCTTTGGGAAGGGCGGAGGGAGTGTCAACAGCGTGGTGGTTTATTCCCCACACGGCTCTGCGGATCCACACCTTCCAAAGGCAGCACCAGCTGCTCCTGGGTTTTCTGGCTGCTCTGTCTCACAAGCTGTTAGTGCTGCCATTTGTCTCCATCCTCCTCCGAAAGGCACATCCCAGGAGCACACGATTCCCAGCAGCAGCTCTTTCCCAGCCACGCTGGGTTGGAATGACACGGTCTCCAGAGGAGCAGGACCCACCATGGAAATGCCTTCTGAGAGTGGCAGATGCTGAGTGTTCCCGCAGGAGGTGTTCAAGCTTCTCTGAGTCTCCTGATGAACATCCCACCCTCAGCTCCTCCAGGGCTCCAAGCAGAGGCAGAAGCCCCCCAGAACTCGGCAGTGCTGGTGCAAAGCAGCAGTAACTGCTGTCCCAGAGACACGTGTGTGAGGCTCATTCCCACAGCAGGACGCGCATTAATCCTTTCTGACTTCCCCGCCCGCCCACAGCCTGATCCTTCTCTTCTGGGCAGCAGCAAATGGGAGCTCACCTGGCTGCAGGTGGTCCCTCTGCCGTGCACCCCCAGCCAGCCTCTTCTGCTCAGTAATTCCTCCTTGTGCCTCAGGGATTGCTTCACTGCCTTAAGCTGGGCTTTGAGGGACTTGGCAAGCAGCTTAAGTGATGCTGTGTGACTCGGTCCTCCCCCTCAGCTCTCCCCTCTCAGAGGAGAAGGGTGAGTCTCCAACAAGGTCCCTCACTTGGTCTTGCAGCACTGCAGTTCCACTGCAGCAGAGAGCACCAGAGTTAGGACCCAGGGAAGGGCTGGAGTTGTGTCAGGGCTGGCTTAGGTTGGATCTCAGGAAAAGGTTCTTCCCCCAGGGGCTGGTGGGCACTGCCCAGGCTCCCCAGGGCAGTGGGCACAGCCCCAAGGCTGCCAGAGCTCCAGGAGGGTTTGGAAAATGCTCTCAGGGACAGGTTGGGATTGTTGGGATGTCTGTGCAGGAGCTGGAGACAAGGATCCTTGTGGGTCCCTTCCAGCTCAGGACATTCTGTGACTGTGAAAGACAGAGAGTTTCAGAAGCCTTTTCCCTCCCTTCCTTTCCTGGGTGAGGCAGAGCCATAGCTTGACACAGTGAAATTTCCTGGGATTTCACAATCCCTTCTCAACTATGGAGACCTGCTATTGCCACATGTCCCTCCACGTCACGCTCTGCAGGAACCAGCCACATTCACCAGCAGCACCCCAGAAGTGGCCCCAGGCAGGGGGTCCCTGCAGGGCACAGCCAGAGGCCGTACCCCAACTCCTGTGGGGCCAGAGCAGGACCCAGAAACACCTTAGAACCCTGGGCAACCTCAGCAGCCCATCCTGCACAGGCAGCATTCCCAAGCCTCCGAGGAGGAGGCACTGATTATCCCCTTCTCCCTTCACACAGTCCCTGCTCTCCTGCCTCCCCAAGAGCCAATATCCCGCAGTTTCTCTAATCCAATTTATCCCTGGGCTGTTTCCCCCCTGTCAGCAGCTGCCCCTGTGCTCAGGTTACGGACGGATCGATTCGTGCCGAGGCCTCCGAGATGCCACTTGCCAGGTCTCCGAGTTTCAAGTGCCCTCCTGGCTCAGCGGGATGTGGGAAAGGGGAGGGCAAAGCCCGGAGGAGCAGAGAGGCACCTGAGGGTGGGATGAAGGGCAGGGACAGCATCCATGGGCTCTGCATTCCTTAGGAACCACTCAGGTTTGGTCCTGGAGCACTTACCCCTGGAATTGAGCTGGATCCCTGCTCCAACAGCAGCACTCCCCATTCTGAGCTGGGGCTGGAGCTGTGCCCCTGCACCCCAGCAAGTCCCACTGCAGCCCTGCAGTGATTCCAGCCTCAGCTGCTGTGTTCCCATTCCTCATCCAAAGGGAAATGCACGTGGGAAGTGCAGGGACCAGAGGTTAAGGTCTCCCTACTTCTCACTCCCAGGGGTGAGGCTCAGGGTGAAGGGTTTCAGGGAGATCAGGGCTCACTTTTGTTGCATCCTTATTCCGTTCTGGAAGGGGAAAGGTGCCCAGGGAGACCCAGCGAGCTCCCCATCAGTCACTCCATGGAGAACTTGGCAGGATGGGCAAAATAGCAAAGACAATTAGCACTTTTCCCTCTTCTCCTTGGAGACACAGCAGCATGGCAGGCATTTCTGAGCAGGAAAATACCTGGGGGTCACAACCCAGCGGTTTTCACACTCAGGGTCCTAAATGGGTTTCTTCCCACCCCACTCACCCTCCTGTAGGTCCAAGCTCTATTTTCCCAACCCGCAGGAGTGTTTGCTGAATTCTCAGTTAGATACAAAACCTCTTAAGGAGTGAGACAAAGCTCTCAGGAGTGGTTTCAGGGCATCCAAGACACAAGGCCCTCCTCCTCCAAAGCACTCTCCTGACAAACACTCATTCCCCAGATATCCAAGTGCATTTTCAAACCAAAGCTGCAGCTGTGAGAGGCGACTTGGAGAGAAGACTGGCCTCATACCCTGCTTTGCTGTTCTGCCTGGAGAAGACTTTCAGGGGAAGGAAAAGGAACTTTCTCTTTGTTTTCCCACTCCTGTGATGAAAACGTCCTAAATTTTGGAGAGATGTCTATGTGGAGGACCAGGATCCCACATGGCTGGGAGGCATTTCCTCACCCTTATCAAGGGGAAGCAAAAGAACCAGCATTAGTAAAGTCTCCCAGCTTAGTCTTCTTGTCTAAGGACAAACCACTCACCTCCAAACGAGAACAGCACCAGGAAAGAGTCAGGAAGGAGACAAAAGTTAAAGCATCATTGGAAAGATCGGGACAGACTTCATCAGCCCTGTGCTGGAACTTCCACCTCTCAGCAAAATCCAGTGAGCTAAAGAGCTTTAGTTATGCACTGTCATGGTGTATTAAATAAAGGTGGCTGCCCTGGAGCCCTCCTTCCTCGGGCCCTTCACCCTGCTCCCCTCGGGAGGCTGCGCAAGCGGCATTAGAATGGCACACCAGCCTCGGCCCCGAAGGGTCACGCTACCCAGAGCTGGTGAGCTCAGCAGAGTCTCAGCAAGTCTGTTGAGCTGCAGCAGAGTGACAGGGAAGGTCCTTGCCCTCTCCATTAGCTTTATTTTAATTTGGAGCCTCTCTGTTCATTACCTCCATTACAGCCAGTCCCAGAGGCTGGCCCGGCGCTTTGGAGCCCTGCTGATTGTGGGGAAGAGCCTCCTGCTCCAGTCCCTGCCTCCCAGCTCTGTGTGTATCATGCAAGTGACACCCCACACCTGGATTTTGCCTGTGCAAATCCCATGGGTGTGCCAGGACACAGCTCTGCTCCTCCACCACCCCAAACCACGCTCGTCCCTGCAGCAGGAGGGGGTGGGGGGGCTGGGGAGGCTCGGGGACAGCCCACTCTGTTCCCATTCCCTTGCAGGGAAGTGCTTTAATCCACTGAAGGATGGAGCTAATGTGATGTGCCCAGTCAAGAGTCAAGTCACTTTGCTTCCACAGAAGTTCCCAGGCATCAGCTCAGCTTCTGGGAGCTTATAGAACCATGACATCAGCCTGAAGTAGCCCAAGGCCAGACGTTTCAGGTGCTGGAAAGCAGTTGCTGGCTACAGGAACGAGCTAGAGAAGCTGGAGTGTTCCTGGTTGGCCAGGGGTCCCTGGGCTCTCAGCTCCCCCAGTGGCACATCTGCCCAGCTTTCCAAAGTTTCTGGAAAACTTCAAATGAGTTACTTGGATTGGGAGCAACATCTGCTCTTCAGGTTGCCCTGGGAAGCTGTGGCTGTCCCATCCCTGGGAGTGTCCAAGGCCAGGTTGGATGGGGCTTGGAGCAACCTGGGACAGTGGGAGGTGACCCTGCCAACAGCAGGGGGTAAAATGTGACAAATTTTAAGTCCCTTCAACTGTACCATTCCATGATTTTATGATGCTCAGCCCCTGCTGTAAAGTTGGGATTCTGTCCCCAACGCTCTCCATCAAAGGGATGCTTGGAGAGAGCTGGAAAGGGAGGTGTTTTTCAGTAGTTTCTTCCTGTGCTTTGAAGCACCTGCTCCCATCCCTCCCTAGCCCTTCCCCCAGGAATAGAGCCTGGGCAGGCAATCCTTGGGCTGCTCACAAAGAAATCACTGCAGCACGAGCCAAACCGGGAGCCCCCCCTCAGTAGGTGCACACACAGTCTGCTGCTTTGCTTATCTGAGGGGTCATTTTCCACGTGCTTCAGTGCTGGAGCTGGAAATTCCTTTCAAAAAGGGAATTAAGAAGCCCTACTTCCAGCTGGGAAGCTGCTGGAGAGCACAAATACAACAGCACTGCCCAAATAAGGAGGAAGCTGGTAACAGAGCTGGACCTCGACTGAAAGACAGGCTGATATAAGAAAGATTTCCTGCTCTCCTTCAGTATAAAGGAAGTCTTGAAATGTAATCTTTCCTTGGGAAAAAAAAAAACCCACACTGCTAGTCTGCAGCTTCTGCCACTTCTAGTCCATATATTTACAAAGATCCTTGAACACAGACAGGGCAATTTGCCGGGATGAGCACTGACAGAACCAGAGGAGCAGAAGGCACATTAACTTGCCCCCCCACAGCAGCCAAAGGCCATTGCCTTGCATTTCCACTCCTGTGGGGACCCAGCCTAAGGAAGGCACGAGAACTTTGAGCCTGTAGTGCCAGGGCAAAGCAGCAGCCAGGGGAGAGCAAAGCAGGGAGCAAGGAGAGCCTGGACAAGGCTCTTTGCTGCCAGCGTGGCTCAGGCGTTGTGTGTCCACACAAGCCATAGGTGGAGCTTATCTTGGCAGCCAAGAAACTCCTGAGTCACTGCAGCAAACCATGAGAGAGCTGGGAGAGCTCAGTAGAGCTCAGCTACTCATCAGCTCCCTTTCCTTTTGGGATGGCAGAGCCAGGCACAGCTGGGAGGGGGCTCTACAGGGTGAAGACCCCCATGGAGGATTGTCCCCCAATGCTCAGAAGAGACCAGAGTTGAAGTCCTAAACCGGCTGGAGGAGAGAAGAAAGGCTCCTCACTGCTCCAGATCAGCTCCACTGAAAAATCCAGCTTTTCATGGGGACACAAATGGAGAACAGCCTTTGCTAAGTCCTACCCAAACCTCCTTGGCCAGTCTGGAGACCTCCAAGCAGGAAAGACTTAAAATGTACAACTGGAGCTGAAATCCAAGGCGAAATGCTGAGCTCCTGCCTCGTGCCAGTTCAGCTGCAGGGACAGGGACACTAAGGTGATGCCTTGGGGTCCGTGCTGTGGGTTAACCCACAGCATTTGGGAGCTTTGGGACCTTCTGGTGGGATGTGTAGGTGGCCCAAGCAATCCCAGAACCCTACAACCAGCTGGTGCTGCAGAGAGGAGAGTCCTTGAAGCTCCTTGGAGAGGAGGCTCAGGGAGCTGTTTTGGGCACAGCCAAACAAGGCATTCTTAGATCAATGATTCTGTCTGCTGAGAACGGGCTTGAAAAACAACTTGTTTTAGCAAAACTTGCAGCAACTTTTGGGGGCAAATCAGTTATACTGAAGTAGTTGACAATTAAAGAGCATTCTCAAGCAACTATTTTTCATCCAAATTACTTTTCAGACCTTCCATTCAGGCAATAAGATGTGTGTTCATCAATAAACGAAATATACAGATCCCTTCCCCGCCCCACCTATACTGCAGTTTACACACAATCCCCCCAACCAGGGAAGTGGAAAGCACTAAACCAGCTTCTGGAATGCCACAGAAAAATCCTAGGAGTCAGTGCTAACAGGATTGGAGCTGTTTGGCCTAATATGACTGTATTTATGTATTGTTAGTGCAATTTGGCGAAGCTGTTTCCTTTGCTTGCAAAAGTCTGGGTTTAGCAAATATTGGCTGGTTAACTATGTTGTTACTTAGCAACACTAATTGGATTTCAAACGGGAGATTTTGTTTTGGAAATATTACCTGTATCACTTAGCACTGCGAAGTAACTCCCTGCCTTCCTCTGCAGATAAACCCAATCAGCACCGCTCCACTCACGGGGGCCTCGCCTTGTTTGCAGCCTTGGAGGGCAGGAGCTGACACGTCCCCTCCCCCCGCTGGCCAAACCCTGCAATATTTGCCAGGAGCTGGAATTCCAAGACCAGGCAGAGCTCCTGTTGCTGCCTCCAGCTGGAGTGGCCCCTGGGACAGCCCACTGGTGACGCTGTCCCCGGGCACTGTGGCAGTCACAGACTCAGAGAATCCTTTAGGTTGGAAAAGCCCTCTAAGAACAAGCCCAACCCTTCCCCCAGCACTTCCCCCACCACTAATCCATGTCCCCACATGCCACACCCACATGGCTTTTAAATCCCTGCAGGGATGGGGACTCCACCACTGCCCTGGGCAGTTATACCAGGGCTGGAAAATAGCGAAGAAATGTTTCCTAATATCCAACCTGAATCTCCTCTGGCACAACTTGAGGCTGTTTCCTCTTGTCCTGCCGCTTGTCCCAGCTCAGCTGCTGGGCTGGGCCACCTCTGAGTTGGCTCCAGACCACACTTAAATGCAGCTGCTGGACCACTGGCAGAGGGGGTGTGGGCAGAGAGTCCAGCTGAGGATGGGCAGAGCAGTGAAGGTGCTGCATCCCATCAGCCCAGAGCTCCTGCTGCTGGAGGCACCAAGCAGCTTTCATGGACCTTGCAGGGTCTTGAAGATGGGGTGGAGTTTCTTTTCCCCAGTCTCCCCTCCCCTTTCTCCATGTCCTGCTGGAGGCAGGACAGGCAATGCCACGATGGAGGGATGCCCAAAGGTGCAGCCTACAGCTTTCTTGGAAGGGGCAGAGGAGGGGCAGGCATTGATCTCTGCTCTGTGGGCACCAGGGACAGAGCCAGGGAATGGCCTGGAGTTGTGTCAGGGCAGGCTCAGGTTGGATCTCAGAGAAAGGCTCTTCCCCCAGAGGGTGGTGGGCACTGCCCAGGCTCCCCAGGGCAGTGGGCACAGCCCCAAGGCTGCCAGAGCTCCCGGAGGGTTTGGATGATGCTCTGGGGCACAGGGGGTGACTCTTGGGGCTGGGCCTGTGCAGGGCTGAGGGTTGGACTGGCTGATCCTTATGGATCCCTTCCAGCTCAGCATATCCTGGCATTCTGTGGTGCCCATCTCCCTGCAGCTCAGAGCCTCCAAGACAAGGAACTGCCGTGCAAGGCCAGTGAGAACTCCAGCAGAGCCTTCCATGTCTGCAGAGCTTCATTTCTGGAAGGCAGCTGATGTTCTGCCATTCAGTGCTACTGAACAGGCAAGCCAAGCATTAAGCCAAGCAATAAGCCAAGCATTAAGCCAATTACAGCCTCCAAATCATGGCACAGCAGCACAACATTCCAACTTCAGCCATGGGCCAGTGAGTGCAGGGACCGGCAGGGAATGGGCATCGATCGGTGCCCGGGGCCCTGCTCGAGAGTGGGGACCACTCCTGGCACTCCCACCTGCACTGGGAGCCTCAGAAGAACTCCAAAGAGGCCCAGAAGGGAGTGCAGTCCCAGGGGCTCAGGGCTTTGGGGTTTATTCCGGGAGTGTGGTTCCTCACAAAGCCCTTTATCTGCGCAGAGATGTGGCGGCTGCGGGAGCCAAACAATTACTGAGCTGCTGATGTCCTTGTGCAGCACAGAGGGAGGAGAGGCAACCACAGGGAAGTGCCAGCCTGCAAACCAGGCTTTTCATGCTCTGAAGATGTTAATCTGCATTTTCAGAAGGAATTAGGCAGTGTTTTCCTTGAAGGCTTCAGGCTGTGGGAGTGAGTGTGGGAGTAAGTGTGGTCCTCAGCCCCACACAGCAGGACAAGGCCAGTCCCCATCGTGGCACTGACAGAGCTGGGTCATGCAAATACAGCCTGCTCAGGTCCAGCCACCTCCTGCCTCCCTCCAAACTGATACAGGGATGCTGGCCCAAGACACAAACTCCATAATGAGGCCAGAGTCAGCTGGAAGGTGATGGGTTTGGCCCTAAACCCAAGTGGATTTTCCCAATAGGGAAAAACTGGGGTGAGCTTTTAGGAGCTAAACAAATGCCACCTGAGCCATGATGAATCCAGAGAATCACAGAGGCTGGAAAAGCCCTCTCAGACCATCAAGTCCAATTGTTACCCCAGCACTGCCAAAGCCACCACTGACCTGTCCCCAGGTGCCACATCCACATGGCTTTCAAACCCCTTCAGGAATGGTGACTCCACCCCTGTCCTAAGCAACTTGTTCCAGTGCCTAAGTGCCTCTTCCATGAAGAAATTGTCCCTAATATCCAATCCAATTTATTTTCATGATGGTTTGGAGGTTTCCAATCCCATGCTAGGCCAAGTTTAGGTTGGCATATCAAGCCTGGGAAATGAGATACAAACTTTCTAGACTCCAACCAAAAGGAGTTTTCATTTCCCCTCATGGTAACTCTACAAAGCCTTGAGAATAACCCAGGAGATTTTGCTTGGGATACACCTTCGCAGCCAGAAAGGCCTCTCCAGGAGCCACTCAAAAGTAGGGGAAGATAAATGAAAGGAGAAACAAAACCATTCTGTTGAGCCCTCTCATGTTGAGCCAGGCCAGGGAAATGCCATGGATACCCTCTTGGAGCTGGAAGCAAATGTGGTGTTGACTGTGTGAGGTGGAAAGGCTGATTCCTTCAGGTGGAACTAGACCGTGTGTTTGGAGGGGAAAAGCAATGAAAAATTGAAATGAAAGTAGATTTATTTGGTCTTTGTTCCAGACCTCAGGAGACAGTGTTGAGTTACATGTTGGAAAACCAATCCCTGCAAACAGCAACTCGGAATTGTTGTGCTGAACCTGCCACCTCCCCCCAAGGCCCTCGAGCAAACAAACACCTCTGGCAGCTGCTGCTTTTCTCTTGCCCCAAACCCCAGCTCGTTTGCAGGTTCCAGATGCATTTTGCAGCAGTTGAGGGTTTTTTTGTTGTTGCTGGGTGATTTTAGCAAACCAAATGTTGAAGAAGAGCAGCTCAGAGAGTGAAAACATTTCTCTCATAAAGCTCAGCTTTCGACTGAAAATTGTCATTTCAACCAGGATTAGGCTACAATTATCCGGCATCTCTTTTAACTGGGAATTAAAGAGCGTGCTGAATAGAAATGTTGTTGTGTTCTGTTTGAACACCCACAGCCCAAAGAACATCCTTTATCTCGAAACATGAGTTTTACCTGATATTGTTACCTCCAAACCTGTGCCTGGTTGCAGAGGAGGCTTTTGATGGGTGTGATACCTGCCAGTCGATCTTCCCTTGTCAAGCCCTCCAGCCCACCTAGACAGGCACTATTTTAAGCTCTTCAAATGAGACTGTTTCAGAAGCTCATAGAATTACAGAGTGAATCTTAAAATCACAGAATGGTTTGGGTTGAAAAACACCTTGAAGATCATCCCATTCCACACCCCTGCCATGGGCAGGGACACCTCCCACCAGCCCATGTTCCTCCAAGCCCCATCCAACCTGCTGGCCTTGGACACTCTCAGGGCTGGGGCAGCCACAGCTTCTCTGGGCAATCTCCCAGGGAACAATTCCTTCCCAATATCCCACCTAACCATGTCCTCTGGCAGTTCAAAGCCATTCCTGCTTGTCCTGGCAAAAACTCCTTCTCCAGCCTTCTCGTTCCTTCTTGAGAATACCATGAAAAGATGGAAACACAGCACTGATTGGCATTCACTGAGGGGTACAAAAGTAATAATATCTGGGGAAAGATTAAAACCATTACCAATCAGATTTAGAAAGGAGGAGGCAAGAGGAATTCCAGCTGGCCAGAGGAGAAACTTACGGAATTGTATGGTAAAGAGTAGGTAAAGGTTTTGGTTGAACATCTGGTTGGATCACTGAGTGGTTGGGGAGACAGGAGGAGTACAGAGTTAAGGGGAATAATTCATATTATACTGGACTGAGTTAAGGGTGTTAATGCTTTTGTTGCTTTCTGTCAGTCTTTTGGATGTGTAAGATTAGTTGAATTCAAAATAAAAAAATGAGTATTTCTGTTCTTGGGAAGACAGGAGTTGGACTTCCATGAGCCTTGTGGATGCCTTCCAGCTCAGGATACTCTATGATATGAAAAATCAGCTGTTGAGAGAAGGAGGGACACTCTGTGCACAAACTCTGCCTTCCCAGCCCCATCAGCATTCAGCTCAGCTTCCCAGGACCCTGCTCGGCAACAATTCCACATATTTCCCCCAATTAAACCCGTGTTAATAGCAATGGAACAATTATCTGAGACAGCCATTCCCTGGATAAGGAAAGCTGTATCAGCAAGAGTCAATCTTGGTGCAAATAAAGACTTAGCCTTGCAGAGGAAAGAGAGTGAAATCTTCAGTGTGAGGGATAAAGAATCTTTACCTTACTAGAGGTGCCATAAAATTGGCACAAAAACAAGGTACCCAATGGCACAAGCAAGAACCCACTGAAATTTGGCTGCTTAATTGCAAACCTTGTGACTATTTCCACTAGAAAAATGGATCTTCAGTGTTCTGAGACTGCAGAGGGGAATTTGCCTCGTCCTGGTACCAAAAATATTCTTGTGGTGTTGGAACTTTGTGTGGGAAATGCAGAAGCAGCAAAAAGGAGGGTAACAATGTTGGGGGGGGAAGGAAGGGGAGGCTTTTAAGGTTCTGATTTATTCTTGCAGCTTAATGAGAGAGACATTCATTGTATACCTGGAAAATTTAGAAATAAATGAGTAGAGGGCTTATTTAACAGGATTTTTCACAGAATTATAAAATCCCAGAATGATTTGGGTTGGAAGGGACCTTAGAGATCAATTCTTTCCACCCCCTGCCATGGGCAGGGTCACCTTTCACTAGCCCAGGTTGCTCCAACCTCCATCCTGGCCTTGGACACTTTCCCCTTCCAGTTTCTCTTCTGTTTCTAACTGCACAAATATATTTTGTGCTGATGGAAGGGGCAAAAAAATAGCACTTTTGTTCAGATCTTCTGGATTAGAAAAGTGCCCAGAGAAGCTGTGGCTGCCCCAGCCCTGGGAGTGTCCAAGGCCAGGTTGGATGGGGCTTGGAGCAACCTGGGCTGGTGGGAGGT
>VXBX01001478.1:26248-38893 GCA_013400415.1 Scytalopus superciliaris | reverse complement strand
TCTCTCTCTCTCTTTTCATTCTTCTCTTTCAAGCAGACTGTTCTCCTTCCTCCTGTCACAGACATAAGTTTTCCCCCTTTTTTTTTTTTTCCTGACTAGAAAAGCTGCTCCAGTCTGCAGTAAAGTGAATTTTCAGTTTCTCTCTCTTTCCCTGATTTCAAAGCCTGCCTTTACTGCTAGTGAACTATGTGGAATAATCCTCAGCGCCCTCAGCTTAAACAAGCAGTAGGCAACACTCTCTTTTCTATTTTCTTCCTAATTGTCTTCTACCTGGATTCAGTCATGTCTTTTCTCTCTGCAAGACTCCTCTCTTTGGTTAGTGCACCACTGATTTCAATCTAAGTCAATTTGCCACAGTCGGCTCAGTAATTTTTTGCACTCAAGTCATTTCCAGAGTCTTGGAGGAGCTGTATAAAGTCTGACAAGTTATCCTGATTAAGACATCTTCTGTAAATCTCTTCTTGAAGGGTTTTCACCTATGAAAGGCAAACAACAACAGTACTTCAGAGCACTGTGTCACAGCCTCAAATAACTAATGGAAAACAAAACAAAACCCCCTCCAAAACCCTCCCCAAACCCAACACTGCAAATGCACTAAGCCTCGGACTCTGCCTTCAATGCACTGAAAAAACATGGGTAGAAGCCTCAAACCAATTTTGATTAGGGGACTAAGCCTTATTTCTGTTTTCCAAGTCTATTGTGATGCAAAATGTTTCAGCCATCTTGCTGAGACTGTAGGTCCATGATTTCAAATAGCCAAAGAAATACTAGAGAATGTAAGGTGTTTTTACATCTAACAGATGTTCTCTGAATTTACCCAATTTAAAAGTAAATATTGGGGTGCAAGGGTGTGTATTTGAAACAATACACACTGGAATCTGGAAATTCTGTATTTATTAACACTGTGTATTTATAAATCTGATTAAACAATTATGAAAGGGCTTTGAAAAGGTAAAACCCCCTCCAAATTCAAGTCTTACTTTGTGAAGCAAACCACAAGAGACCTGATTTCACTTTAGCTCTCAGAAACAAGAAGAAATTGGTATATAATGCTTTACAAACTGGCCACATAGTACAACCATGTGTCCTGGAATAAATTAAATTAATTATGTTCTTTCCAAACAACACATATTTTGTCAAACAGAATTTTGCTACCTTGAATTATTGTGTTGTCCTACAGTCAGCTATGGATGCTAGATTGGTGGTAAGGATGAGAGGTAATGCCCTCACAGCACTGTCTAATTTGCCACTGGGACTTTCTGCCTCTTCACGACTGAGAGGGATTTACTCTCCATTCTATTCCCTGTCCACCTTGTAGCTGTGAAAGGTAAGAAATTATTTTACTGTTTTGTCTGAAAAATCTACTGAATCCATCTCACTCCTCAGAGATAAGAAGAAGCTGAAATCTATATGTGATTTAGCAGGTCTCTAGGGTCAGTGAGACACCAGATATGCAGTCCCATGGGGCAGACACAAGCTTATCTCTCCCAGAACACCTTCCTTTGGCAACCAAGGGATCTCAGGTTCATTTGAAAGTCAAATAAAAACATTCCTGAAATTGCAGTGATGCAAAAGCTGCTAATCTGTTAAGCATATAAACTTTCTGTATCTTTTAGAAGAGGCTTAAATGACAGCTTCTGTTTCACATTTGTAACCACTTTTCCTGCTTTTACTTGAAGAACACTTCAGCATTGTCTACACCTTAGAGGTGTCCAATAATACCAGGAAATCTCTCCCATCTAAGACCTGTAATTGTGTCTGGATATATTAATGATGATAATCACATCTCAGGAAATTATTGCCAGGCTAGCAGGGGTTCAGGTGCTGAAGGGAACTGCCAACCAGCCAGTCATTGCTCATTCCTTCTGGGAAAAACAAGGGCAGATTAATTTGACATGAAATTTGTATGGCACAGATGACCTTTCAATGTGAATGTGAACAACAATGATGAAGAAATAGTGCAAACACGGAGCATTAAATTACTGAAAAGGTTAACAAATATTAATTAATTTCACTTGGACATGTGTAAGGGAACCATTCTAACAAACAAGCCAAAACAAAACTTGCAGCTGAACTTCAGTCAAGATCAGGGCCTTGCTCATGTTGCTCTCTACTATACTAGAAATACAAGCTCTTCTCCCAAGAGTCTATTGCAGTGTGGCATCCACATACTTCAATCTAACCGTGACAGTGAGCCTGCATGAACCTGCACTGGCTTTAGGGGTCCAAATGTACAAGAGTTAGGTTTTAAACTTCGCAGCTTCTAAAACTTAAGTACAGCATTTTTATAACAGTTTGACTTAAAATGAATATATAAAAAAATTAAAAAAATTCTGATCAATAGCTTGAGTCAATGCATTCAGAAATAAATTAGTTGGAAATAAAGATTTATTGGAAGAAGTGAATGAAATTCTTATACTTTAAAATATTGCTCTTTACAGAAAAAAAAACAAAAGCAAAGGGAGATGATAACAACCATGATTGAAGAAAAATAAATCAATAACTTCAATGTAATTATATCTGTAGCTATTTCAGTCAACCAGATATCTTACCCATCCCTACCTGTAGTTCTGCAGGCAATTAATACACATAACATATGCACAGCTTTGACACTTCTATAGGAAATGATCTGCAGGTAGAGAGATATCGATGCTTTCTTTTTTCTTGTGTAAAAAAAATCCATTTAAGGCAAGTTAAGTTGCTCTCCTTTTAATAAAGGAGACCTTCTCCAGTGCAATCACAACAGTATTCAGGAAAGAATTAAACTCCTTGGGCACTGCAGCTACATGTTACAGTGACAAAATACATGGATGCAAACTAAGATCAAATCCACTAGTGGATTTTCCAGTTGTAGTGCTATCTGTCACAGTCAAATATCACTCCCAGCATGTACAATTATTTTAGTTTCAAATGTTCATTTTTTTCATCATTTGTGTCCTCTGATGTACTTACAAATGTCATAGTATTTGCTCTGGACTGGACTAAAGTCCCAGGTAGTTAGACGTCTTGCTTAGGACAACCCATGTGTCTAGAAGACAGTTTATTAGTAGGGCAAAGGAATTGTTTTCTATCTTGGACAAGGTGGTGAGATATTTATTTCATGTTCTTGGAAGTCTTTGCAGTTCAGACCACCACATTTCTGATGGTGTTATTTGGCAGTTCAAATAAAGTGTCAGTTTCCTCCTGAAGTTGTTAGAGTGATGCAAAAATCAACAGGGTAAGGTCTGGTCACTGAAGACACACGCTCACTGTTGTCAGGATGGAGGCAATAGCCTGTTTGATTGCTTGGGAAGATATTACCAACACCCAAACTGAAGGCACACAGCTAAGGATACTGCCTATGCAAAGGAGACAATTTAGGATCTCCACATAATAAATGAATACGGTGAGGATCAAATAGGGAACAAGTAACAACATAAGGTCCAGATGGAATGGCCTCTTGAAAGGACATATGGCTCTCCCATTTTTGCTTACAGGATACCCCTGAAGAAAATGTTCCTATAGAGTGAGAATACTCTTTACTACTTCTAACATACCAAATTGCTGAATATCATTGATGGGAGGATTTCAAAATGGGTAGAATGGCAGTGGGATTTTTTTCCAATTTGTATATATGGAGAAGAAATAGAGAAGGAAAATGAGAATTAGGTATTTACTGCTGTGTTTGCTAGCACCATTCAGCACAAGACTATTACTCTTTAATGTGATTGCATTTAATAGAGCCATGGATCACTAGAATGTTACGTGCTTTGAAAAACACTGATATACAAGAAAAAAGCCTCTGCTTCGGACTTTCTTGAACTTGTAAATACTTTTGATACATGTGTGTGTGTGCTCAGATGAAGAATCTGCTGTTCTAACAGTATAAGCCTTGAATCCCAGTGTTTGCACTGGAAGGATGGGGTAAAGGACCCAAAGATTGAAAAAAAAAAATCAACAATACATTACAACCAGTAAACTTGTTTGGAAAATTAAACACTAAATAATAAAATAGACCTGATGTGCACTTAACCTAAAGATGTGTTTCCCTTGGTGGTGATATCCAAGTAGTTAAGTCCCATGAAAGAATGGAAATGACCCCTCAGCCAAATGGCAGGTTTAGGACTGTCTAATTGAGTGGTTTAATTTCTCTTCACACAGTCAAGTATAACGGCCTGAGGATCACACAGAATGGACAGATATAAACACTTTCCTGCAGTGCAGCAGAAGACCAGACAGCCTGTGCAAGGGCATCCTAAACAGTTCTAGAAAACACATCTTTAACATCTGAATTTCACTCCCACTACTATTACAGTGTAGTCATCGGATGAAAGACAATTAAAGTAATGGCCTATAGGTTTCTTGTAGCTCAAAACAAAGACTGTATGGAAAAAAAGATAACCTTTTATTATGTTCACAAATATAAGTTTCTCTTTTTTACTCCCCTATATGTGCCCTAATTTCTTCTCAACATTTTTTATTTTTATAAATCTGAGAAATTGTCTACGGGAAGGCAAACCTATTCCTTTCCTCTCCAGTTCAGGGACAGGAGAAATTAGAAGAAACATTGAATTCTTTGTCTAAACCAATCAGAATCATTCCTAATCCATAACAATGGATGTTTTAACACTACAAATGTCTATTGCTATGAGAATAAACCAAATCCAAGATGCACAGTAAGGCCCAAGCTTTCAGCTTGTGCCTACTGGTTTGGGAGGACAATGGTCTGACAATAATCTTATTTTAATAACTTACTCACTCTTGTGTCAGAAGACTCTTGTGTCTTCTTGTTTGTGTAAAGCCATATCTTTAGTTCAAGTTAAGCATTGGAACAGTGTGAATTAATGAATATTACTTCCAAAACAAAAAATTTATGGCTTTTAGTCAAATGCTGACAACGAACAATAATAGAACCACAAGGAGTAAGTCAGAGGTTTCCAAAACTCTTCTCCATGATGTAGGATTCCACTTGCAGAAAAGTACTGCTGTGGCAGATTCAGTCACTGTTGGTGTCATTGCCAGATTCTCAGCTTGCAAAAACTGGCATTAATTAAATTCAGTCCATTGAACATTATACTTGTTAAACAAATCTGTGAGGTTATTTGTTTGTTTATTTGTTTGTTTGCATGTTTCATGAATGTCTAAAGCAAAGCTCCACTATGGTTGACATCTTTTTCCTCACATTCAAGTGACAATCAGGGAATCTCCTGTGCTTTGTAACCACAGACTTCACTGCTGCAACTCTTGTTCAGAGCACAAGCTTAGTCTGTAGAGCACAGCCAGTGTTCACTGGCAGTGCAGTCCCTGCTTGAAATGACTACAAATATGGTCTCTTTCCCACCAGTTACTAAAGATGCCTTTCCTTTCCAGAGTCCCTTCTGTGAATTCAGTGCCTTGCTCTTCCAGAGACACCTTTTACAAAGGCCTACAGAAAGTGAAACTGCCTCTCCCTGGACTGATTAACAAGCACAAGCTCCACACCAGCCAGTTCTGAAACTGCATTTCACTTGTTCCACAAGGAAATGTGTTTCTGAACATTCTCCATTCCTCTTAATGCCATCAATGCTTTGCCACTTCCAGGAAAATGCCAAATTTTTGAGAGCTGCATTGTCTGGCTGATGTTCTGGTGTAATCCAAACCAAATATATCGGGTTGGTTTGGATGATTTTATGGTTGCTCTAAATGATTGTACAAAATACTGATCTCTTGTCACCAAATTTTGTGAGGCATCTGCAGTAAGCGTTGCAGGATTGGTCTCTGCTTCACTGCCAATTCCCCAGAAGGACTTGAGTAATAAGAAAATCATGAGGGTGTCCAAAAGTTTCCCTGCAGGGATAGTGAGTTAAACAGGGCTGCAAAACAGTGTTTTGCCCCAGCCAAATCTTTCCTCTAGGCCAGAGGATGATGCAGAGGAATGGGCTGTGAGTTCCCAGTTGTCAAAGATGTGTCCTTTGTTGGAGACGCTGGTCAAATACCTGGTCCTGCAGCATGCAGGGAGCTGATGCAAATTCCTCTTTACACCTTTTCTTCTCAGAGGAAGTAGAAGCAACACAGAGAAAAACTGCCCCAGATGGAAACCATTCTACTGCACTTATTTCTGGCCAGAGTGAAATGAAGACTTTTCCCAGTCTTGTGAAGTCTTTGCTCCTCAGGAAGCTGCTCCCTGGACTTCGTGGGAGATCTAGCGAGAAGGGAGACAGACCAAAAAAAGTAGTGGACATAAAGGTTGGAATAAGGTAGGATTTATGCCAGCCCTCCTGATCTCTTCTGTTTACTATACTCAAGGCAAAGGCATTGTTTGCCCTAATGCTCATTCTTCAAACAATTTAAATCAATCATTGAACCTCACCTCTCACCTGCAGAGGATTTCCTCTGCACCCACTTCGACAAATCACCTTGTTTCACATGACCCTTCTTCATCAGAGTACCAGCCCCCTCACTCATGCATCTTCTAGAGGCAGTGAGGGATGCCTGCCAAGCCAAGCTCATGGTCCATCTCATCTGTTAATGACCCTCACAAACTCCTGCAGTGGCAATTTGCCTGACCCAAAATGTCCTTATGAATGGATGTAAGTAACTCACTTTTAGTCCTGTGACAGCAAGTTGGACAAAAATATTATTCCACAGGGACCAAGATGGATACTCTGATTAAGAGAATAAAGAATTACACTGTCAGAGATTGTTGCTCAGTCATAATAATGTGGGCTTAGAATTTAGCCCATTACCAGAAGATTAATTTTGGTCAGCACAATAAATGCAGCACCAGTTCCTTCCACTGGTTCAAGTGGCAGACCAGAAGGATTTCATTCTATTCTGTAGGTCTGAAAGGTTCAACAGAGTTTATTTTTAACTCTTTTCCCAAGTGATGGTAGTGATGCTTATATCTATATTTTCTTTCCAGTTTCAATTAACAATATTGTGTTGAATGTGGATTTCAGCACACTCTACATTTCTGTCTATCATAAGAAGAGGTGAGGCTTCCCCCAGCTTGGGTTATGGTATTCTAGAAAAGTTCAGCAGGTACTTTTAGAGATGTATTTGTCAGGGCATGCTGGCAGCTACTAAAAATGCTTTCAGAGAAAGGAGATTTCTTGGAAGAGCTGCCTAGATGAGTGCAGCAATCCCTCCAGAGAAATCTGGGAAGAGTTAAAAAGTTAGTTAAGTAGTAGGAGAAAGGAGGAGTGGAGCACCTATACGGACACAGTGTCCTTCCTTTCTTAATCTGCTGTGACCATCTGTTCCCTTCAGTGAAATATACTCAATATATTTTTCCTCTGCAGATCTTGGTCAGCTCAGTTTGGAGGTAGTTTCAAAGACTCATTCTTGGCTGAGTGGTGGTCCCTGAAATAATGAGCATGAGATGAAAGGCTGGGAAGCTGGTTTTGAAGTCCCTTTCTGCTGGAGCCTGGAGTGTCTGCTGGGGAAGGCACCTCTGGGACACCAGCTGCTGCAAACTCTCTTCACTGACAATAACGAAAATGTGTGTTTGCATCTCTGCTCAGAAAGGAAGGATACTGAGGCTTTTGTTTCTGAGGTTTATCTTGAATCCATGAAACTTTTCATCCCTAGACATCTTGAAGTTGAGCCTAGATGTAGCAGGCTGGGGAAGGAAAAACCTGTCTACTTCCATTTTCTGAGAGCAAATATAGCTTTGCCCACAACAGAAACTGATTTCCAACAAAGAATGAAGTTTTGAATGACTGCTATATTTGGGCACTTGTTTTTTCTTCTTCTCATACGTCCTATAGCAAACAGAAAATTTCTGCCCACTTTCATTAGATTTCAAACCTGAAGTCAGGATAAAAAAAGGAAATCCACTATATAAAAAAAGTACAGAATACTGTTGTGAAGGATAGTATCACAGAAAATTTTAGTCCTACAGTTCAATGTCCTACACAGTCCATTGAAAGTTTCACCCAGGGACTCTAGCAGCAGGCAGAAAAAGATAAGCATTCAATTTTTCAGTCATCCTGGTGCAACACAGTTGTAGTTAATCCACTGTATACAAGAACACTCAATCACATTCTGCATGTCTGGCTAATAAATTAGCAGCCTTACAGTAGAATGTCTTATGAACTAGAATTGCTTCTTAATTAAAATCTAAAGCAAACAGAGAGACATAGCTGTGTCTTGAAGCAGCATTTTGGCTGTTACAACTCCATTTGAGCTGCTGTTCATTATCAGTGTTTCCCTGGCACCCATTGCAGATCACCAGACTATTAGGAAGTGAAATTTTTATTAAACAACAGATGTGCTCTGAGTCACCTGGAGGTCTGCATGCTCACCTGGAGGCAACACTTCCTGCTGAATATCAAACAATATTCAATACTGGATTAGTGCTTGATGCCCATTCATGAACACATTGTCTTTTGGAAACAGTGCCTTGTTCTTAGGAAGAATTGCTTCAGACATGTTAGAAGATAAATAAAAGGGCTAACAACTGTGAGTAGGAAGCCAATTATGCATCAACTCTGTGAAGATCAAAAAATAAAGTCAGGAAACAGCAAGGAAGAGTTTGGCACTGGAATAAAAACTACATCATTTACCAAAATCCATGGAACATATCAGAGGGCCTGAGTCTGCAAGATTGTTGAGATGGTCAGAAGTCCATGCAGTTATAGTTTGGCAGCTGTAAAAGGCAGAGATAGTGCCATTATTGTGACTGGTAACTATGAAATACACTTAAAGCGAAAATAACTACAACAAAAAAGAATGTATTGATGCATTCTAGGGTCAATGATCCTTTTTTTAAACCTTTTTAGTTTCACTTTTTTGTTTCTTTTTTTTCTGCTGCTCTATAGTTTGTTACTTGTATCCCCAGCATGGCAGAGGATTTCAGCTGTAAACCTGGAAGGCTGATTATTCATTTATTTGTTGATTTATTTAAGCTATGCTTGGGTGCTTTTTGAGTAAATTAGTTTTGACATGATTCTTCATAGTTAGAGCTGTTATTAGTAGTATAAAAATGAATAATTGGGCGATGGGCATGAAGCTCTTGTTCACATGAATATCATCATTTCTATGTGCATTTTGCAGGGCAGGGGCCAGTTTAAATCAGGGGAAAATGCACATGCTCACTACCAGGGTCCAGTCAAGCAAATGAACAGCTTTTCAAGAGACCATCAAAGCAGCAGATGCAATGCTTACCACTCAAGGGCTGGCAATGGGTCACCGGAGGTTGTGCCACAACATGAGACCACAGTCTCCCAGTCTCCACCTTCCTTCCACAAGCTAAAGAGACTGAGCAGATTCACTTAGATTTACTGGAGACCTGCTCTCAAAACACAAATGCTGGGCTGCAGTCCCAGGTAAACGACAGGCAGGTAGTGAACCCAGTCCTGCACCGCAAGAGGGAATATTGAGTTAGTAATGAGCAAGGGGAAAGAAATTTTGCCTTTCAAAATTTTTCACCATCTGCTGCTTCCTCTTTCATAAGAGAGGCTTAGATGAGAGCAGGGGTGATCTTTGGTTCCACGCTCCCCTCTCATCCTTTCCTAAGAGCTGATCCTTCCAGGACCTTCTCTTCCACTTGGCTGAAGAGCAGCCACCACCTTGAGAAGACAGTGGTCCTGTGTGGGTGATGGAAGGAGAGGGACCTGCTTAGGAATGCAAATGAAAGCTGCTTGCCTTCTTTCAGAGTTGTGGGAAAAGGGCCTTAGCATCATTTTGTAAAAGGTCCTTTGGGTCGTATCAGCTGAAAGCTGTAATTCAAAGTGATTAACCATCATTGTTGGAATTAGATACAGAAATAGTATGGGGATAATCTGTATTTTCAGGAAAAGGTTATCCTCCAGCAGCTGAGAGCAATGTGGGGCATTAGCAGTGTAAAATAACTCCAGGTTCAGGTCAGGGAGGATCAATAAGAGTATGTATTGCACAACAAGGCATCATCAGGATTGGAAGAATTTAGCAAGACCTGTATTAGTTTCTGTATCTAAAGATGATCCTACAGTGCCTGAAAAAGCTTCCAAAAACTCCTGAAATCCCCAGTGAAGATTTTTTCGCTGGTATTGAACACTTAATTTCATTTAAAGCCATTTGTCATTGGAATATAACACGTGATTAATAACATAGTTAGCTCCTTCTACCTCCTAAGACTGAGTGCATATGCTTGCAGAATTCATTTTGAAGGCACAATAATAGTATTGTTATGGCTGTCATATTCTAAAAGTATAAATTACGTAAAAAAATATGAAAAAATAGTATTTCGTCCTGTAGAATTTTCTTGTAGGTATTTGCATTTTCTCCACTTTGGGACTAAATCAAACTCAGCTGATTCAATCTTGGGTTATGGCATAGGCTAAATAACAAGTGTGAAAACTCACTTTGTATCTGAAATTCCTTCACTTCGGTAGGAAACATCATACAAGATATTTTNCTGAAATTCCTTCACTTCGGTAGGAAACATCATACAAGATATTTTCTTCAAGTATATTTAAATCTTATTTTCTCACTAGGTCCTGAGTGAGACTAACATTGATTCATTTGGAACCAAATCAGTAGTTGTACACAGCCTTTGCTATGTGGTTGTTTTCTAATAGCATGATCCTTAAAATAAAATAAATTATTTTTAAAAAAGGAATAAAAGAAAATAAAAAGGGGAAATGAGGAAAATATAAAAGAAAAAAGAAAAAAGTATAATTTGGTTTTGTCATATTATTTATATACAGTTAGTTGCACTGAGATGCTGGCATGTTGCTTGCATAAATAAAATTCAGTCATTTCTTACACAGTGATCTCCTGTTGTTGCTGACGTTCATGTGCCAGGGGCCTTTAAAATTCATGAGAAATCATTTGTTTGATTAATCAATAAATAGGCCAAAATAACCTCTCTCTGGTGCCGAACCCGGGAAGGACTGTGTAATAGCATATTCCCAGTGGGAATACTGTTATTCAGAAACACACACAGAATCACAGAATACTCTGGGTGCACCGCAGGATGCTCAGAGTCAGTGACACCAGCACAGATCTTTGCTTTGGAATAACGCGTCTTAAAATTAATGTGCATGAGTTGAAAATAGACATCCCAGTATCCTGTGCATCTTCAGGTGATAGTAAGCTCCAGGCCTTCACATCACTTCTGTTGACTGTTACTTTGTTGGATATGTATTAGAATAACCTAAATTATGCTTACTAAGGAGCTAAAATTATTGATTTCCAATTATTAGTTATGTCCTCACTGTGAATTGAAAGATACAACTAGTTCTAACTATGATCTTTTCTTTACAGACTATTCTAAAAGGAGGAAAAAAGTTCTAATTTAAGTTTTAAAAAATTGTGGGAGAGTTATTAATACCAAGAAACTTTATCTGGTGGGACTTTTTTGTCTTTTGTTGTTTGTTTTTTTGTTTGTTTTTCTGGGGTTTTGTGTCCTTTTTTTTCCCCCCTTCTTTCTCTGCACTGTGTCACAACTGGTGTTTAGGACACCAGAATTACCTTTTGATATTTTTTCATCACCTTTTATGAAGTGACAAATCCCATCCACACATTCCTGCATGAACAGGAGTCCTGTCACCACAGACAGGCAGAAGCACCTTTTATTTGCGGTTCTGCTGCAGAAAGACCAGACCATGACTGAGCATTTTGAGAGACGATAATAAATAATGTTCTGATGGCTCAACATGAAAGTGCTCAGCTGGCCTTGGTGCCACTTGAGTCCCTGGAAAATGCAGCTTTGTTACTCCAGAAACAAAGGACAAACAAGGCTGGCAGTGATCCCTAAAGGTTCTTGTCCAACACTGCCACAAAAAGCAGGACTGACAAGTTAGACTCAGCTTCAAAGTTATACTATGTTGCACAAGTTTCTATTCAGGGAAATTCTAAATAAACCCATGACTGGAGTTCCAGTGCAGATATTGTACCTCTGCTGGACTAAAACCAGAAGCTTTAGGAGGATGAGAAACAATTGTCTGCCGGACAATGTTTAGATTGTGGAGAGAATGCTAAAGTCACATGGAAAAATGGAAATCTCCTGCAACTATTTGTACTGCTGATCCATCCACAGTATTTGCTGTATGTTGGTATGTCATTTTGCAGTGGGAAGTTTGCTGCATTTATGCACAATCTGCAGGGATTGAGTGGTGGAAAGTTCAATAATCTACCAAGAGAAAACCTTGCACAGCTGTTGCACACATGCCTTAGCAGCTAGGAAGTGCACAATAGGTTGGAGATGGTGTAAGAGAACAATAAAAAGTTTCCCTAATTGAAGGAGGAGGGGGAGGGAAGTGGTTCTGAAAATCTTTGTTTTGCTGCTGATCTGTCTGTGGAAATCTCTGCTGTTGCATTTCAGGTGCATCACCAGATCCTGATCTGCATGGGCTTTAGCTTTTCTAACCCCATTCTCACACACTATCATATCGTCTCAGTATTTCACTGGGATTCACTGGCCCTGCTGCTGCTGTAGAAGCCTGTGCCTCTTTTCAGAAAAGAGTTTAGTGAGGAGCTTCTTCTTTCATTCTGTCTTATTGCTGCCTTTGCTGGATTTCCTGCACATTTTTTGAGTTTCCAGGAGTGGACTTTTGAATATCAACCACCACTCCTACCTGTTTTCTGTGCTATTTCCCAGGAAATTTTTCCAAGCAGATCTGTGAACTGGACAGAACTTTAAAAGTTCTTTTGCTAATTAGAAATAGTAAGTAGGAAAAGTTTACAAGCTTTTGAGTGGTT
>VXBX01001478.1:0-16918 GCA_013400415.1 Scytalopus superciliaris | reverse complement strand
TTTATTTAATTTTCAGCTCAGGCTATAAATCACTTTAAATGGAATGGACATGATATATGATTCCACTTCACTGCTGCATTACTTAAACAGTGAGAAACGTTCTTGGTGAAACCTGAAAAGGCAGAAAGGACAAATTGCTAAGTTCAAACCTTGCTTTTGCTGATGAAAAATAGTTAAATGGTGACAGCAATTGACGATTTCTCAGTGTAAGTTCTTATTAAAGACATTCTACTGTGGTTCTTCATCATTGTGGGAAGTCAGTCAGTTGTACTCCTCACCTGACCATTCACAGAGTTTGAAATCTTCTCCTGCTGTTTCTACCCACAGGCCTCAGGATGGGTGCCAGCAAATAATTCCTTTGTCCATAAAGGAGGAGGTTTGTGTAGAGCTTTCAGAACATGACAAGAATTGATGAAAGGATCTTTCAAGATGGACTGCGAAGTTTTCCTTCTCCAGCTCTCCCAGCTTGTTTTGCTCTCTTGCTTTTGCATCAATTAAATAAAAATCAAAATTTTATGGTGTTTTCTTGTGAATGCCCTTACTTTTTCTCAGGGGATGACTGTGTCTGCTCAATAGTTTCAATAAACATAAATACTAGAACTTCCCAAGGAAAAAAAATTATCCTTTTTTCTTCAACACCTCCATAATCAAAATATGTTATCTTCTAATCTTGTTCATGGAAGGGTGTTATGTACAAAAGAAACATAAAATAGAACTCATCTTGTATAGTAAATCAAGTATGAATGATCCAAATTTCAAATATTACTCCTTTTTAAAACTGGTCAGCTCTATGCATTTCCTATAGATGTAATAAAACATGAATATTTTGACTCATGTTATCAGGAAATAATAGAGCTTTTTCAGTTGACATTTCTGATAACCAAGACTTTACCTCTCCTTGTAAACTCTCCTTCCAGTGGACTGTTGTTAAAAACAAATGGGTTTAGTGTCTTTCCAGAATCTGGAAATGTAAAAGAGTATTCCATTCTTATGCAGTCTACTTAGTGATATTGTTTATTTTTATGGGATTTTCCATGAATACAATTCTTTGTATCCATAAAGATGGTGCCAATAGTGCCAAGGTCGTGGCTTCAATACCCTTAAAAGAAAGTCACTTAATAGTTGGACTCTATGATCTTAGTGGATCTCTTCCAACTTGGAATATTCTGTGAAATCTCTAGACTTGATTAATATTTACATCCAAAGCCAAATATTTTCAAGTGTTTACACATAAAGCAAACTTCTCCCCCCCTACTCATCTCCATGAGTGGAAAGGATGTGAAAGAGAACAAAAACTGTGCCATGCTATTTCAGGGAACAAAAAGCATCTACCAGATGCTGTCACTGCTGTTGCCCAGGTGAACTGATGCTCTTCTCAACCCTGTGGGTGTTGAGCCTGCAGGGAGATCCCAGGAAACAGTGTTATATCCACATCTGCCTCCTTCTAGCTCTGCCATTCAGGGCACTCTGCTTCACTGAGCTCCCTAAGGAGTCCAAGTCTTAAGTTCCCACATAATTTAGGCACTGATCCCTTGGAACCACCTTGTGGCCTCATTAGAGGTTCAAATATTGGGTGTGTTTCAGCTGAAACAGTTTGGAGTGAGCAAACTGACAGTTTCTGTAAAACTGAGTATTTTGGAAAGATTCCCTGTAAGTACAGTTCATTATATAATAATAGCAAAAATAACAACAATTGCAGTAATACATAGCTATATTGCTGTATTACTATAATTATACTATGTAGCAATACTTGTGTAATCACTACAGATGTAGGGACAATGATAAAGGTAAAATTATATTTTAAAGGCATTTGAGTAGCTCCTGGGCGTTCAGGACATACAGAACTCTTAACGGTAAACTCTTTTTGCTAATTATCACCCAGGAGTAAGGCAGATGGAATAAAATTTTAGTTTTTGCTTCATCAACTCTTTTTCCTTTTCCTTTTTAAAAAACAGATAATTAGTGATAACTTTTGAAAATAAACAATCATTTGTAGTTCCTTTTACACTAGACTGTCAGTGTCTTGCAGCTTTTACTAACAATTTAGATGCAGTATTTAGTCTGACAAGTCTCTTTTGAGGCAAGAGTAGCAAAAGTGGTAAAATTATCTTAGTACTTCAGAGTTTGGTTTGGTTGTAGTGGATTTTTTGCCTTTCTTTTTTTTTTTCTTTTTTTTAATAAATTTTGTTCTGTACTGCCATTACATTTATTCAGCCCATTAATATCTATCTGAATTACTTGCTTGAGCTCCTTAGTATGCTAGTGCTAAAGGAGATTTCTGGGCAGTTTTCAATTATCATTCAGACACAGGTAGCAGTAGTTAAATACCTATGGAAAATCAAGGTACCACCAGACTCCAGCACACTGAGGCAGCTTCTTTCTTTTCCTGAAAATTTAGGCTATTTTTGGATGAGTTAGATGGTGTAAAGTTATGCTGGAATGACAAACCCCAGAAAAACAGAGAAGACCCTGTTCATTTTCCACATTTTAACAGATATTCACTCTATCTAAGGTCCTAATTCAAAATACTTAAGTACATCCTTAGTCAGAATCCCAATAAGTATATACTTAAACATACTACAGTCCTTCAAGTGTCCAAGTGATGTGTCGGTTTCTAAAAACAACTCAGTCTTCCTCAGGTTTCTATAAATATTATTCAGTTTTGCTGCTATTTGGAAATAAGTGTATTGCCTGCTTTGAAAACAAAATAAAATAAGCCAAAACAAATCCATGGGAAGTTAATATTTTCCCATAAATGATCCACTATAAATTTGCTAGTGCACGTTAAAGAAGGGAAGTATATTAAATATGAATGTTCTCTGCTGCAAAAGAAAGTCAAGTAGAGATATCAATTCATCACTTTGCTTTCAGAAGTTAGTTGAATGGAATTGCCTAAGTAAATTTTTCTCCATCAGCTCAATGCTGGCAGCAGTATGAAGGTGTTCCAGGATTGCAATGGAGTGTTAATTAATCCTGTATGTTTCACTGAGCACCAAAAGGAACAGTCACTTTGACTGATGTAACTGCGTAGGGGTGGATATTTTCACCTTTGGGATTAAGATATTAAGAGATGCAAGGACTGCAGAAAGGAACAGCTTCTAAAGAAGATGTGAACTGCTTCTCTTCCTTTTACAAGAGCCCTTAGAGGGGACAAAGCTCCGTGTCCTTCTGGCAATGCCTTTCTAAGCCTACAGAGGCTGGTACCCTCTGGACTGATGTGGCTCTGCAGCTGGATGTGCTCTAAGGATGCTGCCTGGGCCAAATGCAACCTCTTCCTCATCCAACAACACAGTGAGGAGAAAGGCTTCCTTTTTACCCTGGTTAGGTTTAGGAATTATCACCAAACTCTTCAAAATCAATAAGACCAAATTACTTCTAGATGTACCCCTCTCTGCCTGGCACCCAAAATCTGCAGTATTGATGGGCTTATTATAAGGAGGGAAGGAGTGTTAAGAGCTGCTGAGGTAGTTATCCTAAGAGAGTGATCTTTGCTCCTCAAAGTCTGTGTGGATTCACAGAGAATTTAAGCCCTTGAATTCCTATCCTTCTATTCTGGTATCAAGTTGTGTCTTCAGTGATTGTAGACTTTGATTCAACTTTGTATTGAAGCATAAAGATGGAGTTCTTTTTTCCTGCATAAATGCCATTTATTTGAAGAAACTGGAATTTAACACAATGATGGTTTTTGGGTTGGGTTGGGGTTTTTTTGACTTTGCTTTGCTTTTTCTTTATTTGATTCGTTCGTTTGAGCAAGGTTGGTAAGTCTACTACATGAGAGAACCTGAACTGTGTTTTGGCATCAGTTGAACAAAATGCATGGCACAAATCCTTTGAAATGCTTATTAACTTGTTTTCTGATTTCCTTGTGCCTTCTTCTGTTATTAATTAACCTGTGTCTGTCCAAAACAGCTTCTAAGCAAGCATATAAATTTTTCATTGGAATTACTCATGTGATGTTTCCAAAATTCAGGAGCTTAGGTATGATCCAAGACATGTTAATCTGAGGGAAAAATTCCCTTTGATTAAAGCAGATTTCAAATGAAACCTTCACATAGTTCCCAAGCAAATCAAAGCCAAGTAAATATGAAACATATTTGAGCCAGGGTACTGTACAGAGAAATATCTTGCTATCATTTATGATAGACATAGAAAAGGAAAAAGGTATTGAAACACTGCATATAGCTATACTTAGTACAGTCAGACGAGCTTCAGCTACCTAAACTTGTTCACACCAGTTTCCACAACTACAGGCTTTCATAATTCTTAGCTATTTTATGAAATCAGATTACATAGTTAGACAGCTGATATACTTCAGGGTGTTAAATTGTAAAGAGGAACTTGCGTGCCAGACTATTCATCCTGTTTACTGTGCCTATATAGAAAACACCAGGGAACATGTGGAGAGAAATTTTTGTTTTAGGTTGCTGACATTATCAAGATGGTGCCTGGGGCTCCAGAGCAATGTTCTGCAGTAATTTCTGCTTCACAGAGGGGGTCTCACAGGGGCCTCTGGATGACCAGCAGCTAACCAGGGTCTGCTGGCTTGGTATTAGTGGTCATTATTTGGGAAAACAGTGTATCCAAGGGGACAGTGTCTGGTGGGGAGTCAGGGATGGGCATGTGGGTAAGTCAGTGGCTGTTACCTGGGAGAGAAGAAGGATGGGGGGACAGGACTACCACTGGGACAGTGTGGGGAAGGAGACATGTCAGAAGGGCAGAGAGGCCACATCTGCTCCCCAGCAGCCTGACCTGGGGAGGTTGCTCAGAGAAGCTGTGGGCATCTCATGGTGGGCAAGTGCCTGCCCCTGTTGGCCTGGCTGTGGTCCCTTCTGACGTAAATTACTTCATGATTGACTGACCATCACTGTCTGTCACAGAACATCAGTTTTTATGGGTCAGCACTTCACTGTCCACCCAAATAGGGTCCTAACATAGAGAAGAGAGACTGTGACATTCTTAGTCACTGAAGCAGAAGACTCATGGGATCAGGGAGCAATGCATGACAGAACCTGAGGAAAGGTGTAAGGCAGGGTTATAGTATAGAAAAAAAGCCTTTATGGGCTGAAGTTTCAGGAAATCCATATGAAGATACAGGATTTTGCTAAAAGAAAGTTGTGCTTGGACTTAGGGAAGAGTTGAAATGGGGAAGGGCAGTGGCAGCATAGGAGCTCTCATAGCTTTATATTGCATTCTTAGTCTCTGCTTTGTTATTCCTAAAGAACCAGTTCAGTTCCACTTTCATTAGGTCAGTTGGGCTACTCAACAAAATGTACCACAGCCCCATCTATAGGGAAGAGAATTGACATTCTACCTCTGTGCTTCACTTTCAGCGTCTATACAACAAATTCACAACATTTTAAAATGAATATGAATTATATAAATGAGAATTGCTACAAGAAGTGCCTGATAATAATTTGAGATATTTCAATTAGTTCATTAGTTTTTTGTCAAATAATTAGTGGGAAACACTGGTATTTAACTAATTGTGATCATTTTTCTCTATTCTTACCTCCATTTTGATAATTATAAGGAGTTTGTCACAGAGCAATTCAGCCTGGGCTGAATTTGAGATAACTATTTGAACAGGAATGACAGTGATCCTCATTCTTTTTCATCAGAAATGGCACAGGTCCCCCCACTCACCTTATGCCAGAGAGGCTTCCAAAATATCTCATAATACTGTTAGAATTGATGAATCCTGCTGAGTGTGTAGCTCTGGGACAATCCAAAATCCTTTTGTCAGATCAGAATTAAATTTTTTCCTCCTATATATTGGGTGGCTTATGATGGATCAAGAGAGGCAGAGGTGTGTGCTACATCAAACCTGGGATGTTTACCTGTGAGAGGGTTTTGGTCCGTGGTGAGTTATGAGGACTGGCAGCACTCTGCAGCCCTAAAAATGCTGTTGTGGAAACAGCATCAGTCTGCACAAAAGCACAAAAAGCACGTGAGCAGAACATTGATTTGTCTTTACACACAGATGGGCTGCTTCATGACAGCCACTTCTGTGTGGGTTTTAGTGGTACAAGGCTGAGGAAGAGCTGGAGAAGAGGGCAGGGGACAGAGGATGCCATGAGGGCTGTTATTGACCACTGGCCTCTTGCTTCTCCTGTGGGACTTTAACTTCCCTGACATCAGCTGGGAGGGAAAAGAGGCCAGGCAGGAGCTGTTGGGAGGATTTTGGTGCAGTTCCTGAAGGGTGCAAGCAGGGACAGGCAGTGCTGGACCTACTGGTCAGCAGCAAGGAGAGGCTGCTGGGGATGTGACAGTCACAGGCTGTGGTGACCGTGGAGCAGTGATGGTTGAGGTCCATGGAGAGTGAGGATTAGAGAGCAGCAGGGGACATACCCCAGGCTTTAGGAAAAGAAGGAAACTATGTCATGTGCTGAAGAAAGCTAAAATAAGGGGGCAGATGAAGGTGTACAACACAGGGTGGGTGCACTGGGACAGATTTTCAATGGCCCCAGTGTAAGAGAAAATCATAGAATCAGCTGGGCTGGAAGAGACCTCTGAGATCATAAAGTCCAGCCATTAATCCAACATCTCTGTGATTACTAGATCATTGCACTAAGTGCCACAAACAGTAACATGTTGAAAATCTTCAGGGATGGTGAATCTAACACCTCTCTAGGCAGGACATTCCAATGCCTCTCTACAATTAAAAAAAATATATATATAAAAAAAGGTAACCCTTTTCCATGGGATAGAAATTTCAACACATTTGCAGCCTCAGGATAAAAGCCAACTAACTACTTTTTATTAAGCAAAAAGCACTGTCACATTATCAATACTGAGATCTGTACTCTTTTGTTTTGCAGCACAAAAATCGAGCCTCTGTACTGTGTTTTGAGCAACACAGGTATTAGAGTTCAGACATTTTATCTCTTCATTCCCTTCTATAGGTTAAGCTCCCTGAACAACTCACTTTTTGCATGACACAGAGTCAGCAGGTGACTCCCATGGTGCAGTACATGTTGATATCAAAAGGTGCTTGAGGTACAGACAAAGCTGGACAAAGTCCTTGCCACTTAAAAAAGGAGGGGACACATGTACACCCCACAGTTGTCCAAGCTGCTTTAAAAGGAAGATGCACTACGTAAATTATTGAAAGGAAAAGTCTCAAGTACAGACAAAATAAACATCCCAAACCAATCTCGCAACTAAATGTTTCAGTTCAGATCAATCTGACCAATGAAAATGCTTCTCTAGTGAAATTAACAATTTTGCTCAGGAATTTCTCTTTTAATGACACTATCTTTCCTATCAATGTTTTTTAGCTAGTAGCTCCCAAAGGTCTTTATTAGGTACTAATTTCCTAGAAACTATTAATGAGACATGGCTAAGTCCCTTAGGTCATGATGGAAAATCTCATTGGAAATAATATCAAAATCATTTTCATTTTATATGTATATATATGTACTGGGAAGGAATAGATACATCTCTAGGGATCATAGTCAATCCAATTACTTTGAAATTACTCAAAATGATGATTGAAGTTGCTCTTATCTGTAGTAATTTGTCTACAGCTTTGTGGGTTGCTAAAATAAATGCTGGTGATACAGTTCAGTTCATTAATAATTTTTGAAAAATGTGGTTTTAAATCCAAGTGTTCACAGATGGTGGTGAAAGCTGTGGTTTGGAAATGGGGTATTATCTGATATGTCCTTGAATTGGTAGATGGAGAAGTTTAATAGTTTTTGTGCATTTCTAACTTTTATAGGACTGCAAAGTATCCAAGCCCACAGACAGTATGTGGTGTATAAATGACATCTTGGCTTTCCAGCTCTGGCCACAGCTCATAAGCCACCACATTTCTCTTGCCTCTAAATCAAGTCTTTTTTTAAACATCACGGTTCTCATTTATTGTGGCTCTTGCTGAGCAGCTCCTCAAGAGAGCACTCCAAGGAAAGGATCAGTTTCTCTCCTCCCCATTCCTGAGCCCAAACTCCTGCAGAGTCACCCCTGNCATTCTTGGAGGACTTCCCTTGGTTACTGAACTTGAAGAGTCCAAAGATAAAATAAGAACTAAATAAAAAAGCCTGTGCATTACCGTTGGTGACTGACAGGTGGGTAGGCAGGCTCATTTATTGTCTTTATTTTCTAATTAGTAGAGCTGTCAACAGACAAAACAAACCACATTACACAATTCATTTTATTTTAAGTTTTGGTTGTAAGTTTGCCCCAAACCCAGAGCATCTCCCTGCCTTCAGTACAGGTGTGTACACTGTGGGTATATGTAAATGATCCCACAAGTCAGAAAGAGTGCAGGTTTTGTTTACATACTTTCATGGCAATGCTTTTTTATTAAAAAAACTCCCAACCTACAGGAAAATTCAGAAAGAACCTTTTATGCCTTCTTGCAGAGCAAATGGAATTGATGTGTCATTCAATATACAAACAACTTTCAGGACCTGAGAGGTATTTAGAATTATTTGATAACTAAATTACATGGTACATCTAGCCCTACCATTTATTAAAATCATTGCACTGTTTTCTCTCTACCAAGAGAAAACCAGAAAAGAGAAGGTGCAGTAGAAGTGTTTTGCAATTATTGTGCATAATGCTAGCTCTGAATAACTGAAATAACGGTTTTTCCATCGATATACTTAGACTGAATCTGTGCTGGTTGCAGCTGCCTGCTCAGTGAAATTAAATTAATCTGGTTTCTCATTTGTGTACCCTAATATTTTGATAAACCACTTGGCTTTTGCTGGCATCTCACTCTTACAGCCAGGCAAGGTGGTTCATCTGGGTATTTCTCAGCTCTGTCTGGGTCTGCGGGCTTGTGAGTAATTGGTGTTCGAACTACTAAATCTCTTAATGACTAAAACATTTTTAAAACCTCAGCTTGGAACAACAGAGAGTCAATTAAAGCATCGTGTTGTGTCACAGATTTAGAAAACTACACAGGTTCCTCCCTCCTACTCGCTACAGTAACACTAAAATAACACCTCAGGTCACCATGGGGCAGAAAGCTTCTCTTTAATTTTTGGAGATTTAGCAGGAGGGGCAGATCTACACTGTCTGTAGCTGAGGCTTAACAGCAGTCAAGGGCTGCTCCCAACCAAAGGGTCACATTAAAGCCCTTTCATGGAGCAGTCAATAAAAGCTGTGTCATTTTCCTGTTCCAAGAAGCCTGAAAGACATTTCTTTTGATGAGACCCAACACATACATCAGAAGGAGGATCAGCATTCCACAGAATGTGTACACCTTTAAATTCAAACTTCAAGCTCAGCTCTAAGCCCTTCCACAGCCACTCTCCTTCCCCTGATGCATCTTTGTTTTCATGCAGACACTGATAAAACATTTGTGTTTTGATCCCTCTTCAAAAGTAGCCCCAGGTAGAGTTATGTAGATTTTATTTAACCTGTCTTAACTGCTCTTGTGAGTGGGATGTAATTTGACTGTCCCTGAAACAGCAGAGACAGCAGAGAGTTGTGAAAATTTGCAGCCTGAGAAAGAAAGTGGATGGACAAAACCATTTCTGATGGCTTCTTCTAAATTAACTTTCCCCCCTCTCAACATATTCACACAAGGAAAGTTATGTAAATGAATGCAATTGAATGATGAGCATAACAATACCACCGTAATTTGAAAATTAAAATTGTCTGAAATGGGAAGTCAAATTCGATGCAATTAGAGCAGCCTAAACAAAGAAACTGACTTAGAGCTACACTGATTTTTCCTTATCAGGTCTCCCGCTGATGGGTAAAATGAGTCTGATTACCTCCCTGTGGCCTTGCTAACTCTGCTTGAGCATCCCCTGGACCTCTACATGGCCCTGCTCTCCTGCAGGGATCATTTTTTCCAGTCCCTTACTTCTTCTTGCCCGGGAACTGATGACCTACAACCTCAGTCTAGTTACAGGGGGAAAAAGAAACCATGATATGCAGCCTGGTGTCTCCAGTGACAAACTATTTTTTCGAAGTTGCTGTTTAAAATTCAATGAAAACAAAAAGAAGAAAGCTTGGGATAAGGGGGGGAATATTCCTGGATTTTATCCCCTCTGACTTGACAATCCTCTTTTTTTGCCTAATTCTCTGGTAAAGTGCAAAATAAACAGTTTGTGTTTGTCATCCTCCCACTGTCACTCAATCTCTGAATTTACAGACTGAAATTGAAAGTGTTTTATATGTAGGAAGACTCAAAGATTCCACATATTGCCATAAAACCACAAATATAGAGGAAAAGAGAGAAAGGGAGAGAGCCTAGCCCTTCAGAAAAAGAAGAGATGACAGTCTAACTTCTCCCCAGGGAAGCGGTCACAGCACCAAGCCTGCCAGAGTTCAGGAACCATTTGGAGAATACTCTCAAGCACATGGTTAAGTGTCCTGCTCTCTTGAGCTGACACAACCTTCTTTGTTTTCCCCCAGACCTTTTTTCCCCCCCTCCTCCCTTATGATAACAAAATTAAGCACAGAGATCAAGGAAGGCAGTACATTTTTTTGCTTTTTCTTCTCACCCTGGTTGCTTTATGCAGCTTCACTGATGGATCATAGCATTTTGTCTTAGGAAATGTATGAATAGAGAATTAAAAACACCAACATAAAGAAAACTTATAAACCAGAAAACACCAAGAGAAAATGAAAGGCTTTTTTATTTTCTACCGATTGTCTAAAAAAATTATAAAGCAACACAATCTTGGATTGACTTGATGTGAGACAAACAGCTTAAAACAGTCTTGTTTTTAACTCATACACCACCATATTGTCTTTCTTTAAAGGAGTGTAAACTTCCAGCTGACGGTGCTGTTTCAAAACAAAGACAGATATTTCATTTGTAATCTTTTAATGGGAAATGCAGGAAAATACTGACATATTTATAGTTTCCTTCTCCCCAAATGGGCTGAATGTCATAAAATATTACTTACTCAGTTCTCTTAATTGCTTTAACAAGTGTTCTTTCAACAAAAAATCTGAGTTATTACTAATATATACTGTCCTGAACAGTCAAGCATTATGAAAATTTTGCCAGATAAGGCTTTCCTAGGAAGTTCTGTATGTATGCTTAGAATCAGAGTATCACAGAATCATTTAAGTCAGAAAAAATCCTAAAGATCACCAAGCTTAACTGTTAAACCCGCACTGTCAAGCCCACCCCTAAACCATGTTCCTGGGTGTCACATCTACATATCTTTTAAATCTCTCCAGGGATGATGACTCCACCACTGCCCTGGGTAGCCTGTTCCAGTGTTTGACTCAGTGAATAAATCTGGGCTTGTATCTCCTCACGACATTTTGCTACTTTAACATATTTTTTTACAGTTCTTGGGAAATATACATATTGAATTTATCAGTACTCTTTAAAACTCGCTTCATGCAAGGCAATGTCACAGTATACAAATCTGTACTGAATTTGGTCGTTTCTCTGACTCATTTTCTTTTTCTCTGGTTTATGGAAAGCAAAGACCTCAAGTATTTCCCTGCATTGAATTTAACCCTTTTTGCTTTTTTTCACTCAGGCTTCTCAGTTATGTATGTGAAAAGCCTGTGCAAATATAGAAAAATTGTAGGCTGTGAAAGGAAACACACCTCAAAAACCACAGGGTGGGTGCTGTTCAGTGTGGTCTCCACTGAAGAGGGTGATCATTAATGTAAAGAGCACAGAAAGGCAACTGAGACAAATGTGACCCGGTCTGAAGAAGCAATGCAGGTTTGCGAGGGGATGGTGGACACATGCAAAGTGGTGGGGAAATCTCTCTGGTGGCGTAAATGGTCCTGCCCTGTGTTCAAGTCACTCATGGCAGAGCTGTTCAATCCTTCATACCCTTATGTCTGAAACTCCAGCCTTTTAAATTTTCATCAGTCCTTTTTTCCACATACGTTGTTTCAAACCATCCAATCCATCAAGTTCTTAATTCTTTTGCAGCTATTTCTCTGTTTCTCTCTCCATTTCTCTGTGTGTTGGGCTTAGGGCAAGACACACCATCTGTTTATTCACCCATCAACGAAAAGACAGACACGACTCTCATGCTGAGACAAGTTTATGTGAGTTGAGTTTGCAGGTCCTTTCTGTATTGCTAACAGTCTGACCTCTGAAAAGAAGAAAGCTCTGTGGGTGCTCTAGGTTAAAGCAGTGAGACCTCCAGCTCAAAAAGAACACCCCCATTACTGCTTTGTGTCTGGAAATGTAAGTTTTGCAGGATAGTGTTAACTTTTTAAAGTATGTTATATTTGTGTGTATGGGGAGTGTGGAAAGAAGGGCAAGTCACTGTGCAGAGGTTGTTGCTGAATGAACTGATTTGTCACAGCTTTCTGTGGTTTTTGAGGTGTGCATCCTTTCACAGCCTACAATTTGTTGTGTTTTCAGAGGTATTTCAATTACTTACTGAAAAGGCTGAGCGTAAAAGAGAAAAGTGTTAAATACTAATAAACGCTAATAAAGTTAAATACACTTGATGGGTGCCAAAACCATTCTCTTGCTGATTACACTATAATGGAGCCAAATATGCTAAGTCTTTTGATGGTGTACATGCTAAATTCCACACCACATTAACCACATGGGAATTTGTTTTCAGTTTAGAGAGGTTTTTTGTGTGTTTCTTTGCCTGTTATTTTGGTTTTTTGACATGTCAAACAGTCTTCTGTCTTTATGACCCAGCACATCTGCCTGGTTTTTTTTTGTTTGGTTGGTTGGTTGGTTGGTTGGTTTGGTTTGGTTGTTTTTGTTTTTGTTTTTTGTTTGTTTGTTTGATTTGGTTTGGTTTTGGGTTTTTTGTGATTTGAATGATTCACAAGGACTATTACTTTCAATGCGGAGTAAACAAGAAACTTTTAAATGTGAGTCACTGACAGTAATACAAAAGTCAAAGTAACTGTTTTGAAATAACTCATGTCAGAAGAAAACTTGGTGGATTGAATTTGGTGATTTGTTGTAGGGTTGTTTTGTTTGTTCTTTTGTTGTTGTTGTTGTTGTTGTTGTTTCTTGGTTTGGTTTTGGTTTGGAGGTTTTTTTGTTGTGTCATTTTGGTTTGGTTTGGTTTTTTGTTTGTTTTCCCCTGTAGCTTTATCCTGGTATTCTGGGAGCAGGAGTCACTGTAATTCTCTGCACTCTCCTGTTTTTCACATGGGCATTTAACCTCCATCCTCATCATATCCAAGCAGTTAATGCTCTCTGATGATCACAGCATTCCTTTGACAAGGGAAAGAGCTTGTCACTCTTCCTGTAGATGAAGAAATGAAGCACAGGGCAAGGGCCACGTCTAAAGTGAATTCAGAACCCAGGAACATGGTTTCACAGGACCCATTTTTTGGCTTACAACTGAGGTATTGCCCAAACACATCCCCTCCCTGGCCTCCTTCAGCTCCATGCTGCTTTCACTGAACAGATGCCAAGTCCTTCCGTGATTATGTTCAGCTAGTTCAGTTCACAGATCCATCTTGAAATATCATGAAATAAGAAAAAGAAAAGAAAATCAAAATATCTCACTGGCACCTGACCACACCAGAATTTGGCACAGCGTAAGAGGTTCCACAGGTACCAAGGGCAAATAGGTCAAGTGACAGTAGTAGGCTGTGACTTTGTTTTTGAGCATTAGCACAGGCATTGTTAAGCCTTATTTTCCAAAATGTGTTGTAGTGAAGATAAAGCTTTTCAATGGCACCCCCAGTCATGACTCAGGCCCCACAGCTGCCTCTGCCATGTGCCAGAGAAAAGAGGTAGATGTTTCTATCCAGCACCCATGGAACTGGCATAAGGCATATACTTGTTATATATCACGAAGTGATGCCCATGTCAGGAATAATAATTTATTTGGGCCTAAACTCAGCTGAAATGTTGCAGATTTGCATGCACAGACACTGTTTTCTCTAGATGTCAGGTCACATGCTGTTTTCTTTCTCTCTTAGTCTGACTTCTCTGTTTCATCTGACTCAGACTCAGTGCATATGGAGAGCTGTCAGCTGTCCTGTAAACGACAGACTGCCTGTCCCTTGCACACAATACCACAGCTGATGAGGTGAGGTAATTATGTCTATCCCACCCCCACTACCCTTCCAGGAGCCAGCAAGATTTCAAATAGGGAAGGTCAAGGAAGCAATATTTTGAAAATCCTGGGGACTGTCAGTTGGAAGACTTGAGACTCTGAAGGAGCACAGGCATCACCAAGGCGTTTCATGAAAGTGGGAAGAGAAGAACACCGCAACAGAGAAATGCAGCTCCGTCTCTGGCTCCATTCTGGCCCATATTTTATGAGTCCTTTTGCATTTTTGAAGTTGCCAGAGCTCACCCATCTTCCAGCTCCCATGCCAACTCTAGCCCTGTCTCATCTCACCTCTAGCCAGACAGAAGACCTGAGGGAGCATTATTGATCATAAAGGGTAAGCTAACAGTACACAACTAAATGGGGGGTGGTTCCAGGACACACTGAATCTCAAGAAAATGAAAAATAAAACAAAACAAAACCCAGGGGAATCTTAAGTTCAGCATGAAGGGATTTGGCACATTCTCAGCATTTTCTCTCAACATATTAATTAGGCACTTGTTCCAACGAGTAGGGAAGGAGGGAGGGCAGGAGAATGATTCAAACTGAAGAACACTGTTGGCACAAGAACAAATGGGTATCAACTGGCTATTAAAAAGCTTAGCAGCAATTTAGAAGACGACTTCTAATTGTCAAAGAAGGTCACAGAACAGCTTTCCTAATAGAGCTGAGGACGGAAATTCTGGTGACTGTAGGATAGAATTTGATGTAATTTATTGTTTGGATGATAGGATTTTGTTTCCTGACCCATGATATTTCTGCCAGTTTGCTACTCATTTTCACCTCTATAGTTACAACATCCTTGTTAGAAACACACAGTAATTAATGGGTATCTCTGTCCAAATGTGTTAATGTGAAGGGAACAGAAACAGGGGAAAAGGTCTGGCTAGACACTGCTATCTTTCTTTGCAGGCAATGACAAGTACTGATGGCAAACAGAAAACCCCCCAAACAAACAAACAAAAAAGCAACCCAACCAAACAAATGGGAAAAAAAAAAAAAGCCATGTAGCCTTTCAGCTGTGCTGTGTAATATTTGGGCAACAGACACCAGCACTCCATGCTGGGAACCACAGAGGGAAGGAATGGAGAAGCCAAACTGTGTGCTCAGCATTCAGGACTGGGCCACAGCAGCAGCCAGGGAAAACCAGAGTCTGTTTAATGTGCCTTATCTGTACTGACTACAGACCTTGCTGAAGGCAAGTTGTTCTTCTTTCTTCTCACATGGCTGAATTCCCTCAGCTTTAAGATGCTAGGGAGGAGTGCAGGGTATATGTGTATGTGCAGAGTCAATTTTCTTCAGTTTCTTGGGTAAGCACATAATGCTTCACATATCACCAAGCAATGAATCTTGGCAAGTTCCTTGCAAATTTCTACTTTTGTTCTTTTTTCTCATTAATTTTCTTTTTTTCTTACATTTTAATCCTTATGATTTCCTGACTTTCATTTCAGGTCATCCTAAATCAAACCCGGGGCTTTCTTTAGGCACTCTATACTTATGCTATGAATCAGATTTCATTTTCTACTCATAATAAAACCATGGGAAGGCTTTACTGAGAGAGAGAGTGTTCATTAGCACAAAAGCAGAGTTTTGCTGCTGCTCTGATGAAGCACAAGGTGACAACGTGACTGAACAAGAGGGAGGATTTGTTGTGCTCTTCTGCACGGTGACTACCCTGGAAGAAGAATTGTACAAGATGTTGTTAAACTGTTAAAGGTTCTTGACATGTACCTGATTTTCTGAAGTCCTATGGATTAGTGACAGTCCGGGTTTTGTATAGGTACTGGATCAAGGAAGAAAACAAATGCTCTTATTCACTCTCATCACTCCTGACACTGGACATGAACTTGTTTCTCTCGCACTAGGGTCACATCTCTTTCTACCTCTGGTGCCTTGAAACTCACGCTGTAGGATGCAGCTTTGTTGTGACTATTGGCAGAACAGAAAGTGGAGCAACACTGTCACCTTTATATTTGTTTGTTGATTAAGGCTTTTTGCTCTCTGTTGGGGTAAGTAGGAGACCAGTTTGTGAGAAACCTCCTGCAACAGCATTGTTAACCTGCTGTGTTGTAACAGGGGTTCAACACACTCGACTTTTTTGCTTGTGCTTCACTTTGTTCCATGCCTCTGGATGGGGAAAAGTCTCTGGAAGATCCTGAGTCTATTACAGCACTGTGTTAGAAGGCAGAGAGTCTGTCCTCTTCTTTTCTGATATAAATTGTTACAGTTACTTTAGAATTTAAGAATTTCCACTTTGTCCAGTGGAATGACACAAGCATAAAATTCATCCCCACATTTATAGTTAGCAAGGTCATGTTGTTAAGAAAATATTAGGTCTTTGTTGGAATAAAACATCACTGAAGGCTAAAGAGATAATATTTTCAGTATCAATTCTTCCTAACTGCTTCACAGTGAGCAAAAGTTCAAGCCTCAAAACCTTCACAAGTGACATACTTTGAAGACAGTTTTAAGAAAATAAGAGAGGTGTAAAGTCAAGAACTCTGCAAAAATGGGGGCAAAACCAAAAAGACATGTTAAACACAAGCTAAGACTAAATCCAATTAGTTTCATATATGTCACATAATTCTCTATTAGGCTAAGTTTGAGTTTTCTGCTGTTCACTTTGTTCAGTGTCCTGCAGGCATTCCTTCCATATGGTCTTGCAGATCAAGGTTGCTTTTACAGTCATAAAGTTTCAATCAGTATTTTACAGCATTTCCTGAAGTTTTAAAGATATCTAAAATTATGTTTTCTTACTATCTGAGAAGGCAGCAGATGATTCTTAATCTCCTTTGTAATGAAAGAGTCACCAGCTCCAAAGAGAACTTGGGAGAGACAGTGAAACTCTATGTTATGTTTTTCCCAGTACATCAAGATATGAAAATGCAATTTAAAATACAGTGCTTATACCTTTTATGAAATTCACTTTTATTTTA
>VXBX01001459.1:178514-188540 GCA_013400415.1 Scytalopus superciliaris | reverse complement strand
TGGGGCTGTCCCTGGGATGCGGGACTGCCTCTGGGATGCGGCACTGCCGCTGGGATGCAGGGCTGTCTCTGGGATGCGAGGCTGCCCCTGAAATGCGGGGCTTTCTCTGGGATGCAGGGCTGTCCTTGGGATGCGGGGCTGCTCCTGGGATGTGTGGCTGTCTCTGGGATGCAGAGTAGCCGCTGGGATGCGGGGCAGCCTCTGGGATGTGGAGTTGCCCCTGGGATGTTTGGCTGTCCCTGGGATGCNGGGGTGCCGGGCCACCTCCGAGATGTGGAGCTGCCTCTGGGATGCGGAGTAGCCGCTGGGATGTGGGGCTGTCCCTGGGATGCGGGGCTGTCTCTGGGATGCGGGGCAGCCGCTGGGATGCGGGGCTTCTCCCGGGATGCGGGGCCGCCCCTGGGATGTGTGGCTGTCTCTGGGATGCGAGGCGGTCACTGGGATGCGGGGCCGGCCCGGGATGCGGAGCTGCCTCGGAGAGGCGGCAGCGGCTTCTCCGTCCGCAGCCAAACGTTCGCAGCGGTGGCCCCAGAGCCTGCGAGATAAATCACATCCCCTCCCGCCCCCGGTGCGAGGCAGATGCTCCGGCAATTAAGGAACACGCATCTCAGAAGAGCCTCCACCGGGCTGGGACACGGGCNTGTGAAGTTTGGTTGGAAAACCAAGGAACTCACCCCCCTGACAAGCTCATTCTTCCTCCCAGGTTACACCCACCCTGGTATGAGGAAATGTGGGTTTCTCAGCACAAAACCCCAAATCGATCAAATAAACAAGGAAACAGGTCACTGAGTGGGGCTTTTGGGGTGAGAACGTGGCGTGAACCGAGGGCTGGGCAGCCAAACCCCCTCCATCCCCAGCCCAGCAAAAAGCTCCTTCCTTGCTTCCAGCTCTAATCCAAGGGATTTAATGAGTGTGAGGAGAAAGGGCAAATATTTACACTGATGAGCTCAAGCAGGCAAATAAACCAGGCTTTTAACAAATGAAGCAAACACAGCACAGGCCGTGATTCAAAGGGAGTTTGTATTTTGGGTCTGCGTCTCCGAAGTTTCTCTTTTCCTTCGACAAACTGTGCTCCTTGTCACAGCATCAGGAGCAGGGACATGGAGTTTAGTCAGTGCAAACACGTGTGGTATTTGCTATCCTAAACTGGGGTGGGGAAAGAAGGGTGTTCTCATTAGGTCAGCAGCCACAGCACATTAATTTTTGCCTCTTTGGCAAGCAGGGACCAACTTCCCAATCCTTGTGTTGCCAAAGGTGCACATTCCAGCGGCAGCCCCGTGTCCTCCAGCACACGGAAACACCTTCCCGTGAGCCCTTTGTGACACAGAACTCTAAAAGTGCCCGCAAAGCCTCAAAACCCCCACAATATCGACTTTTTATAGGCTCTGCAGGCTCAACTGGAGACGGTGAGGGTCTTGCAGCTGCAGGGAGTGGTCTGCGCTGCCCCTGGGATGTGGGGCCGTGTCTGGGATGCGGGACTGTTCCTGGGATGTGGGGCTGCCTCTGGGATACGGGGCTGCCCCTGGGATGCAGAGCCGCCTCGGGGTTGTGGGGCCACTTCTGGGATGCGGGGTTGCTCCTGGGATGCAGAGTAACCCCTGGGATCCGGGACCCTCCCTGGGGTGCGGAGCTGTCCCTGGGATGCGGGGCTGTCCCTGCGATGTGGGGTCGCCTCCGGGATGTGGAGCTGCCTCTGGGATGCGGAGCAGCCCCTGGGATGCGGGGCTGCGCGTGGGGTGCGGNCCTCAAAACCCCCACAATATCGACTTTTTATAGGCTCTGCAGGCTCAACTGGAGACGGTGAGGGTCTTGCAGCTGCAGGGAGTGGTCTGCGCTGCCCCTGGGATGCGGGGCCGTGTCTGGGATGCGGGACTGTTCCTGGGATGTGGGGCTGCCTCTGGGATACGGGGCTGCCCCTGGGATGCAGAGCCGCCTCGGGGTTGTGGGGCCACTTCTGGGATGCGGGGTTGCTCCTGGGATGCAGAGCCGTCCCTGGGATGCGGGACTGCCGCTGGGATGCGGGGCCGATCCTGGGGTGCCGGGCCACCTCCGAGATGTGGAGCTGCCTCTGGGATGCGGAGTAGCCGCTGGGATGTGGGGCTGTCCCTGGGATGCGGGGCTGTCTCTGGGATGCGGGGCAGCCGCTGGGATGCGGGGCTTCTCCCGGGATGCGGGGCCGCCCCTGGGATGTGTGGCTGTCTCTGGGATGCGAGGCAGTCACTGGGATGCGGGGCCGTCCCTGGATGCGGAGCTGCCTCGGAGAGGCGGCAGCGGCTTCTCCGTCCGCAGCCAAACGTTCGCAGCGGTGGCCCCAGAGCCTGCGAGATAAATCACATCCCCTCCCGCCCCCGGTGCGAGGCAGATGCTCCGGCAATTAAGGAACACGCATCTCAGAAGAGCCTCCACCGGGCTGGGACACGGGCTCCCGCTGATCCCGAGGTGGGAATGGGCTCCCTGTCGGGTTAGAAAACCATCCGTCTGCATCCAGGCACAGCTGCCCTGATGTGCTGCCGTGCTCCTGGTGGGCGGGGGTGAGGCAGTCCGTGTCCCCGGGACCCTGCCAGGTCGCTGAGATGCCTCCAGACCTCCAATTTTGGGGCTGCCACCCCCCAAAACCCTCTGTGCAGCAGCACGGGGGTGGTGGCTGCATTGGGGTCTGGGGCCATACTCAGGCATCGGGACTTAAAGGGGTCTCCTTGGCCGGCAGGTTGCAGAGGTTTGGGGGTCTCAAATCCCAGCGAGGCTGCCCTAAAATCCACAGCTGTTTGTCAGCAGGAAAGCTGGAACATCCTGCAGGAACACAGCACAGCAGGGGAGCCCAAAGTGGCCAGGCAGTGATTTGGTGTCAGATTTTGGGGTCAAGCCCCAGCTAAGTAGCAATTTAGTGAAGAAAAAGTGGTTTAGTGAGGCTGTGTCCTGCATTGCCAGGGCAGCCCCCGGCTTCCCCCAATCCAGATGCTCCTGGCATAGCATTCCCCAGGCAGCCCAGGAGTGGGAACTATCGATTAATGGGCATCACAGGCTCATTTAAACAGATGGGCTTTTAGGAGTGAATTAGAGGAAGTGTGCAACTAGAAAAGCATGAAAAATGTATATGATTCCTCAGGCTAATCATGGCAATAATGCATGTTTACTGACAAGGTTTTCTTCACGTAAAGAGCAGCTCCCATTTATCCAATTTATCCACTTATCTGGGAAGCAGATACCACGGTAAACAACGACTCAGAGGCAAGTCCACAGCCATAAATCAGCGTTTTTCTCCACAGAGCAAATAGAAGGACAGGCCTCAGCACAACAGCTTTGCACCTCAAGTAGAAATTACTCAATTCTGAAGGCTGAGAGGACACCAGCAAAAGGTGCTGAATTTCAGTCAGGTTCCTTCTTCATTTGCCATGTCAGCACCAGGCTCTGAGTTAAAAATATTAGCTCTGCTGTGCTCTAACCACGCTCCAGCTGAGCATCCCCATTGCTTATAGGAAATGACTGTATATTCCTATTACTCCTCCTGATATCCCTCACAATCAAATCACTTCTCATTCTCCTCTCCAGGCTAAACAACTTCAGAGCCTGTGATGCCTCTCTGCATCCTATTGTTCTGGATAATTATTTCTCTTCTCGCTTCCAAAAAAAAACTAACAAAGAGAAAGGCAGCAAGAGAGTGGGGGGAAAAAAGAAAAAGAATGTAGAAAACCCACAAAAATTGGATGTGGCTGGAAAGTATTTACTTTCTTTGCATGGAAGGACATCCAATGCCCTTTAATATTTTTATGCCCAGCAGAGAAAAGTGAGTTTTGCTTGTAATTAAATGCTTAGATAGAGCCAGCATTCAGGTTTGTCTGCCATAAATGGAAAGGCAATTAATGACTTTCATCCGTGCAAGGGTTGGCACCAGAGGATGTTTAAGGTCCTTTCCCACCCCCATTGATCACCCATTCTGTGATCAATGATATTTGTCTTCTTCTTACAAGTCCAGCTGGGAGAAGAACAGTCAGTTATGAGGGGGAGGAACCTGGATGCCTTTTTAGGAATATGGATTTCAGCTCCCAGCCTGCTGGAGATCCGTGTTTGCAGTTGCTCTCACATATTGGAAGTGTCAATAATGGGTGATGGGAAAGGCAGAACCGGGATGGGAGACGCATTCAAAGGCCTCTTTGTTATTTCAGCAGGGTGAGAAGCACCTCGATGGATTGATTTCTATTAGAAAGAGAGAAAACTAATCCTTCACTGCTTGTCTTTAGTGGGGGTGCCCGTTGCTGTTGGAGAGAGCCAACAACCTCCTCTCCTCGTTGGTTGTCATTAGGAATTCTGTTCTGGAAGTGGAGCTGGAAATGTTTGCCCACAGGACAGCAGTGACCTCAGAGCTGTGCCCCTCCCTGGCTGTCCTTCAGGTGCTCTTTGCTCAAAATCTGCCTACAACTTCCTTCACATTATTTAGGTGGCCATTATTTACATCCTGCTCTCCCAATTTTTTTCCTACTGCTGGCATTGCAGTTGTATGTGGAGGGACAGCCCACCTTTCCTGGAGAACCTCCAGGCAGTCTCTGAGCCTCCTAAACCAAACACATGGTCCAACATCTTCATAAATGGCCGGGAGGCAGGACTGGAAGGGATTCTGAGCAAATTTGGAGGTCACCTAAAACTGGGAGGAGCTGTAGATTCCCTGGAAGGCAGAGAGGCCCTGCAGAGAGACCTCGACAAGTGAGAGGGCTGAAAAGTCACCAGGCACATGAAGCTGAACAAAGGGAAGTGCCAGATCCTACCCTTGGGATGGGGCAAACCCCAATGGATGGACAGACTGGGAATGAGATGTTGGAAAGCTGTGGCAGGAAAAGGACCTGGGGGTCCTGGTTGGTGGCCAGTTGGCCACAAGTCAGCAGTGCCTGGAGCCAGGAGGGCCATCCCTGCCCTGGGGGGCATCAGGAGGGGATTGTCCCGCTCTGCTCTGCCCTGGGGCGGCCTCAGCTGCAATAGTGGGGCAGGTTGGGGGGCACAATGGGAGGGAGAGATTGAGCCATTGGAGAGTGGCCAAAGGAGGGACACAGAGATGGGGAAGGGTCTGGAGGGGCAGCGTGTGAGGGCACTGAGGGCACTTGGGGGGGTTCAGCTGGACAAGAGGAGACTGAGGGGAGACCCCATTGCAGGTCCAACCTCCTCAGGAGGGGCAGAGGAGGGGCAGGCACTGAGCTCTGCTCTGGGGAGACCAGGGACAGACCCAGGGAATGGCTGGAGTTGTGTCAGGGCAGGCTCAGGTTGGATCTCAGGGAAAGGCTCTTCCCCCAGAGGGTGTTGGGCACTGCCCAGGCTCCCCAGGGCAGTGGGCACAGCCCCAAGGCTGCCAGAGCTGCAGGAGGGTTTGGATGATGCTCTGGGGCACAGGGGGTGACTCTTGGGGCTGGTCCTGTGCAGGGCTGGGGGTTGGACTGGCTGATCCTTGTGAGTTCCTTCCAACTCAGCAGATCCTGGGATTCTGTGATTTAAGAAGCCACATTTCACTCTCAAACGTGCTCCCGGGCAGTGTTTGCACATAAACATCTCCTTGATGTTCCCAAAGTGGCAGACTTGCCAGATGTGTAATGGGGAGAGCTCCTGCTGATGCTCCAGCTTCCCACCAGGAAGCTCTGGTAGCCCCAGGAGTGGGATGTGTCAGCTTTGTGAACAAGTGCCACCAAACCCCTTGGTGGCCTGTCTGGGACATGTGCATATCCAGGTCCTCTTTGGCAATGAGGAGAAAATTCCCTTCCTCAGGGATGACCTGCTGAGAGCTTATGGAGCTGCAGTGGGTGGATTAGAGCAGCTTCCTGGGGAACATGAGATCCGAGCAGACCTCACTAACCCCCATCACTGACCTCCCAGCACGAGCTCCGGGACAGGACCTGCTTTAGGATGAGGAGACTGAAGAGTTTTGGAGGTGGAAATTGCTGGATGAAGAGAGTTTCTGGAATGGGTTGGGTGATTCCCCTTGGGAGAGCTTCTCTTGCATCACACTGCGAGAGCCTGGATAACTGCTCATTATATATTAGATATATTACATATATTGTGTGTTTTATATATCAGTATAACAGTGTGACCAGCAGGGCAAGGGGAGGGGATTCTGCCCTTCTGCTCCGCTCAGGTGAGACCCCCCCTGCAGTGCTGTCCCCAGTGCTGGGACCCCCAACAGCAGAAGGACATGGAGCTCCTGGAGCAAATCTGGAGGAGGCCATGGAGATGCTCCAAGAGCTGGATTCCCTCTGCTCTGGAGCCAGGCTGGGAGAGCTGGGGGGGGCTCACCTGGAGAAGAGAAGGCTCCAGGGAGACCTCAGAGCCCCTTGCAGTGCCTAAAGGGGCTCCAGGAGAGCTGGAGAGGGACAAAGAGTGACAGGACACAGGGAATGGCTTCCCACTGCCAGAGGGCAGGGCTAGATGGGATATTGGGAAGGAATTTTTCCCTGGGAAGATAGTGAGGCCCTGGCACAGGTTGGGCAGAGAAGCTGTGGCTGCTCCAGCCCTGGAAGCATCCAGGGTCAGGTTGGACCTGGCTTTGAGCCTCATTCTATCTCCTCCTCCTCATCCTTTCCAGTCCTATCCCACTCCTAAACCATCATCCCTCCCTCCTTCTCATTCCTTCACTGCTTTTCTCCTTTGGTCAGAATTCACACTCTGAGGTTTCAGCTTCCATTCACCAACAAATATCTCCAGGGATGGCTTTTCCAGGAGCTGTGGAGCTTGGGCTAAGTCTGGATGTATCTCCACCATTGACCTCAGTTGCTCTGCCTGGGAGCACAGAAACTCCTCAAGGTTGTAAAATTGTTTAAATGTGAGAGGGGAAAAAGAAGAGTTTGCTTACTTTACTCTTCAAGGAAAGCTGAACCCTGTTAGGCACCCAGCCAAGGAAGTTTCAACCCAAGGAATTAAAAACTATCCAAATTATAAGCAGAGTTGTGGATTTTTTTTATTTTATTTTAAGGAAATGCTGTCAGGAAAGTGTAAATAGAAGCTGGTTCTTGCTCTGTGTAATAGCAAACAGTAATAATTGTGTGCCATGTATGTGCTCTCATCTGCTCCTTCTCCCTCAGAAAAAGCATTTAAAATGATTTATAATGAAGAAACACTCAGAAATGGAGAATTCTGAATTTATTATTATTATATATTATTCATATAATGACAACACCCAAACTTTTCTCAGCCCAGAGAGGGAGATAAAGCCTCTGGCCCAAAGAGACTTCTAAACACATGGAAATAAGGTTTGGATCTGCCTCTGTGTGTGTGTGTGTGTGTGTGTGTGTGTGTGTGTGTGATTTTTAAGTATTACTGAAGAAACTGTGGGGGGAAATTGAATTATACATCAGCTTATTCACCAACAGGAAAAAAAAAAGAAACACAGGGCAAGTCTGCATGCTCTTGATAACATTTTAATAATTTACAAACTCCAATTTCACCCTGGGAGTGACTTTCATGAGAAGTAAGAAATCCTGTGCCTGTAAACACAACTAGAAGGGAATGGAAAATCGTGGTGGGTCTTCTGCATGAGGAGAGGGGCTGGCAGGAGGAGAGGGGGAATGTGTGGGCTCTGGAAGTGGGATCCCCTTTGGGAAGGACGGTAGGGATGGGGCAGAGCACCTACAGCCTGGCCACTGCATCTCTCAGCAGTGCTCACAGTGGATCCTCATTTTCATCTTCATTGTCTCAAAATCAGTGGGATTTGAACAACCTGGTCTAGTGGGAGGTGCCCCTGCCCATGGAGAGGGGCTTGGAACTGGATTTCTCTAAGTTCCCTTCCAACCCAAACTATCCTGTGATCGATTCTGTGAAACCAGGCAAATCCCTCCCTGCATTCCCTTGGATATTCAGCATTTCCCTGTGGGACAGCACCGAGATTTCATGGTCTGTGGTGATTCCCACCGTCCTCAGCACGGCAGGAGCAGCCAGTGCCATGGAAATGCTGCCTTGGGTGTCTGTGCAAGCAGGATTTGCTGCACCCACGAGGTCTGCATGTCCCAAAACTGCCTGTGGAAGCCACATCTGGAGGGGATCAAGGGCAAGAGTTTGTGTGTCCATGCCGTGGCTGCCACAGGGAGAAGGAGGCAGCGAGCCAGACCCACTGAGATGCCCACAAGGGGCTATTGGTGGTCCCTGGGAGAGAAAAGTGTGCCACAGTGCCCTTGGAGGGCTGTGCTCCACTCACCCCATCCCAGACCTGCTCCCTGGCGGCCCACGTGGGCACACAGCTGGAATTTTGGGAATCCCACACCAGCCCTGCCCGGCTGATGGCACAGTCAGTGCCAAATTTACAGGGTAGGCAGTGCTGTGGGATAAGCTGAGGTACCAACAGCTGGAAGGATCTTGACGTGGTGGGGTCGTGGCTTTCCCACATTGCTGAGAAATCCTGGTGTCAGCAGGGAAAAGCCACAGTGTGAGTGCCCCTCTCTAGCTCCTCCAGCCCCTGCAGCGCCGGGGCAGGAGCACCAACCCTCTGGTATCTCTCTGGTGACCCTTCACTGCTTTTTTCCTGCTTCTCGAGCTGTTTTAGTGTGAGTTCCTTTACCCAGCGGCGGCGGCGGGACCTGCATTCCTGTCTGCAGGAATTTACCGGGAGAGGTGCGAATAAAACCCCTTCCTGGTACCCATCGCCCCCTCTGGCTCTGGGTGGTTTCCACCACTCCCGGGGTTATTTTGTTGCCCGACGGGGCTTGGGGAGGGTTTCCAGTTTGTCTTGGATGGATATGCTGGCAGGTGGGTCAGGGGACCCCGGGCAGGCTCTGGGGGATGTGGCAGCAGGGTTTGAGACCAGCTGGTGGCACAGCCAGGGGACAGGGACAACAAAAGCTGAGTGAAGAGAGGCACCTGATCGCCCAAAATGTCCATTTCTGCCTCCGAGAGTGGGCAGTGGGTGTGTCTGTTTGGAGAAGGCTTTGTCCTGTAATCCCTCCTGTAAGCCACTTTGGCAGCAGGAGTGGGAAGCTGGACCCACTTTTCAGGTTTCAAGAGCCTCTTTCTCCTTCCCCCTGGAAATGGGAAGAGGTCACACTGGAAACTGCCCATCCTCCCTGCTTGGCACCTCCCCCTGCCTGCGCTTGGAGCATCCCTGGGGTGTTTCCAGGCACACAAAGACCTGGACAGGTCCTTGTTTAGTGAAACCTGTTGTTCCACACTTTCTCTGCCCAAGAAATCCATGGAAAAACATTCCCTGGGCAAAATTCCCAGGGCGCAGGAGTGATCTGACCTGGAGCATCAAAACCCAACAGTCTGAGGGAAAAAACAACGGGCTCCAAATAATTTATTAGTGAGGAGGTTATTGATAACATCCCCCGCAGTGGTGGTGGTGGTTGTGGGCTCCTGGTATGGCCCTGTGGAAAGGCTGTTGGCTCCATCCATGGAAAGCAGCCTTTGGAGACAGTCCGTGGTGCCTCCAGCTGTTCCCTGCTCTCTCGGCTCAGGGATGTCCGGGATTCGGGCTCTGGGAGCCACTAGATGTCAGGGTTACTCCGTCGCAGCCGTGACACCGCCAGATGTGCCACAGCTGGTGTGACCTGGAGGTCCCCTGTGTGTCCTCCCAGGGCAGGCCAGGGCCAAGAACAGAGCCTTTGACACTGTATCCCATAATATACTCCTGGCAAACCCATGGCTTGGACAGGGGCACTCTCTGCTGGGTTAAGAGCTGGCTGGAGGGCCCAGAGAGTGCTGGTGAATGGAGCTGCATCCAGCTGGTGGCCAGTCACTAGTGGTGTCCCCCAGGGGTCAGTGTTGGGTCCAGTCCTGTTTAACATCTTTATTGATGATTTAGATGAGGGCATTGAGACCACCATCAGCAAATTTGCTGATGGCACCAAGTTGGGAGGGAGTGTCGACCTGCTGGAAGGCAGGAGGGCTCTGCAGAGGGATCTGGAGAGACTGGAGAGCTGGGCTGATTCCAATGGGATGAAGTTCAACAAGGCCAAGTGCCGAGTCCTGCACTTTGGCCACAACAACCCCCTGGAGCACCACAGGCTGGGCACAGAGTGGCTGGGGAGCAGCCAGGCAGGAAGGGACCTACCTGGGGGTTTGGAT
>VXBX01001459.1:158514-174097 GCA_013400415.1 Scytalopus superciliaris | reverse complement strand
CCCCCCACAATTATTAATTTTGGAAACTGGTTTTAAAAAAAAAAAAAAAAAAAAAAAAAAAAAGGGAAAAAAAAAAATCAACCCCAACCCTTCGCTGCCTGTAATACCTAAATGGAAATTGAATCCCTCTCCCATCCACCATCCCCTCGCTGCATTTATTTTCGAGACACATTCTGATTGTTTTGCTTCCTGCTTACTGTGTTTATGATTATTTTAATAGCGAGGGTTGCACGATACATTTTGTATGAAGGTCACTGCTTAGAGATTCTCCAGAGATGCTCGATTGGGGAGCAGCGCTGATTCATAATGAATTCACACCAGCCTCTTGCAGGGGGGTTCTCTCCATTTCCACACGGGGGTCCCGTCGTAATCCCACATTAGCAGTGTCTGAATAAATCGCATTATCTGCTGCGGGATTGAGCTGCCAACAGCGGAAAGGCACTGGGAAGCTGCTGAGGCTGAGCATTCCAGCCAGAGGTTAATGCCCTGCCAATAACCAGGGCCACCAGTGATGTTGCACCAGTTGGCCCACCAGAAACCCGAGACGGGGTAAATGGGAGATGTCAGAAATCCTTGTGTGTGCCCCGGGCTTTTCCGCAAGAGCTCTGAGACACCAAACCTCGCTAACAGAGAATTTGCCTCTCTTAAGTGGCCCTTTCACACCAAACCTCACTAACAGAGAATTTGTGCCTCTCTTAAGTGGCCCTTTCACACCAAACCTCACTAACAGAATTTGCCTCTCTTAAGTGGCCCTTTCACACCAAACCTCACTAACAGGGAATGTGCCTCTCTTAAGTGGCCCTTTCTCCCCAAATCTCCCTCTCAGCCTGCTGAACTCATCAATATTTGCTCTGTCTGGAGTGCTGAGTCGTGAACGCCCATGGGGAAGCACTCAGTGAATCCCTGATGCTCCCCACGTTCCTGCTCTCCCTGCTCCATATTCATAACACAAGGCTTGCTTTGTCTTCTTGACCTGCTGGCACTGGGTGCCCTCCACCCTGGGCTCATGGTGAGTGATGGTGAGGTTCTTCTTGGCAGAAATATTCCTTCCATGAGCTTCAAATTAAGGAGACATCCACTTGTGTGATGACAGCTGGGGAGCAGGTCTTTCCCAGCTGTGAAGGTAACGGCTACTAAACCAGGATCTAACCCACCTCCATGGGATTTTTAATGGATTTTGGGAGGATCTGGACCAACTAGGGAGAAAGAGAATGGCTGTGCCAGCATAATCATCACTCTAGACCTTGGCAAATCACAGACTGTGTGGGTGAAGGACCCATTTCAATGTGAATTAAGGTCAGAGCCAGGTAACGCTCCCCACAAACACACCCTCAGGCTCCAGCTCAGGGGTTTTGTTGTCTTTGTGTAGAATCAGGGAATCATTAAGGTTGGAAAAGCCCTCTAAGATCACCAAGTCCAACCATTCACCAGCACTTGAAGGCCACCACCAAACCTGTCCCCAAGTGCCTCATCTCCATGTCTCTTAAATCCCTCCAGGGGGGTGATTTCACCTCTGCCCTGGGCAGCTGGGCCAGGGCCTGACCACCCTTTCCATGAGGAACTTCTCCCTAATATCCAACCTAAACCAGCCTTGGTGCAACTGGAGGCTCTTGTCCTGTAGTTTCTCTGCATTCATGGATTTTTCCTCCCTGATCTTGAGTCCAAGTGGCCTCTCAGCAGTCACCGTATCCTTTGGCACAGGGAGCATCCAGGGAATGGTTGAAACCCATCCAAGGAAACCCAGCTCCTTCTGTTTGTCTGAACCACCTTCTGCTCACGTGCTTTCTGATCCTCTTATTCTTGTGTAGGAAGAAAGGATTATCCAGGGATACCAATGGATTGCTGTGGAAAGCTGTGCCCAATCCTTGCTCTGCTCCAGCTTTCTTGCTCTCTGCTCCACACAACGGGGTGGGAAAGGCCCTGATGGTCTCTCAAGTGTGTTCACCTTCAAGCCTTGTTTGAAACATCAGGATCCAAACTGCCTTTGGACACTTTGGGATGCTTTTCCAGCTTTCTTTCTTCCTGGGAAGTGAACACTGAAGAGCTCTGGGCTTGATTCCCATCTCCTGGTTGTGATTAGATGCTCAAGAGCTGAGCCTTGGCAGAGGAAGGGATCCCTCCAGCTCCCCCCCCAGCTATTATTGTTTGCTTTAGAGTGGTCTGGGATCCATTAGCATGAGGCAAAAAGAATCACAGATAATAAAAAAAACCCCACAACCCCTAATGATTTTTTTATGCAGTCTGGCTTCTATTCCAACACAACACAAGCTGAACTATCCTTCCAAAAGTTCCTGGAGACCAGACAGACACGAATGGTTGAGTGCACTCCAGAGGCTGGGAGTTTTCCTCTCGGGACATCAGAGCCAGCACATTTATCTCTGCAGCCCTTTCCTTTCCTCCCTGCCCCTGCCCATACCTGGGGCTGTACCTGCATGGCATTTTTGCCTGTTTAGCAACGTTTTCCTCTCCTGCTGTTCTGTCCCAGAGCTCTGGGAGCGTTTCACGGTTCATTTGCTCCAGGAAGGGTTTTCAGCGATGCAGCCACTGAAATGTAAGTGGGCATTGCAAACAAAGGGAAAAGGAGCTGGAAAAACAGAGCCCTGATTTCCCTTGGCCATACAAGAGTTTGCTCTTCCCTGCAAGGCAATCTGGGTGGGTGTGTGGCCAGGAAGGTGGCAGGGATGGGTGCCAGGGATCGGGGTCCTTCCCTGTCACAAGGACAAGATGTCCATAGGTACAACAGAAGGGAAAAGCCATTCCAAGGACTATGCAGAAACTCTGGCTGCCCATACTGGTACTTTCTCATTTTCTTAGTGAGCAGCAGAAGCACTTGGAGTGAAAACACATCTGCCACATGGCCCTATTTGACCATATCTGGGCAGGATGGGGAGAAGTGGAGCCCAACATTCACAGCCAAAGAGGTCCCTCCTGCCTTTGGAATCCCACCCAGGAGCCAGAAGAAGCCTCACTGAGTTTTTCCAGTCTCAGCATCTCACCTTGAGTGAATGCCTTAATTACAGATCTTCCATTTCCTCCTCTAAAATGAGATCCTAAATTGTCCTCAGCCTTCAGGGACCCTTTGGACCAGGAACTGTCCCCATCTGGCATTTCACCCTGGAAGGGGAATCTTTTCAGACGTGATGGTGAGGACAGGCTGACTCCAGCTCTGAGTCATTCCCACAGGGTTCCTTGTCTCTCCAGAGGGAACAAAGGGCTGCAGCTCCAGGAGCACAGGACTAAATCAGAGAAGACTTTGTGAATGACTCCTGGTTAAAGAGCAAGGAAGGCTCTGGACACAGCTCCAGTTCTGGAAGCGAACACCAACCATTTCTCACCCCCTTTCTATGGGCAGAGCTGGGATCTGGAGCCCGAGGGCTGGAAAAACATCAAGGCTGATGCTCCTCCTCACAATTCCTGAGCCCCAAAAACCCACATGCAGCCCTTGGTGTGACACGAGGGGCACTCTGGGCAGGGCTGGGGAGCATCTCCTGCTGTGCTGTGTCAGGTTTTGGTGAGCTCTGCTGGGAGACCAACAAGAAGCAGAGAGCAAAATCTGCTCCCAGAGCAGCCAGGTCTGGAAAATCACTTCATGGTGTGAAGCTCAAGGAACCCAACTCAGCTCCACCAATACAGGTGCAAAGGAGGGGCCATTATGTTATGCAGGCACAGGGTGCTTGATCAGGGCTTTTCTCTTCCATGCCATAAATTAAAAATATGTTGGTAACATCCTTCTCTCCTCTGTCCTTGTCTGTAACAGATACTTTCTGTCTCCAGGTTGGAAATATTAGCAATAATTCATACTTTGGCTTGATGTAGATATCTGGGTGACCTTTAGCAAGCTGTGATATATAGAAAAGCTGATTACATGTTCCTTGGTTTCATGGGAGGGATCAATACGAATGAGATTATGAAAAAACACCGTTTCATTTGGGTTAAACACATCCTGACAACAGTTTCTTTGAGAAACTTGTACTTCCAGTGCTTGGAGCAAGAATTGGAAAACTGGGAGTCACCTTGCTGCCGCAAACAGGACTTCTGCCCAGATTTGTCCAACCTATAAACATCTAAGGATCTTCCTTGTCTCAGTGCTTGGTTGGAGAGAAGGAGCTGAGGGCCCTGGGAACAAATGTGACCCCACAGGGGAGATGAATCTGCTGCTCCTTCAGCCCTGGGTGGAGGTTTCATCTACCCTGGGTGTTCCTGTTTTAAGCCTCCCCACAGCACTGCATTTCCTTGTGACCTTCCTCTTGGTGAGGTGCAGCTTGTTGTAGCAGCTCTCCCTGATTTCAGCTTGTGTGGAGCAGCTCTCCCTGATTTCAGCTTGTTGGAGCAGCTCTCCCTGACTTCCATCAGCAGCATCTTCCATGGCAATTCAGGTTTGGGCAGTAGAAGCCTCATTGCCAAGCTCAGGACTAAGAGCAACCACAGTGCAAGTGCTGGGGAACAAGTCAGGAAGGGCTGTGAGTGGGTGGGTGGGTTTGTCCTCCACCACCAGACCCCACAGGTGCTAGTTTGATGGGAGACTCCAACCCTGGGACAGGAGTAGGTGAGGATTTGCCTCTGACCTTCACAGTTACCTGGATGTCCCTGAGCTCCCCACAGGTCATGCCCAGCCTTCCTGCTCCAGGCAGGACTAGGACAGAGCCTGCTTTCCCTCTGGGAATGCTCTGCCAGCTGGCAGTGGGAATGTTTGCTGTCTTCTGCAGGCTGACAGAGTCTGAGGGATCTGTGAGGGCGTTATGAACACATTGCAGTCCATCTCCAGCAGAAAATCCACTCTCCCAGACCCTTCTGCTGCAGCCCTGGGGAGCCTGGGCAGTGCCCACCACCCTCTGGGGGAAGAGCCTTTCCCTGAGATCCAACCTGAGCCTGCCCTGACACAACTCCAGCCATTCCCTGGCTCTGTCCCTGGTCCCCACAGAGCAGAGCTCAGTGCCTGCCCCTCCTCTGCCCCTCCCAATCAGGTTGGACCTGCAATGAGGCCTCCCCTCAGTCTCCTCTTGTCCAGCTGAACACCCCAAGTGCCCTCAGTGCCCTCACACCCTTCCCCTCCAGGCCCTTCCCCATCTCCATGTCCCTCCTTTGGACACTCCCCAATGGCTCAATGTCTTTCCTACATTGTGGTGACCAAGAGGCACAAACACCTTATGTTTATTAGAAAAGTTTTTTTCTTTCCTAACAGGTGCAAAAAAACCCACAGAGAAATGAGGCAGTTGTAGGTTTTCTTCTAAAAGAGCTTTTTATTCCAGAAGAGAGAGAAATATACTCTGCTTTGAAAATAAGGGAAAACACATGAAAGACTTGAACAAACTGTTTTGATTCAATACTAATTAATCAAAGGCACCAAGAAAAACTCGGTGCTGCTTAAACTTGGAGTGTGAACCAACTGATTTCTGAGTCTGATCTCACTCTGAACTTGTTCCAGTTATTATAGTAGGAGGGAGACATACTCAGATATACCACAGTTATATCTTCAGGCTGTCCCTGGTGGTGGAGACAAGACTTATTATCGCTGACAAATCCCTTCGCAGGGTGGAGGAGCCACTCTAAGTTGTGCTTAACTGTTTTCCTCCTTAGTCCTGCCATCTCTCAGAAGTCTCCAGACCTTTGCACAACTCTCTGTCCCCCTCCTGTGTTTCCCCAGCCATGCAAGAGAAGCCCCAGGCAGGTTTCAGGCTGCAGGAGCCACCTGCTCTTCCTGCACTGTCCTCCTGAAGGAGTGTGAGATGTGAGCTGAAGTGACAACGTGAGAAGTAATTTGTGGTGAGAGTAAGAGGATCATCTTTCATCCAATACCCTCAGATTAAAAGGTGGTGATCTTGGCCCTCAAACACAGTGTGTTCTTTCTGGAGCAGCACTCCCAATTCCCATGGAATTGTCAAACTCCTTGGCAGGAGGCAGCGGGTTGGTCGGTGCTGGGACATGAGGTTTGAGAGGAGCATTGCAGAGGGCTGGGAGGTGAGAAGTGGGTGGTGGTGGCACCCCCAGCTCCCCAAGGAATGCCCCTATTCCTGGAAAGGTGGGTGACCACAAACACTGGCAGCACCACACGGTGCTTGTGCTGTCCCCTCATATCCCAGAAAATCTCCAGAGCTTCTTAGGATCACACAATGGCTTGGCTTGGAAGGGACCTTAAAAATCATCTCATTCCACCCCCTGCCATGGGCAGGGACACTTCCATAGCCCAGGTTGCTCCAAGCCCTGTCCAGCCTGGCCTTGGACACTCCCAGGGATGGGGCAGCCACAGCTTCTCTGCCCAACCTGTGCCAGGGCCTGCCCACCCTCACAGGGAAGGATATTTTTCATAATATCCCACCTAACCCTGCCCTCTGTCAGTTTGAAGCCGTTCCCCATTGTCCTGTCACTCCAGTTCCTGAAGAAGATTAGAAAATCCTACAATTCAGACACGAGGCTGGTCCCCAGGGCTGATGGAGCAGCTCCAGCTCTGGCTGCTGAGCACACGGAGCTTTAACTTGGCCTGTCCTCCCCAGGGGAACAACGTTCAGGTCTCTCCATGAACTTTCCCCATCAGTCAGTGTGACAGTTTGACATGCTCTGCTTGCCCTTCCTGGTTCATTGCATCCTCTGTGGATTTAAATAAACTTGCCAAATGCTCCTTGTTCCTGCCTTAAGGAATGTGCTGTTTTGCCTGCAGGTACATGAGCAATAATCCACTGAACTCAGTGTTTAGAGTCGATGTTGGGCTGTTACCATGAAAGTTATTGGTGCTATGAAATCATATATTTGGGTTGTTAGGAGAGTAGAGATGGGAGTTTACTCCTGTTTCATATCCTGCACTTTAATTGAAATGCTTTGCCATCATTTCAGTTGAATCCATTAAAAGAAAATCCAGTCGTATTTCCTTACAAAAGACCATCAATGAAAACAGGAGGATACAGGAAATCCGAATCCATCATCCTGTCCACAAGAATGACAAATCCAACAAGTGGGAGGGGTGGACTAGATGATCTTTAAGGTCTTTTCCAACCAAACCATTCCAGGATTCCCTAAAGTTTATCAAGGATTACAGTCCATGTCACAAGGCTCTAACAGTTGTGCAGACAAGTGGAAAGGCAGCATGATTTTTTGGGAGGACTCACGCCAAGCACCTCAATTCTCTTTTAAATGTTGTTTGTAGCATTCTAAAAGGGCCTGAAATATGCAGATTATCTGTGGGGTCTGTCAGTGAAGCAGCTCATCCTCTTCTTGCACCCCTCCTTGGGCTCCTGTCTGGGTTCCCTGACAACCATGTCCTTCACCCCAGTGCCAACACCACCCTTGTCTCCCCTCCCTTACGGCGGGTTCCCCCCTGCCCCTCCCCCATTTCAAGGAGGGCCAGTCAAGTTTTTTGCTTAATCTGAACATTTCCCATCCTTGTTTTTGTTATTTGCTGCAGGTTCTGGCCCGGAACCCAGAGCTGGTAATTCTTTCTGCAGTTCTCTGCACTGTGGGCAAGGGTTGGTGGAGTTGTCCCTACAATCCCAGCCCAGAAGTGGGGAAGGAGGCAGAGCTGGAACCTGGCCCAGCTTTGAGTTGATCTGGGCTGTTCTGCAGGCAGAGAAGGGGCTTGGGTGGATGCTTCCAGCTGCCCACAGAGATGGAGTATCCACACCAGGTATCCCACCCTGGGCTGGTGAAAGTCATTTCAGGAGTGCCTGAGACCTTGGAACTCCTCTGGGTTATTTCCCAGTGCTGTGTGGACATCCCAGATGGATTCAAGTCCCTCCAATACCATGGGAGGCATTTCTGAGGGTAGAATATCACAGAATAATTGGGGTTGGAAGGGACCTTAAAGACCATCTCATTCCACTCCCTGTCATGGGCAGCGACACCTTCCACCAGAGGATTCTGAATGATTTGGGTTGGAAGGGACCTTAAAGATCATCTCATTCCACTCCCTGCCATGGGCAAGATTCTGAATGATTTGGGTTGGAAGGGACCTTCAACACCATCTTGTTCCACTCCCTGCCATGGGCAGGGACACCTCCCACCAGAGGATTCTGAATTATTTGGGTTGGAAGGGACCTTCAAGACCATCTCATTCCACTCCCTGTCATGGGCAGGGACACCTCCCACCAGAGGATTCTGAAGGCAAGAGAAGTTCTTCCACGTGCTCTTTCCACAGAGCTTTGACATGAAGAACCGAATACCCAGCGACATTCCCAGTGGGTTCCAAGAGGACCTTTTTCTCCCTCTTCACGTGTCCACAGGCATTGCTGGAGAACTTTCCTGTCCTGTCCTTTCCCAGCCATCCTTTCTGAGAGAATTCAAATTCCCTGCCCTCCTGAGTCATTGAAACCCTGGCAAAGCCATTTCCCGGGATGGAATCGGGCTCGGAAACGCGGCCGGTGCCGGAGTGTTTGTGCCGTGGCTCCGAGCCAAAGGCAATTAGCACACGACATGAATCTCTCCTGCTCGCCACTCAGCCATGAGCAAATGGCACTCCTTGTCCTGTGGGTTAAGGAATGGCAGTTTAGGCTGTCAAGCCGTGCTCAAGTTTGCTGATTGAAGGGCTTTGGGGCTGCGCTATTACAAAAACCGTGCGGGGAAAAAAAGAGCTCTTAATCCCTGTTTTATGAGGCACGCGCTGGAAAAAGGCAAAGCCATTTCTTTCTGGAGAAGTAGCAGAATCAGCAGCTAGCGACAGGAACACATTTGTACCCTCCACTTTGAGCAAAGTCAAAGTGGGAAACTACAAATAAAGGTGTTTGTGAACTTCGCAGGGCTCCTCCAGATGATCTTGGGCTTTCCCCAGCCCCGGAGTCACGTCTCAGCGGGGTGTTTGTGACCCTCCTGCTGCAGCCTTGTTTCTCTCTCTCTCTCAGTCTTTCTTTCCCCCCTTTTTTCACCCAGGGATGTGATTTGCTGTTGTCATTTGTCCAAGACTCTTTGCTCCTGTGGGGAGTGGCAGAGGAGAGGCTCAAACTGCACCACCAAAGCTGCCATGAAGTTACTTCTCGTTGCAGAAGGGAGAAGGTGCTCTGTTGGTTTGACAAACTCCAGCCACTGCCACTCCATCTGACCTGTGGGATGAGGGGCTGAGCTGGCCCTACTCAATTAACCATGGAAAAGACTCAAGGCACACAGAGATTTGCTTTGCCTCTGAGCTTTTGCCAGCCTGTGCTTTGATAAAGGACTCTGTGCATTATTTTGAGGTCACTGGCCCCTCCTCCTGCTCCCCCACCACAGCCTCCCTGACCTGTTGTTTCTGCTTTGGGGTGTTTTTCCACCCCAAACCCCTGTAACGCCTCAGCTGTCACAGAAATAAAGCTTAGGGGGGCATGTCTTAACATCTCAACCACTTTGAACCTCAGCTGCTGGAAGAAAGGAGTCTCCAAAACACTCAACCTCCTGGAGAAGGGAGAGAATGACACATGAGCAATACCCTCCAGGGAAGGGAAAATCGACTCACAGGCCATCGAACCCTCATCTCCTGTACCTAAAGCAGTACAGGCCATTCAGATGTGGCTGAGATGTGGAAAACAAGCCACTTCAGAAGGAAAGCCATTTTTTTCCCCCGAGTCATGACAAGGCACAAGAGGCAAATACATCCTGAAATGCCTGGGAAAAGCTGTGTGGGAAATCAGCAAGCAGAAAGGAAATAAGAACAAAAAATGGACCCAGGAAATAAACTTTACGAAGCTGGGGGCATTTCAAGCTCCCTCCTAATTTTCTCCAAGCTTTATGGTATGGGGGAGAAATTAATCACCGCCTTGTGATGCAGAGAGGCTGAGGAAGAGGAGGCCTTTTAGCTGGTTCTGTCCTCTAAAGGTTAATTCCTACATGTTAACCTGCTTTAATTGTTGTCTTTAGTCTGCAGCAAGTCCTCACTGACAGGCATTAAACCCTTTTCCTTCCTACCAGTAACAAAATAGTGGCTGAAGCCCAGCAAGGTGAGAAATGAAGATGTGGGTTTGCTTTTCTAAAGCTTGTTTAGCACTCACACAACCTTCCAGTCAAGCTTCTCATGACAAAAATACCATGATTTCATGTAAAGGAAAAGTCAAAGCTAAACGAGGAGCAAAACAAACCCCAACTGTTTTTACCTCATGGAAGTGAAACATTTTGATACTGTCAAAACAAACGGAGAAAGTTGAAACAGTCTGTTTTGATACTTCCCAGTTGAAATCAACACGTTTCCTTCAAAATGTTTTGATTTCAGTCCGACTGCATCTTCCTGTGGGGGTGAAAAAGCCCACAACACTCGTCTGAGATGTCTCCTTCCAGCTCCAGTGCTGAATTTATTACAAGAACCTCAGAGCAGGCCTAGGGAGCTGGTGAGGGAGCGACATACCACCAGATTAGAGACTGGAAATGCTTCCCTTATTGCTGTGCTGTGATGGAAAAGGAGGAAAAGACATCCAGTGCATTCCCACAGACTAAGAGAGTGACCCTTAGGAAAATAGGATGACGGTGGTAACTCATCCTCTGTGACTTTCAGATGGAAAGTGTCCTGCAGAAGCCACTGGACTCCGTGCAGGGATGTGGTGATGGAGGGTTATCGGGCATCACAGCAGGAATTTGCAGAGGTAAATTACTTTATATGCAGAGAAAACATAAAAGAAGGAATTGGAGGAAGGTGCCACCAAACCTTCCTTAGGAAGACAAGGAAGGAGTGAAGCAGGAGAGGAAATGGCAATCACAAAGTTAATTTCCTGAGGGTGCACACGGAGCCCGTGGCAGGGTTGGATCCTCATCCCCAGTGCAGGTCAGCACAGCAGAATAAGCTCCTCAGGACAGGTATCTGAAGGATTGGCCTCGTGGTGACCCATCAGTGCTGAGCCACGGCCACCACCAGCTCTGTCACAGGGACAGGCACCACCCGAACCAAATTGCTGTCACCAAATGCTGCAGGGGGAGGGACAGAGGCCCCTGGATCACACCTAAAACCCAACAAGAACTGAGGAGCATCTTCTGCTCCTCTGCCCGTCTGCAACCCTTCTGGGTTGGTCAGCGGGCTGGAAAGCAGCCCAAGGGCTTTGGATGTGCTCCCAGCCAGTGGGAGTGCAGATTCCATGTCACGTTCAGGAGCGCCTCCCCCCCGTCCATCCCCAGCTCCTTCACTCTGATCAGCCCAGAACAAAAGGCAGAGTTTGCTCTGCTTTTCTTTCGGCTCCACTTTTTGACAGCCCGGCCTCCTCCAATCCCCAATTCTTGGCACGTGGCTGGATAATGTACGTGGAGACAGGCACGGACTTCATGCCATTCCTGCCCTGTTATTATCTCTTGATCTCCTGATTGCATAAACCAGATAATTCCTTCTTGTGTGTGCTCTGCCTCAGCCAGGGTCACCCACGCTGGCCTCAGGGAAGTGGATTTCACCCTCGTGTTTCTCCACCCCGCAGTGCTGGGGCTGCTCTGGGGGTCACACACTCCAACCAGCCCCTCGTGGTGCTGCAACAGGGACATTATTACCTGCACAGCAAGGTCAGATCTTTTTCCTGTGTTAATTAATCAGTGAAATGAAATACTTTGTTCAGCTAATATCAGTCCCTGGGAAACCAAGGCCCTTATTAAAATGCAGCAGGGAGCCACAGGGGCCTGACAGCACCTCTCAGGCTCAGCTTTGGGCTGTTTCAGGCAGGTTTCTCCCTTCAGGGAGGTGGACATTGCTGCTCCATGGGGTGCAGTGCTGGGAAGGAGGAATTAGCCAGAACCTTCAAGGTCTCATCCTTAGATGAGGTAAATTTACCCCTATGGACATTAACAGGTTTTGAAGGAGGGTGTAGGAGGTGTTGGCTGCTTGTAATCATGGAATTGTTTGGGTTGGAAGGGACCTTAAAGCTCATCCAGCCCCACCCCCTGCCATGGGCAGGGTCACCTCCCACCAGCCCAGGTTGCTTCAAACCCCATCCAACCTGGCCTTGGACACTCCCAGGGATGGGGCAGCCACAGCTTCTCTGCCCAACCTGTGCCAGGGCCTGCTCATCCTCACAGCCAAGAATTCCTTCCCAATATCCCATCTAAATCCAAATGCTGGGATTGGGTTTAGAACAGGGAGCAGGTCTAGGAGGTAGAAACAACTTTCTTGCCTTGGGGTGAACGTGGGTTCTGCAGGAAAGCCTGGGTTCAGACAGTGCTTACAGACAGCAGAGCTTGTGACAGATTCCATCTTCTCCTGAAACAGGAAAAAGAATTAAACCTCTCCTCTGGTTTGATGATTCCCTCTCTGAGCTCCATTAACTTTATGGAGTGAACTCCAGGGAGTCCCAGGGGAGAGCAGCTCTCCTGGAGCACCGACACCAGGGATGCCCACGTGGGCTGCGGTGGAGCCAACACTGGGAGGGGTAGTTTCTGACCTGGACAGACTTTGGGCCCTGCTTTGCCCTGTGGTGCCCCTTCATCTCACTGGAATGCAGGAGCTACCTCCAGTGATTAACACCTTCCTCCCCAAGAGGAGGACAAACTCTGTAACTCATCCAGATTCCATGTTCTGGGGAGAAGTTTGACTCTGAGGAGCTGTTGGTGCTGGAAAACAGAGCAAATCTGCCCAGTTGTAAATGTTGCAGGGGGAGAGAGGTTTTCCAAAATCACAGAATCCCAGATTGGTTTGGGTTGGAAGGGACCTGAAAGATCATCTCATTCCACCCCCTGCCATGGGCAGGGACACCTCCCACCAGCCCAGGTTGCTCCAAGCCCCATCCAACCTGGCCTGGGACACTCCCAGGGATGGGGCAGCCACAGCTTCTCTGCCCAGCCTGTGCCAGGGCCTGCCCACCCTCACAGCCAACAATTCCTTCCCAATGTCCCATCTAACCCTGCCCTCTGGCAGTTTGAAGCCATTCCCCCTTGTCCTGTCACTCCAGACCCTTGGGAATAGTCTCTCTCCATCTTCCTTGTAGCCCCTTCAGGCCCTGCAAGGCCACACTGAGGTCACCCCAAAGCTTCCCTTCTCCAGGCTGGCCAATCCCAGCTCTCCCAGCCTTCCCTCCCAGCAGAGCTGTTCCACCCTCTGACCATCCTGGTGCCCCTCTGGACTCTCTCCAACAGCTCCATGTGCTATGGCATAAAAGCTGTGTCCCAGTGAATTCCATGTCAAGGCTTAATGTTCAGGAAGATCCAGCTCCTGATCCTGGCTGTGCCTGGTGACCTCGACAGTTTTCCCAATATTCCTACAGAAATCTCTGCATGAGAAAGCACCACATTTTCCTACCCCTCTGGCCCAGCAAGGCTGCATTCAAGGGCCCCAGAGTAAGGTCTGGGACCTGGGGCTGGATGTTCATGATCTGGGGTTGGAACTGGATGTTATTTAAGTTCCCTTCCAACCCAAACCATTCTGGAGTTCCATGAGTCTATGAACATCTGTATGGAATAAATTCCTTCCTCCCCAGCACACCTACCAAATTCCCTGGAATCACTGGGGTGGGAAGGAGACATTTCCCCCCACGGGAAGGTGAGCCACAGGCAGAGGGTGCACAGGGAAACACCCAGAACACGAGAGAGCAGCTGCCCTGGGAGAACCCCCAGGCTCTGATTGTGGCAGCAGGATCAGATACTGGAAAAAGAGGATAAACCAATCCCAACATGTCAATATTCCATGAAAGACCCCTCAGAGAGAGTTGTCTGTGCTGGAGACAATCTCCTGTTGACCATGGGGACAAGGAGAGGGAGGGGAATGGAAGAGTGTTGGGAGTGTCTGACTCACAAAATGGGCTATACCAGATCACTGGAGACACCTCAGCCCAGAGGGGTCACCACGGGGCTTGAGGCAGGAGTGGCTGCTCCAGCTGGGCACACCAACCTCCAGGCCAAGGGAGGTGATGGAACCTCTTCAGACCCTCTTCTTCAGCAGGAACGCTCTGTCTTACCCAAACCAAGGAGGCAGGGGTGGCTTTGGCCCAGCCTGCACAACCCATGTGCCAACCTCCTCCATCTGCCCACAGGAGCAGCTTCCAGAAGCCTTCAGAGCTGTGGGGCTGAGCATCCAACTGGAGGTTGGGATAAAAGGACTCCTCGTGGTGTGGGACAAGCCTGGCCTTGGGCCCCCTGAGCCTTTTATTGAGTCTTGACTATGCAGGCTTGGCCATGACCATCATACCCCAAACCCAGCTCTGATTCCTCTGGGGTTTTACAGCTCAGCTCTGCGTGACGGAGCAAAGTTTGAGACACATCTTGATACAGCTGGATGGAAACCCTCCCTCAGGCTGTGGGAGACCTGCAGGAGCAAGGAAAAAGGATTTAGTCTCAGGCCCAGGGTGTGACTCTTGGGGACAGGCCTTTGAGGGCTGAAGGCTGGACTTGAGGATCCCTGGGGGTCCCTCCCAGCTCAAATATTTTGTGATCCTGACTCTGTTTTCCCAGGATCACACTACACTTTCCTTTTCAATGTTTCCCCCCAAACTGACTGGTTTGGTTGGGGTTTTTCTGGCTCTTCCCATACCTGCAGGCTTAATTTCTCCCATTCCAAACCAGAACACCACTTTGGCCACCAAACTGAATTTGATTTCATCTTTGGAATGCAAATCAGCAGCTTGTGGGTAGCACGAGGCGTGGGGAGTTATTGCTCTACAATGAACTGTCTCCTTGGCTCAGATATGGCCTGTTTTATTGGGAATTTTCAGCTGTTCTGCCGAGATTCCAATCTCTTCCCTCTGCACCACAAGGTTACTGCAGGATGGCTTCATCCCTCCCAGTTAGATAACAATTATTGACAGATATAAAGAGCCATTTTCACCCGCAATATTGTTTAGTGTGCTAAATGCTGCTTTAATTTGCTGCTTCAATTTCAAGTGAATTCCCGTCATGCACGGAGCAAAATAGATCAATTATATTACTACTAATTATTGTTATTATTTTCAACTGTGCTTCTCAAGCAGATTTAGCAAATTTGTCAATCCAGCTCGTTCACCTTCTCGAAATCAAACCCAGCAGCCTTGCATGCAAATGAGCCTGGATTTTTCAAGGAGCAACAGCGATAATTGCAACCCTTTTGTAGTTATCTCACCCCAGACAGTCATGATTTATCATTTCTAGCCCTAAAGGCTCCAACATCCTCGTCTTCCCAAAGTATTGATACACAGTCCTATGCATTAGGAGCCAAAAAATTGCATTTCGCAGCGATCCTTCCTGTCAGAGTCAGAATAAATAGGGACAAATATAAATATTTGGGGAGGAAACAAATTTACAACCTGGCTAGAAATTTCTGGCTGGAAAACCCAACTTTTCCAGCAACATGTTAAAAATATCAGCGAATCTCTTCATTTTCTCCCCGGCTCTGATAAATAGCCTCTTATAAATGTATGTCTGGCCCCAAAGTAAAAGTGCAAACCCCATAAAGTATGGAGCACCTCTCCTGCCTGCCTGTAACTGCAGCTTTTCTCCATCAGGGTTCCTCTATCAGAAGGCCATAAATCACAGCCATTCCCATTAGGGAGGGGGAGTCTGATAGGGCTGTGCCAGGGCAGGTTCCAGCTTGAAGGTATTCGTTTTATTTACTCTTTTGGCTGCAATAATCCATCTGAGGTCAAATATATGAACACACAAACCAGGCTCAGAGCTGGGGGGAAAAAATAGCAGGAAAACCCTGGTAAGGGGTGGGCACAAATCCTGTGTTTGGGAAGCTTTTTGAGCTCTCTGAGTGGTT
>VXBX01001459.1:128664-150828 GCA_013400415.1 Scytalopus superciliaris | reverse complement strand
AAAAAAAAAAAAAAGAGGCAAAGAGATAACAAAGGGTTCCCTTTTAAAAGCAGAACAATAAAGGCTATTGGTTCATCATTTGAATTTCTTGCCTAATGAAATTGGATACAGTCTGAAATCCCCCCTAAGCCAAAAGCTAATTCATTTCCTCGTTTGAAAGGCGTGTTATCAATTACTGGCTGGAGATCTAATGATTTCCATCGCTGGTTTTTATTCTGATACGAGGGCCTTGGAGGATTTATTGATGACAAGTGTATGAAAAGTCAGCCCTGAGCTGGGTACTGAGCTCAGCTCAGCAGTGTGTGAGCAGCTCTTGGCTCTTTGAACCACAGCTCAGGCAGGCAGATAAACACCTTCTTCTCATCAGCACATTTTAAATAAAACCTGCATTTAAGAGTTGCTCTTGAGGTGTCCGTGTCTCCTGGAGGATCCTGCATGAGGGTGAGCAAGGAATGTCCCAGGGAAGGAAGTCAGAAATGTCCACAGGACCTCTCCAGGCTCCAATATCTGGGAGTCTTCAGGGTAATATGATAATTACCCCACCCCTATTTAATGAGGGCACAACCTGAAGTGCTCCCCAGCTTTGCTCTCAGGAGGTGGGCTCCCTAAGCTGAAGCATTAAAATAATACCTCTCCCCGGTGTCAGCAGCCACAGCAGCAGCTTTCAGGCTGAATATATAGATTTTTCAAGCTAAGAATAAGGAGCTGAGTTGGTGATCTTATCACAGGAAGGCCATGACAGCAGCATGACAAGCTCTCCCCTCACCCTGCCCTGTTCCATCCCACCCACGTGGCTGCAGAAATGCCTTCCAGACAGGTGTCTTTGGGGGATTTTTAACCTATTCCCAGGTTTTCAGGGTGACCCTGACAAGTCTCCTGTGGCATCCTGCTTTAGCCTGAAGCAAGAGAGAAAGCCTCAAGGGCCAGTAGGACATCAAGAACGGCCACCAGCCCTGACTCCCCCATGGCAGAGCTCACGGTGTGCTGGGAGAAACTGGAGTGGGTTTCCCTCAGGTAGGGGATTTGGGAGGAGGAAATTAGTACTTTCCCCTGCTTTTTACCAGTGCAAACCCCAGTCTGTCATCAGCTGTTTGCAAAACTTTCACCCAGGCCTGGCTTAACCCCAGGAGCAGACTCTGCTTTTCTCATTGTCCCATTTGCAGTCAGTCTCTGTGTTGGATTTGCCTCCTGTGCTGGAGAGGAGGGAAGGGTCACTGATGACAAGAGTTCCTGCTCCTTGGGGGTGGTTTGTGGGGTTCCTCTGACGGTGCTGGGAGCAGGGAGGGCTCCAGAGCCAGCACAGGGACCTGTGTTGGGCTCATCCATCAGATGTAGGATGTGTCCCACCAGGCTCTGTGGGACCTTCCCTAGGGCAGAAACCCGAGGCAGGGCCAGGCAGAGGTGCAGAAGCTCCCTTAGGTAAGTCTAAAGCAGCAAGACATTGATCTAATCCTGAGAATGGTTTTGTAGGATTTAATAAAGGATCTAATCCCATATCTGTGCATGGCAGCATGGTTTTTCTTCCCCCCCCTCCCCCCCCCCTTTCTTATTGTATGTTATAAAACCAGCTTCAGGTTTTCTTAAGACAGAAAATTTATAGAGCCAGAAGTGCAATCATTATAAATCAGGCAGAGCACACAAACACAAGAGGCGAAATGTACCACAGTGCACTGCAAATCATTCAGTGTCAATAATCCCCGTTGTTATTTGTAGCCAGCAAAGGAAATTGGAGGCTTTAATATGTAACACATTAACCCAAGTGTCTGCCTAAACGGGGCTTCGTTTTTAATGTGTTGACATATTAACACAAGTGCTCTTTCTCTAATTCCCCCAACCTTAACATAACAATAACATTGTTAAATCATTAGCAGGCCTTTAAAGAGGTATTAATTCTCCCTAATAAAATATTGAGTAACACTCTTGGCTGTTGCCTTAGCACCCCAAGGGCAGCGTTCACCTGACCGTACCTGCTGCTGCTGCTCGGCTTTCAAGGCTACACAAAGCAAACACCAGCTGGGAAGAGGCACCAACCTTTCCAGGATAATTCCAGAAGTCTGGAATTGGCTGGATTGGTTTGGTCTGCAATGACAGAGGGCAGGACAGCTAAATTCATAGAATTATGGAAGCAGAGTGGTTTGGGTTGGAAGGGACCTTAAAGCCCATGTTGTTCACACCTCCCACCAGCCCAGGTTGCTCCAAACCCCGTCCAACCTGGCCTTGGACACTCCCAGGGATGGGGCAGCCACAGCTTCTCTGCCCAACCTATGCCAGGGCCTGCCCCCCCTCACAGAGGAGAATTCCTTCCCAATATCCCATCTAGCCCTGCCCTCTGGCAGTGGGAAGCCATTCCCTGTGTCCTGTCACTCCATGCTCCACTCTTACAGTGTTGCTTTTCTCTCTGATGATGTGGTTTGTTCCCAGAGCGGAGGATTTGTGGCCACAGATCTGCTCCTGATGCCATGAGATGAGGTCCCAAGGAGGTGCCCACAGTGCCATANGGAAGGGTGTGAGGGCACTGAGGGCACTTGGGGTGTTCAGCTGGACAAGAGGAGACTGAGGGGAGACCTCATTGCAGGTCCATCCTCCTCAGGAGGGGCAAGCACTGATCTCTGCTCTGTGGGCACCAGAGACAGACCCAGGGAATGGCCTGGAGTTGTGTCAGGGCAGGCTCAGGGGGCATCTCAGGACAAGGCTCTTCTATCCCCAGAGGGGGGTGGGCACTGCCCAGGCTGCCCAGGGCAGTGGGCACAGCCCCAAGGCTGCCAGAGCTCCAGGAGTGTTTGGATGATGCTCTGGGGCACAGGGGGTGACTCTTGGGGCTGGGCCTGTGCAGGGCTGAGGCTTGGACTGGCTGATCCTTGTGGGTCCCTCCAGCTCAGCATCTCCCGGGATTCTGGGATTGTGTGAAAATTGCTCCCCATAATTACCCCAGAGAAGGGGGCAGTGGTCAGCTCCTCTCTGCCCCCTCCTCCCACGGCTGTCCTTATTTTGCTGCATTTTTTCCCTGTTTAATATGGTGTTTTTATGGGCAGAATGTGCTCAGGATGGTGTATAATGGGACCAACTGTGCAGAAATGTCATGCATGCGAAATCTATGCAAAGCCCCTGCTATGCTTTTGCCTGAATCAATTTAAAGAAGACGCTCCATAAAACAGGATAAAGCCAGATTAAGTGCATACAAATGAGGCAGCCCAGGCAAGGTTTTCAGAATTTGTTGGAGGCAGATGGAATACAAATGGAGGAAGAGATTGCACCGGTGCATGTGTAAAACACACTTGACAGATCCACCCAGAGAGGTTGGAGGTGAGAGAATCGGCCTGGAGAGAAGTCCCCTCACAGAGGTCACCTCAATTCCACACACCAGGCCTGTCTTACTTCCCAGCTGCGTGGTCTTCAGTTTTCCAGCAAATTCCCTGGAAAGCAGCACAGGTTTTAGTGGCCAGGCCTGTGGCAGCTTCGTGAGAAATAAATGAATTCAGAGGGGGGGAAACGCCGAGCGGCGTCGCTGTCCCGACGTTATTTGCTTTGCTTTTGCATTTCTTTGAGATTCTCTCAGCTCTCTCAGCCTGCTGCTGATTTTCCTGCTGCCTCCACAGGATGGTGATGCCATACGTGGCAAGGCTGGGATGCAAAATACCCTGGGAAAGAAAGCAAGCAGATTGGGAACTTCTGTTCTCGTCATCTGAGCACGAGGGAAGCGCCCGGGAAATTGATGAAAGGAAATACTTCTCTTTCACACAATTAGCTGCTGGAAATCGGTGCCAGGAGATTTTGCTGAGGCTGAAAACTTGTCAGGCTGCAAAAATAAACCTGGATGGGATGTTTCTGTGGGTGGCAAACACACCTTGTGACAGGGGGGTCACGGCAGGGTGTGTAAGCCACAGACTTAGTAGGGAGGGTTGGTTCACAGTTCCTGAAGGAATGTGGTCTCATCACCAGATTCCAGGTCTGTGTCCACGTGCCAGCCTTTGGGTTCTTCCTTCAGGGAGTAATTTGTGTGTCTTCTTGTGTGATGGGTTGTTTTTTGTAGGCCTTCCTTGGTAACCAGGGTCAAAATCTAGGAAGTATTCCATCCCATCTCTTTATGGAATCAGGTGTATATGAGGCAAAGGGGGAGGTGTTCTTGCTCTCTTTTGCTCTCTTTTCCTTCTTGGGTTAGCACACTGACAGGCTCTCGGTGTTTAGGCCTGGCTTATCTGTGTTAAGTGAGGTCTGCTCCAAGGGCTGTTTGCCTGGGCTGGCAGTGAAGGTTAAGAATCTGCTTTTCCTAAGGAAAGTAGTGAGTTTGCTGTTGTGTTTGTTACTTACTGAGTTAATTTTTAAGTTTCAATTGTATATATTTGTTTGTCTCCTTTCTCTTTTTTGTCTCCCTCTCCCCTTTNTCAGCACAGATCTGTGAGTGCCTGGGCTCTGAGAACTGCTCTCTGTGTTTGTATGGACCCTTGCTATGTTTAAGGACTGGTTGCAGTTTGAGCTCTGTGCCCAGTTTGGGGATTTTGTCACGCTATACCTCTTTTCCTTTGTTTCACTGTGTGTCCCTGCTGGAATTTTCCATCCCTCATGGCCTGTAACCCACCCTGATTGGGCCCTGCCTGCAGCAGGTACCATTTCCTTATATCATATATACTGGCCTCTGTATTCCAAGTTTTGAAGGGTCTTGCCTTGTATGGCTGGGGCTGGCCCAGACCCTTCCCCAAAACCTTCCCAGGGGGCTCCTGGGGTCAGAACCCAGCCCCCCGACCCTATTTAAGTTGTGTACCAGTTGGAATAAAGCTCTCTCTTTTGGCTTGCAGTTTATCTTCTCTGAGAGGCCACTGGGAAACCCAAATTGGGTCATTAGACAACCAATTCAGGGCGAGGGGTTACCAGCCATTACCCTAAATCCAGTGTTATGCGAAGCCCCCGCTGTCCTAGGATGTCTCTTCCCCCACAGTGGCATAGGAATGTCTAATATAAAAGGTTTCACTGAGGTTACTCTCCCTTCTGGTTCTTCTACTGGCAGGAGAGAAGCACTTTTGTTTAGGAACCTGGAGCTCCTCCAACACCTTTTATGCTCTCCCATGTGGAGACCAGTGCCCACTGGGATGGCCAGTCTCTGCCAGCAATGATTGTGACATCAGCTCCAGTATCAATTAATCCAGGGATGGATACTGGGTGAACTGATTAGAGGATGAGACCTTGCATTGCAGCATTGGCCTCTGGTGCATTGTGGACTGAGCCCACTGCACTAAAGGCATACCTGTAGCAGGGATTGCTCCAAACCCAACAGCCTGGCAATAACAATCCTTAGGAATGGTAACTGGGGCTGAGGGAGCATTAACCTCTCCAGGCAGGGAATTGCCACAGAAGTGCAAGAGACCAAGGGTTGCAAAATAAAGGTAATTCCCTTTCTGGCAGAGCTGGGAAATACCATTGGTCAGGTAGAGATGATGCTCTGCCAGCGTGTCCCCTGGGAATAACCCACTTCATCCCTGTCTGGCTATAACCATTGCTAAATCTGGATGCAGACTCCTCTGGGCACTGTTTTCATGGAAACAGTCAGAGTTTTCATGGATGCTTTGGGAAAACGACATCTCCTCAGGCTGCTGGGGAGAAACTCACTTGGAAACAGAGCTCAGGGGCCTCTGGACTTGGAAACAGAAGTAAAAACCCCTGTGAGGAGGAGCTGCTGTTGGATTGTGCATGGCCCAAGGAAATATGGGCTAGTGGAGATGAGCCTGCCCCACATGGCCCCAAAAACCATCTGCTTTTTTGTTTGGGCCATATTTTGGAGAAAACTTATGCTGAATCTACTTAGACATTCCTAAATATTTCATTGGCACTGCTCTAGATATTCCTCCAAACCAAGCACATGGCCCTAGGAGGAAAAGAGGGATGGGAAGTAATGACTATCCAACTCCAAAAACTATCTGGGGTCCCCCTTCAACAACAAAAGGGAACATTTAATGCCAATTATTTCAGAAAGTTAAGTGACTACAGAGGCTGATGAAACTGGCAGTCTGGAATTATTTATGAGGCTGCACCTCAAATCTTGGGCTCAGTTTGGCCTCTGCATGGANTCAGGGATTGGAAGGGGCTGCCCAGGGAGGGAAAATTCCTTCCTGGAAAGGGCTGTCCATCCGTGGCACAGCTGCCCTGGGCAAGCGTGGAGTCCCCATCTCTGGGGGGATTTAAAAGCCCTGTGGATGTGACACCTGGGGACAGGGGTCAGTGGTGGCCTTGGCAGTGCTGGGTTATTGGTTGGACTCCGTGGTCTGGGAGGGTTTTTCCAACCTAAACAATGATTACATGAGTCTGTTGTTTGCAAGATGCTGGGTTTTGCCAAACTGCCTGTTGTACAACCCTTTGAGGGGAACCTCCTGAGGCTGAGGAACACCTGCAGGTGATGTGTGGGGTGGGGGCTCCCCTGCTGATGCTCAAAACCACACGGCCATTCATTCTGATTAAAAAGTGGAAGCTCTGAGAAAACTCGGCTTTCCAAGTGTGAAAAGCTCTTACTGCTCTTCAACAGGTCATTTTTCATGAGGAAAACTGGGAGATGAAGCAACCCAGCCTGTGAAAACACCCCCCCAAACACACACACCCCTTGTGTTTGTGTTTTGCTCCCTGTGCTCCCTCAGAGAGCTGTGCTGGTACATGGCCACGGGTCACCCTGCTGGGGAGGAAGGGGATCCTGGACTCTGGTGTGGTGGTTCCATGAGCCAGGGAGGAGAAAACACTGTTTCCAGCTGAGTGATTCAGGGTTACAATGTAATTGAGGTGTCTCTGCTGCTGACAATTTCACTGCCTTCTCCAGAATAACAAACCCTTCGTTTAAACATCAGCTTTGTTTTGGCTGAGAGCCCGGACTGCTCCTTGTCCATCTGAGGAGCATCCAGAGGTGCCAAGGGGTGACCAGACAAGCTCCTGTGGTCTCCTCCAAGCAGTTCAAGGACCTCTGCCAGGCTCAGTCTGGTTCCCTTCTCTTCTTGCTCTTTTCAGGAGTGCTTTGCTTTGGTGGGAAGTGGCTCAGAACACTCATTGAGGGTTTCCCTTATCCCAGACCAAAGCTTCAGGAGCAAGGCTTGGTGTGGGCACTGGGTTGGTGACTTGGATCCCCATGGACCTTGGAAAATCTGTCTGTGTCTTATTTCACAGCTCTGCAGTTCATGGGTGGGATGGGAAGCTCATCCCTTCCCGCTCCTTCCACATGGGAACAGGCACAGCTGCCTTGGCACCAGGGATTTCACACCTGGGAGGTGCTGGAATATCTTTCCTTGGTTTGTCTTTCCTCCTTACAAACCAGGACATTTCCAGTCCTTCTCTGCCTTCCCCCTTCCCATGAGGATTCCTGTCCTTCCCAGCATTCCTAATCCCATCAAGGGAGACTCTCTCCCACTGGCATCTCCTTTAACTCTGCTAGAATTGTTGGATGTCATTCCAGCAGAGTTGTTTCCACTGACATATTATCGTGCCCTTTCCCCATCCTTCCCATCAGAAAGGATTTTTAGAGAGATTTTTAGACTTAGATTGCACTTGATGAACAGTTTTTTATGGAAAAAAAAAAATAAAATAAAATAAAGGACAGAAAGAGAGGGGAGAGACAGGGCTGGATTTTGAATGTGTGAAAAATATTGCTTTAGGATTTTCTCCCTGTGCTGTGGTTCCCCCAGGAATTGCTTCACCATTTCATTTCCATGTTTTTTATTGCTCAGCCTTTCAGAACTAACATTTCTTTGTTTAACAACTGACCCAGCCAGGAATGCAAATGCAAGACTGCTGGCTCTGCACCCCCTCCTGTTGGAGAGTGTGCCCTGAGCTCGTGCTGTGGCTTTGCAAAGGCTGAGAGGGCTCTGGGATTCCCTGGGAAAGGCAGAATATGGAAATCAGGGAGGCTGAATAACCAGCAGAAAATAAACTGTGTGTCCTGGCTTTTGTTTGGATCCCAATAGGACTTAAGAATGTGTATCAGGAGAAATGGCCTGTAGAACTGGAACTGGTGAGTAAAGTCAGTCCAGCCCTGTCCTGGCATCCCTTGGGTGATTAAGGAAAGGAGCAGACATTCCATGCAGGACATTCCACAGGACTTTATATATCCCTAAGGAGAGATAATGAAGAGCTTTCCTCCCAGCCTTGTGGGCTGGTGCTGTGCCAGGCAGCAAAAGCAAAGGACAGCTCCCATGCCAAACACATCTCCTTCCTGGTGGCAAGTGGACACTCCCTCTGGAATCCCATTCCAGCAACCAGCCAGCTCACAATTAGGGTCAGAGAAATCATGGAATGCCACAATGGCTTGGGTTGGAAGGGACCTTAAAGCCCATGTCATTCCACCCCCTGCCATGGGACACCTTCCACCAGCCCAGGTTGCTCCAAGCTCCATCCAACCTGGCCTTGGACGCTCCCAGGGCTGGGGCAGCCACAGCTTCTCTGCCCAAACTGTGCCAGGGCCTGCCTGGCACAGAAGGATTCCTTCTCAATATCCAGTCTTAATTTCCCCTCTTTCAGTTTGACCATGAGCTCTCTGTCAGTCCCAGGATCCTTATGGAGAACTGACAATCTGCTTCCAAAGCCTCTGCTCCTGACTGTGCCCAGGGAAAGGGATTTGGGCACCACAGGCAGGGCTGAAGGGGAGTCAGTGCTGAGGGAGCCCCAGAGTGTCCCTGAGTGCCACAGCAGCAAGGCACAGACTCAGGAGAGATCCCAGTGCCAGGAGCTTTAGCAGAGAAACCTGCTGGAGATGTTTCATAACTCCCATCTCACCAGGCAGAAATTGGTGCCTAAAAGGTCACAAAAGGCTCTAAGTCCAAGCAGTAAGTCAGGCTGGGCCCAAACCTGGCTCCTCTGAGCATAGATATGGTGTTTAAACTGGCACATCTTCCTTCCCACCCCCAAATTGCCCAGAGCTGGGACAGATGATGCCTCTGGCTTCCCATTATCCTGATGAAAATGAAGCCATCACTTCCAAGCTACGTGTCCTGTGAGGAAGAAACTCCCACTCTGCCCTGGTGCTGACACTCATTGCCCAAGGGGTAAAGGTGTCATTTCCCCCTTCTTTAAAGTGCACTTCGGAAACAGGAATGTCTGAGTGGAGCTGTTTCAGTCTCTGTTTGATAATGGAAACTGTCCCTCTGCTCCAGCCCAGAGCTTCCCTCATCCTGTGGCAGCTGGAGCCAGGACAAGGTGTGATGACTCCACTCCTGCCTCTGGCAACTTGGCCAACCCTCGTGGAAGAAAACAAACCATTTTAGGAGCTGCCTGTAGAAAAGTGAAGCCTTGTTCCTTCCTGCAGCATCAGCAGCTGCCTGGAGCTCCTCTGGATGCTGCTCTTTTGCAAAGTCATCCTTGGTCATTTATTCCAGAACCTGCTGAGGAACAGATGCTGCTCCGAGGAATGTGGCAAATCCTCCTGGGGGTCTGAGCTGGGGATTTCTGGAGGAGGGAAAAGTGAAGGTGACAGGAGGGTTTGGACACAGAACAGCCACGACAAGCCCCATGCACTGTTGATGGAGCTTTGCTCAAGGGTGGTGGTTGGAGAAGAGGTTTGGCCAAACATGACTCCTTTGGGGTGTGTTTTCCAGGGAAGACCAAAAGTTTTCTGCTGCCTGTCTCCTTCCAACCTCACACTCTGCTGTACGAGTCAGACAGGCTGGGAAGGGTCCAGCCAAGGTCAGGGTTTGGTGACCAGCGTATCTACCAGTAACACCAGCTTCCCAAAGAGGCTCCTGAGAGCTCAAGAAATCTGTGTGGAAAGAGAGGAGACAGGGCTGAGCTGAGAAAGGGAAGGTGTGGGCCTTGTGTGTAGGGTGAGGAACTCCATTGGTCACCTGGAGCAGAAGAGGAAATCCCAGTGAAGCTCAGAACTGGGGACAACCCTGTTGCTCAAATGTGCCAAACTACTTTTGGACCTCCAACATGGCAGGGCTGAAGTTGGGCTGGGAAGGACCTGACCCCATGGCCGTGCCCCTCGCTAGGAAAGGGCAGCACTGAAAACAACGAGGTTTGCAACAGGAACCAACGAGAGAAGCAAAAGGCCTGGAGAGGTGGGTGGAGGCACTGAGGGCTTTGAAGGTCCTGAGCAATTCAACCTTGGCTAAATCATGTAACCAGCAATGATCCCAGGCTGGAATGGGAGCTGCTGGTCCCCAGTCCTGGCCCCTGGTTGGGTTGGCAGAGGATGCAGTGTCTGCACAGCTCTGGGAAAGGACTTCATGGCCCATCACACCCCCCTGGGCAGGAAAGACACGCTGTGAGGGGTGTCCCTGCTACCTCCTGTGGCCTCTCACAAGGGTCACCATGCTGTTCATCAGACGTCCTTCCCGTTCACATCCCAGAACATCTCCAAATCCACCTGCAGGACTGCTGAGACCCCACTGTGAGACCCCACCACACTCCCAGAGGCCCTTCTGGAAAGGCACTGCCCTCCCCATCCCTGGAGGTGTCCAAGGCTGGGCTGGACAGGGTTTGGAGCTTCTTGCTCTAGTGAAAGGTGTCCCTGCCCATGAGAGGGAGTGGGATTATGTGACATTCAAGGCCCCTTCCAACCCAAAGCAGCATGTTTCCCCTCTGAAAGGACTGCAAGCCCCCCCAGGTATGGGCCGTGGGGAGCAACGAGGTGAAGCACACCCAGATTTGCACCGCCAAAGCCCTTCTGTTTTCTGCTCTGCTTTTTTTTGTTCCCCAAAACAAAGGAGAGAGTGAAGAGAGCCTGTTTAATTCCCGAATTTCACAGACTCCACTCGCACAAGAGGCGGGGGGGGGGAAGAACCAACAAAAAGCCCAACAAGAGGCACGGAAAGAGCCCCAAGTATTAATGGCAGCTGATCAATAACTAATCCGCAGTGTTCCAGTTACCAACTCGATGGAGAAAATTCACGGTGCTTAAGTAATTCCAACTAATCTTAATGAATGCCTCCATGCCTCCCTGCCTGCAGAGCTGTGTGAAATTTATAGAAAAATGTCATTTCGGCTCTCGGAATATTTTTTTTTTTTTTTTCCCCCCTCGCAGTCATCAAAGGAGCATAAAAAATGCTCTTAGAAATCTGCTATCTCTCCCTGCCAGATGAGGCCTTCAAAAGGCAAGCACTCATTTTTTTGGTCGTAAGCAGGGAAGATTATGAATACATTATCTAGTTAACATTAAAAAAAACCATTCAAAACACCCAATTTTACATTCTCCCTTATTTATGCCGTGCCTCTGTCCTCCCCCCCCTTTGTGCTCCTCACCCTCTTCCCCGCTGAAGGAAATAATGCCAAGTAGACAAATCAAGCGACAAGGAGGAGAACGTTGATACGTATTTTTTGTTCTATTTTTTGTTTGGCGCTCCTTCGGAAACATTTCAAAGGGAAAGAAAGATCAATATGGTGGTTTGGAGCCTTCTCTGTCTTTCCCTGCTAAAAGCTGACAAGTTCCTCTTAAGTTTCTCAGCAGCCTGCAGGGGAAAAGCCTCTCCTTACCTGCCACCAAGCGTGTGAGGAGTCGCTGGGTGAAGAGCTGACAGCCAGGAGAAGGAGCTTCTGTGAGGATGGAGAGGCAGAGCGGGTTGGTAACTTTCCAGTGGAAGTTTATTTTCCCCTGGAAAGTGTAAGGTGGGCTCTTAGCATGGGAATGGGGGGATTAGAACAAGGATGGGATTTTGAGGGGTTGCAGGAGGAAAGCTCTGCTCCGGTGTGGCTTGGGGGGGATGAGACAGAGTGAAGTCCTTTTGGCATCCATTCAGGTCCCTCTGATTGAGGGGAACACCCCATGACACACAATCACAGCAGCACAGAATCACAGGGTATCCTCAGCTGGAAGGGACCCACAGGGATCAGCCACTCCAACCCTCAGCCCTGCACAGACACCCCAAAATCCCCACCCTGTCCTTGTCCTGCTGTCCAAACCCTCCTTGGGGCTGTGCCTGATTCATCCTTAGGGATGGCACCTGCACAGCTGCCAAATCCTGCAGACTGCCAGGCACATCTGTACACTGCTCATCGTGCCTTGGCATCATGGAATATCCTGAGCTGGAAGGGACACACAAGGATCAGCCAGTCCAACCTCTGGCCCTGCACAGGACACCCTAAAATCCCACCCTGTCCCTCAGAGTGTTGCCCAAACCCTCCTGGAGCTCTGGCAGCCTTGGGGCTGTGCCCACTGCCCTGGGGAGCCTGGGCAGTGCCCACCACCCTCTGGGGGAAGAGCCTTTCCCTGAGATCCCACCCGAGCCTGCCCTGACACAACTCCAGCCATTCCCTGGGTCTGTCCCTGCTCACAGAGGGCAGAGATTGGGGCTGCCCCTCAGGAAAAGCTGCAGACCCCAATGAGCTCTGCCCTCAGTCTCCTCTTCTCCAGATGAACAAACCAAGTGCCCTCAGCCAGGTGAAGACTTTCACACCCCCACCAACCAAGGGACTGGTATTGAAATGCAACCCTAAAAGCAGAGATGCCCAGGAGCATTTGGAGATGGATAAAAGAAGAAATCCCTTATCCATCACTCCAGCTCTTTCTGTCACTCACCCACAGCCTGAGCCAGGCAGAGAGGAATATTCAGCATCATTAAGTTTAGCTTGTCCATTCTCCCACTGGAGAGTTCAGTTTCCCCTTCCCAGTAAGGCCTCCTGCCCTCAGTGGCCACTCCTGTCTCTGCAGCTCTTCCCACTCACTGAAAAGTCCTCACATCAAAAGGGTCCCTTTTTCTCCTGCATTTCCCTTGGGGTCCAGCCATGACTCTGTCATAAACTGATGTACAAAGTATGAACAGGAGCATTTTTTTTTGAGAACAACTCAGGCAATCTTTGTAGTTCATAACTAGGCATGCAGGGTTTTTATTAATTTAACAGTGTTATTCCCCTTATGAAATATTCATCCCACAGGATTTCTGTGCACATGAAGGTTTTGAAGAAATTGATCTGCAATGCAGTTACTCCTTTAAAAGAATGATTTCTTTATTATCTCTCCCTTTCAGTGATACTCTATATCCGAGTGGTGGCTGATTAAAAGTGTGATCAATCCCCTGAAAGCAAACAGATATATTTTTAATTGTGGGGGAATTCACTGTGTGGGAGGAGGGCGTTTGGAGAGCCCGGCACTGCCACTCATTGCTCTGCCAGCCCCTCCTCTGGCATCCTTGCAAGCCCTTGGCCTCCCAAGCCCTTGGAGATGCCTTCATCCCAGCTGGCATCACCCTTCTTGCTGTCAAATGATGGACAGGGAGCTGCTCTTGGGCCCCAACTCAGCAAAGCAGTTAAACACAGGCTTTTCTTTCAGTAAGCTGAGCGTTGTTGATTCTGGTTTCACTGCCCTCTGCCACATTCCCACGTTGTTCTCCAAATATCCATGTGATCCCCTGGTGGCTGCTGTCCTGTCCTCTCTTGGGCTTGGGTGGGCACTGATGGGTGGTTTCCACCCTGCTATGAGAGGAAATGTCTCCTGTGGTGCTGAACTCTGAGCAGGGGTTTCCTGAGGCAAATGAGTTTCAGAATAATGGAATCTCAGAACGGAGTTTTCCTCTTTTCCTTCTCAAAAAAGGAAGGTTGGGAATGTTTTCAGCAGAAAAGTCTGTTGGTTCTCAGCACAAACACTTGTCCATAGCAATAAGGTCCTTTCTCCTTCTCTACAAGTGACCACAGAATGTCCTGCCTTGGAAGGGACCTTAAATCTCACCCAGCCCCACCCCCTGCCATGGGCAGGGACACCTCCCACCACCCCAGGTTGCTCCAAGCCCTGTCCAACCTGGCCTTGGACACTCCCAGGGCTGGGGCAGCCACAGCTTCTCTGCCCAACCTGTGCCAGGGCCTGCCCACCCTCCCAGGGAAGGATTTCTTCCCAATATCCCATCTAACCCTGCCCTCTGGCACTGGGAAGCCATTCCCTGTGTCCTGTCCCTCCATCCCTTGTCCCAAGTCCCTCTCCAGCTCTCTTGAAGACCCTTTAGGCACTGGAAGGGGCTCTGAGGTCTTCCTGGGAGCCTTCTCTTCTCCAGGATGAACAGCCCCAACCTGTGTAAATAAAGGGCAGAAGTCCAACTTCTCTTCTGTGCAAAGAGGAGAAATGGGAGTTATTCCAACCCCCTTTCCAGCAGGATCCTTCTGAGGGCTGACATGGCAAGGCCCTGGGACCAAAAGCCCTCTGAGAGGTGGTGTCACATTCCAGCACCTTTCAGCCTCCACTTGGTCCTCACCAGGTGTTTGGAGATAAAACACATGGCTGTGTTCAGGAATGATGGAATGCTGAGGTGCTTTTGGCATGAGCAGAGAGGTCAAGCCCAGCCTGACCCCAAGCCCTGTTCCACATGGTGCCAGCTTCACCCTCCAGCTTCACCCACAGGAGTCCCTGAGTGCTGTCCCACCTCCTCCTCCTGCCCCCACCACAGCAGCACATGGTGCAGCAGCTCCTGTGCCCTCCCAAGTTGGGATCCCAGGCTGGGATGCACCAGGAGAGGGCTGAGACGTCCCTCACAAGCAGGATGAGGGTCCTCCTGGGGGCATCACCCAGCTGGTTCCTCTCCATGGGCCCCACTCTGAGGGATGTCACCCTTAGTTAGGAAGATGTTCCCCTTTCATCTTGTTCCTCTGGTCCTGCACAACCTCTCCTTGTGCAGGGACATTGAACTGACATTGCCCAGCCCCAGAGGGCCTTTGGTGGCCCCTGGGGGTGTTTCTGGAGGGGCTTTGCTGGTCCCTGGAGGTGTTTCTGGAGGGGCTTTCACTGGAGATGTTTATGGAGTGGCTTTGCTGGTCCCTGGAGGTGTTTCTAGAGGATGTTTCTGGTCACTGGAGGCGTCACTGGAGGGGCTTTACTGGTCCTTATAGACGTTTCTGGAAGGGATTTGCTGGTCACTGGAGGTGTCGCTGGAGGAGTTTGTTGGTCCCTGCAGGTATTTCTTGAGGAGGTTTGCTGGTCCCTGCACGTGTTTCTGGAGGGGCTTTGCTGGTCCCTGGAGGTGTTGCTGGAGGGGCTTTGCTGGTCCCTGGAGGTGTTGCTGGAGGGGCTTTCACTGGGGATGTTTCTGGAGTGGGTTTCACTGGAGGTGTTTCTGGAGTGGGTTTATGGCCACTGGAGATGTCTCTGGAGGAGTTTCTTGGTCCCTACAGGTGTTTCTGGAGGGACTTTGCCGGTCACTAGAGGTGTTTCTGGAGGGGGTTTCACTGGAGGTGTTTCTGGAGGGGCTTTGCTGGTCCCTGCAGGTGTTTCTGGAGGGCTGTGGAGCAGCAGATGCTGTTGAGGCCACGTGTATCCTGGTCACTGCTCAGTCTTGCAGTGTCCCCTGGTGTTTGAAGGCACCAGCTCAGAGCTCTGCAGAGCTCCCATTCCATTTGGAACATCCAGGAGAGGCGTCAGGCTGAGCTGGAGCTGCAGCACGGCCCTTCTACCGCCTCCCACTTCATCCACAAAGACATTCCCATCCACACCGTGCTCCAAAAAGGGCACTGAGCCACCCTTTGCTGTCCAAACCTTCCCCGAATGGATCTCAAAACTCAGGAAAGCTGCAGGAATTTGCCTTTCACCTCAGTCTCCAGCGGCCAGAAGGTGCTGTGACCACACTGTGCCTCTTTTCCTCCTCACAGTTACTCTGGAATTCACCCCAAGGTAAAGGGACAAACGATTCAGCTCCTGAAAGCCCGGAAAGAAAACCCAAATGGCTTGTCAGCTGTTTTTGCATCGGGCACCAAATCCCCAGGGAGTGCTGAGAAACAGAAGGAAACGCTGGGAAAGCAGCGATGGAGCACAGGGAAAAGTGAAATAAGGACTCACATCCAGGGAAAATCAGGCTTCATTAATTTCCTGATTCCTTTTCCACGTGGCCAGTGCTCTGCAGGAGCAATCCAGGAGGCTGAAAAACAAACACAATTACTACCTAGGCAGGAAAAAACCTGTAAAACCTTCAAAGGAGCTGCTTAAAGACAGGGGAGTTCTGACTGGCAGGAGGATTTAAGAGAAATGCCATCCTTGAAATCAATGGAATGTAAAAGCCCTCTGACTACAAAAGAAACTGAACACGTTTGTTCCCCACCAACACCATTTTGGAGGTATTGGAGAAGCTGCAGAGGTGCAAGAACATCCCAGAGTTCCCAGTTTAAGCCATATATACTGCACAGCTCTGTAGGTGTAAATACACCCCCCTGTTTGGGGCTTAAATCAGCCCCCTAAATAGGGTAAAACCTCCAAGGCCAAAGGCCTCGGGTCTGCTGGGAGATTTGTTGGCCTCTCCCTCCACGGAGGATCAACTCCTGATAAATATGGGAGAGATTGTGCAGAGCTCTGCCATAATAATTACACTAAAATGGCCCATGAATTGTGGTGGAATCCAACACAACTCCCTGACCTCAGCACTTCCCGCGGCGACAACCTACGAGCCAGGGCTGTGTTTACAAAACATGCCGTAGGATTTTGCTGTCCCAAGCTGGAAAATAAAAGGGACTGCAGAGATCTGGGAGTGAGGGGGGGAGAGCTAAAGGGATGCTCGTGGATAAAGGAGAGCATCCAAACCTCAGGGGATTATCCCAGGTAAAGATTCAGCTGAGACAAAGTCGGTGTTAAATGTAATTATCCCGAATGCCACAATTTAATTAACCTCTTGAAATTGCCCCATGGAATAGGAACCATTCCTGAGTTGGAAGGGACCCACAAGGACCAAGACCAGCTCCTGACCCTGCACAGAACAACGGCAAAAATCCCACTTTGTGCCTGGAGAGCCTTGTCTAAAAACACCCCAATATTTATCTGATGGCCAAAAATAGTTTGTTACCTTTTAGCTCCAAAATTTCCTGGCAAGTCAATATATTAACCATTTATTTCTGCACAGAACAACCCCAAAAATCCCACTTTGTGCCTGGAGAGCCTTGTCTAAAAACACCCCAATATTTATCTGATGGCCAAAAATTATTTGTTACTTTTTAGCTCCAAAATTTCCCGGCACCATTTATTTCTGGTTTATTTTTGCCTTTTTGGGGGACAGAGGTCATTTGCTGTGTTTGCATAACACCTAGAACAGGTTAGAGTGCTGGGCATCAGCTTTGTAACCCAAATCTTTTTTGTTATTTATAATATTATTTATAACGTTATTTAACACCCCCACTTCGGGTTGTTGGCTGGACACACGCAAAGCCAGGCAGGTGTGGATCTAAATCGCTCTCACTATTTTCCTGTGCTTTAGCTGAATTCCCTTCTTGTCCTTCCCTTGGAAAGAAAACAATGACAGGGAAAGCACGGGCGTTTAACACTGACAACATCGGCTCCTAAAGCGGGACAGGCACCCCTGCGGACAGAAAAGAACAGAAGCGTGAAAAGCACAGCCCCAGGGTTTGATGTGAGCGGTGCAGGGGCTGGAAACCCACCCCAAACCGGGGCAGGGTGTGTGTGGGAGCTCCCACCTATTCCCAAACCTGGAGAGAATTCCAGCAGCTCCCGTTTCCCTTCCGCAGAGGCGCTGCAGCAATTGCAGATTCATCCAGGAGGTGGCAGGAAGATTTTTGCGCGGAGGGAGAAGAGAAAAACGTAGTCAGAGAGAAAGATTTAAAGGAGGAAAGGTTACAGCTGCAACGGCGACCTGAAAACCTTCCTTCTCTTCCCGGGCTGCGGGATGGGGCAGCCACAGCTCCCCTGGGCAACATCCTGGTGCTGGGAATGCTGGAAATATCAGCGAGGAAAATCAGAGAATCACGGAATGGTTTGGGTTGGAAGGGACCTCAAAGATCACCCATCCACCCCCTGCCATGGGCAGGGACACCTCCCACCAGCCCAGGTTGCTTCAAGTTCATCCAACCTGGCCTTGGACACTCCCAGGGATGGGGCAGCCACAGCTTCTCTGCCCAACCTGTGCCAGGGCCTGCCCACCCTCACATATCCCAATATCCATCTAACCCTGCCCTCTGGCACTGGGAAGCCATTCCCCCTTGTCCTGTCACTCCAGATCCTTGGGAATAGTCTCTCTCCATCTTCCTTGTAGCCCCTTCAGGCCCTGCAAGGCCACACTGAGGTCACCCCAAAGCTTCCCTTCTCCAGGCTGGCCAATCCCAGCTCTCCCAGCCTTCCCTCCCAGCAGAGCTGTTCCACCCTCTGACCATCCTGGGCCCTCCTCTGGACTCCCTCCAACAGCTCAAAATGGAAAGGATCCTGTCCTGAGGCTGTTGTCTTTGGCACAGAAGGTGACTGGAGGATTTCTGAGCAGACCTGGCTGCCCCAAAAGACTTTGTTTTCCTGACTCCATCCGTGGAAGGCACGAAGGAGCCTGCACAGCTTGGATGTGTGAGATATCCAAAGGTGGGCAGGTGCATGGAAATGCTGCCCTGCAAGGCCACGGATTGGTGCTCTGAATGGAGAGGCCCCAAACCCTGCTGTCAATATTGCTCTTGGTGCTCCTGCAGCAGCATCAGGAGCTGCTGGGAAGGATCAGCTGCCATGCAGAGCATCACTCAGGGCCTTGTTCCCCCCCAATCACAAGCTGAGAGCTGCTGGAGCACTGGGAATTGTAGGGTGTCCTCAGAACTCACCCTCTCCAGACAACCTGGAATTACAGCCCCAGGGATATTTTCTCAAGAAAAAGAGCCCCCCTGTTCAGAAATTGATTTTTGGCACACTTTAGTGGGACATTATTGAAACCATTTGTAAAATTGCCGTGCTCTATTCATATCGTATCAGGCAGGAATTGGAGCAGTAGTGTGGAAATGAAACATTTCAATCTCAGTTTATATGGATTGTTTCAGTCTTATTAAAACACTTCAGGAAGGTCAAAGGAAAATATTGTCAGAAGATTTTTCTTGGTGAAGAAAAATGGAGACTTGCCTTTGAAATCCTGATTTGGGCGACCTCGGTTTTGAAATTTATCCTTGCAGGGATAAAATAATTCCAGATTTGGACACCTTTGAACCACACCTCCTACCCACAGGCAAGGGGTGGAAACTGGCTATGAAAGTAAACTGGAAGAGCCTGTCTTGGACTTCAACACAGCTGGGATTGCAGTGCCCCCACAGCTTCCAAGTGGGATGTGGATGGCTGAGAAGACACCAGAAGATGAATCCTGTCTTTCTCTGAGCTTGAAGTTTTGATGGAGGGAAAATAAACCACTGACTTTCAGCCAGACAAAGATAAGTGGGAATTCCCCCAACAAGAGATAGATTGTCCATAATCCAACAAGCCTCCTAAAGAAAGAATTATAGAATTACAGGGTTATTGAAGTTGGAAAAGACCTCCAAGATTGAGCCCACCCTGTGCCCGATGCCCACCTTGTCCCCCAGCCCAGAGCACTCAGTGCCACGTCCAGTCATTCCTTGGACACCTCCAGGAATGGGGACTCCACCTGGACAGCCCCTTCCAATGCCTGGCCACCCTTTCCAGGAAGAAATTCCTCCTGATGTCCAACTGTGTTGGTTTAAAGGTAAACCCATGGGAGAAATGACTCCAGCTCAAAAGGGATTATAAATCAGAGTTACAATTTACTAAAAAGATGACAATAAATACAATGATACAGAGAAAAATTGGGTTTAACCCACAAAACCAGATAACCCAACCCCCTGGGGCACCACCAGAATGGTGCTCATTGGCCCCTGTGCTGAGCCCCACGTGGGCCCCCTGAGGGCAGAGGAAAAGGAAAGGGAAACCTGTTGGGGAGGATGACGGGCACAGTCTGGGCAAGAGTGGCAGTCCCAGTCCTGCTGAGGTTCTGCTCCTCCTCTGGATCCCACAAGTGGTAGCAGAAGTCCCAAAACCCCCAAGTTTATTTATGCTCAGGTTCAGGTGGGAATGCCCAGCACCTCCCCCAGGGCGGGGAGTTCCACACTGGGGGATTTAACTCTGAGAGTCACAGGATATTTTGGGATCTTTGATGGTCCAGCTCATTGCAGGTGCCTGTTGTGCCAGTCCCTGCTGGCCCCTGAGCAGCCCTGACCCCTCAGGTGGGGGTGAAGGTGCTGGTGCCTCCCCAGAGGGGAGTTATCCCAGCTCAGTCACTGGGTGAGGACAGAAACACTCCCCTGTCCCACAGGGCTCTTTAACACCCCCCTGTCCCCTGAGGGCTCAGGGGTGCCCTGGGCAGCTGCTGCCAACCAGCCATCAGTGCCAGTCCCTCAGGAATGGCACAGGGGGTGTGGAATGCACAGTTTGGTCACACCCACACAGTGACAAACTGGGCCCAGCCCCTGTAACTGGGACACTCAGCTTTGGGGACAGTTGACCCTAATGGTGGTTCTTGAGGTGGGTTTTCCCCAGCTCTGGTGACCAATGCACAGGTTGTTTGGGGTGGGGGTGGATCTGCACTGAGACATCTCAATTTAGGACAAACATCCAGGACAAGTCACTGCCTTTCTCCATTTTTTTTTTAACCTACTCCTAGTAAACTCCTCACTTTTATTGGAAATTGAAGAGTTTTTTCCTCCACTTATTCTTCCTTCCTTCGTTAATCCTCTTGTGTTCCACCCTCATCCGTAACGCGGAGGAACGAGAAAACATCTCTTTTCATTATTTAGCATATTATTAGCATTCGTTTTCTCTGTTTTTCTTTTGCAGAAGCCACCAGAACCTCCTTCAAAAGAGCAGTGTGTAATTCCGTAGTCAGGCTTTGCATTTCCTGATCATTAACAAACGTGGTTTTATGGAATTCTGGCAGTTTTCCGTCTCTTTATCACCGAGTCGAGAGTGAGAAACAACAAACTCTTGTGCTCTTGTGCTCTCATCTGCTTTGAAAGTATTTCATTCCTTCTCTTCAGAGTTTTTCTGTGCCTCGTGCCAAGAAAATATTCCTGCAAGGTCAGGTCTGCTGGGGAGGCCAAAATGAAATGCTGGGCCTCGGTGGAATTATGGGATCATCTGGCCAGGCAATATTGGCCTTGGGAAAGAGCTTTGCTGGGTGAATTCGCAGCTCTGGCTCCAGCCAGCTTGGTTTGAAAGAAATAAAACAAGGCCTTTGAAGGGCCTTATCTATAACTAACACTCAGTGGCTTAAGCCTAAGAGACCCTGGGCTACTACAACTGGTTTTAATTCCTCCTGCCCACTTTCTGACAGACCCAAACTCAGTGGATTGGCTTCCATTCCTTGGGAACCTGGAAAAAGAGCAAGTTTTGCCTCTGAAGTGGCAGAAAATGTGGAGAACCACAACATCCCACTGAAGGATAACGCAGGAGCCCCAGAAAATCCCCGTCCTCCCTCCTCCTCTGGGCACTGCTCTGTCCCGAGTTCATATTTATCACCAGAGAGCTCAGGGTGGGATATAAAAACCTAACTTTCCCCTGGATTCTCCCACACCTGAGTCACCTGATTCCCACACCTTGCTCTGGGATTGCTGAAGAGGGAGCAGCAGGAATGGGATGCAGAGGGGATTTAATAAAGAAACAAAGGAAAACTCCACATTTGTGCAGGAAACTCCTGAACTTCCCAGTGTGGAGGATCCATCCCAACCCTCGTGGAGGAGCCATGAGGAGGGGGGAATGTGTTTTTTCCAGGGCAGTGCTAATGGGTTTTTTTCCCCCCTCAAGCAGTTTAGAAAGGAATATCCTGGTTTATTAGTTCTGGGGAAAGCTGTGCCTGCCCAAGCTAAGGCAGCACCCCATGGAAACATCTGCTCAGGGTTTGGTTGGGAAGGAATGACTCTGGGAGCCGGGAGCTGGCCACAGTCCTCTTCCACACATGATAATGCCATTAAATTAATGTTGGCTGCACGTTCTCATGACAACCCTGAACCCAAACAATAACAACACGAGGGATACAGGAATGGGGACGGGGGAAGATTGTCCTGGAAATTCTGCTTTTTTGAGGAATGTGTGTTGGGAAGGAAAAGGTGAGCTCCAGGAGGGTGTCTGCTCTTGTTTCCCACGAGGCAGGATTAGGGTTTTCCCAGTCCCTGACAAAAAGTGTTGGGTTTGATGATCCTGGAGGTTTTTCCAACCTTAAGGATGCAATAATTCCTTAAGGATTGGATGATCCCTGTCACTGCCAGCACTGGGCTTTGCCTTCCCACATTTGGGTTTGTGTCTTCTCCCCTGGATTTCCCTTGGAAGCAAAACCTAGTGCTTCCCTTTTCCCTAAAGCATCCTGAACCTGCACCTCCTAATTTTATAATGAACATTTAATTTATATGTCCCCGTGAGACAGAGAGGGGCCTCTTTGCTGAGATGGTTGTGACAAAGGCTCATGGCATGGGGGTTTGGGGAAAGGTGGTCTGGGGGGCCTCTAATCTGGGGGTTTGGGGGTGTTATTGGGGTCCTTGGGCTGG